>VZRE01002884.1:43321-69332 GCA_013396775.1 Cephalopterus ornatus
AGACCTCTGGGATCATGGAGTCCAAGCTGTCCCCCAAGCCCACCTTGCCACCCAGCCCATGGCACTGATGCCACATCCAGGCTCTGCTCAAACCCCTCCAGGGACGGGGCCTCCCCCCCCTCCCTGGGCAGCCTCTTCCAGGGTCTGATCGCTCTCTCTGGGAAGAACTTCTTCCTGATGGCCAACCCAAACCTCCCCTGGGGCAGCTCAAGGCTGTGCCCTCTTGTCCTACTGCTGGTTCCTGGGAGCAGAGCCCGACCCCCCCCCGGCTCCCCCCTCCTGTCAGGGAGCTGCAGAGAGTGAGAAGGTCTCCCCTGAGCCTCCTCCTCTCCAGGCTGAGCCCCCCCAGCTCCCTCAGCTGCTCCTCACAGCACTTGTGCTCCAGCCCCTTCCCCAGCCTCGGTGCCCTTCTTTGGTCCATACAGAATCCTGGGGGGCGTCAGGAAGAGCGTGGCCAGCAGGTCAGGGAGTGATCCTGCCCCTCTGCTCAGCTCTGGAGTGCTGTGTCCAGGCCTGGGCTCCTCAGGGCGGGAGGGACATGGAGCTACTGAAGCTTTTCTCCTAAGATGCAGGGCTGAGGGAGCTGGGGCTGCTCAGCCTGGAGAAGGGACCTCATCAGTGAGAGATAAATACCTAAAGGAGGTGTCAGAGACTGGCCCAGGCTCTGCTCAGGGGTCCCACCAATGAGACAAGAGGCCACGGGCACAAACTGATGCCCATGAGGCTCCACCTGAACATGAGGAAGAACCTTTTTGCTGTGCAGTGACCCAGTCTCCTCACTGGAGACATTCCAGAACCACCTGGACACAACCCCGTTCCGTGTGCTCTGGCAGGAATGTCTTCCTGTTCTCTGCAGGATACTCAACCCTGTGCTGCTCTTGGGGCAAGAGGCACTTTGTAACTCTAAAGGCTGAATAACATCAGGATTTGACATGGAATAAAATCCCCACACCCACCACGTTTTCCCAGCAGGGTTAAAAGGAGAGCTCTCACTGACAGCTGAGATTCTCTGGGAATGCAGCATCCAAAAGGTTGATTCCTAAAAAGAGCTTTTATTAAAGTTCATACAAATCTAACCATCAAATGGATCTGGAAAATTCCACCCAGGAATTATCCCAATCAGCAAATAATAACTTTTAATAAAACTCAATCGCAGATCTTGGCTGATATAAATAAAGATAAGTCATTACTTCACTGACACAAACCATCTCCTGGTTGGAAGTTGTGCTCTACAACAGCTGTCATGTCCTGCCCTGATGTGCCTGGCACTTGGAAATCTCATGTTTTGCTGAGTTTGACAGTCACAGCATCATCCTAAGCTGCAAACATGGGCTGGAGTATTTTATTCTGACAACTGTAACATCACAGCTTCCAATCCTGAAGGTCACGTGTGTTTTTTTCCCCTCCAGCATGTCCAAAATCCTGAAGTGTGCAGGGAATGAGGACATCATAACCCTGCGGGCAGAGGACAACGCAGACACCTTGGCTCTGGTGTTCGAGGCACCAAGTGAGTGTTGAATTTGGGAACTCATTTGTTGGTGTGATGTTCTCAGGCAGCTTCACAAACCCCACACGTGGTTCATAAACCACACAGAGGGAAGGAAACAGCAGGGAAATGGGAGGGGACACCTGATACTCAAACTCTTGAGGGAAGCCTAGAGATCTAAACTTGACCAGTACTTTCTTTGTAAGAAGAAGACTTGTTTAGGCCAGGCACAGATGCCCTTATCTGTACTTTCTCAGCCCATACGAGGCTGTTTGGGGCACTTCCAGATTTCCAGCTCTAAGGAAACAAGGTGTCATCACTGGGGTGGTTTTGGGGTGGGGGGAGGAGTAACGAAAAATTCAGGTTGGTAACTTCCCAGGAACACTTGGTCACACTGTGCCTTGTTTGCTTAGACCAGGAGAAGGTCTCTGATTACGAGATGAAGCTGATGGATCTGGATGTGGAGCAGCTCGGCATTCCAGTAAGTTGGGGCCCAAGGGGCCCGTTTCTAAACACGTTGAGAAGAAGTGTCGGGCTGGGAGGGGGGCGAGCGTGGCTTGGCGAGGCCGGCGGGGCAGTGAGCGCCGTGTCCCCAGGAGCAGGAGTACAGCTGCGTGGTGAAGATGCCGTCGGCGGAGTTCGCGCGGATCTGCCGCGACCTGAGCCACATCGGCGACGCCGTCGTCATCTCCTGCGCCAAGGACGGCGTCAAGTTCTCGGCCAACGGGGAGCTGGGCAACGGCAACATCAAACTGTCCCAGACCAGCAACGTGGACAAGGAGGAGGAGGCTGTGAGTGCACAGGGCTTGTTCTCGGACTGAAGCTGCGGGGTTGGGTCGGGGGGTTACAGTCTGGGTTGGAAGGGTCCTTCAGAGGGTGGTTGGGCACTGACCAGGCTCCCCAGGGCAGTGGGCACAGCCCCAAGGCTGCCAGAGCTCCAGGAGGGTTTGGATGATCCTCTGGGGCACAGGGGGTGACCCTTGGGGCTGGGCCTGTGCAGGGCTGAGGGTTGGACTCATGGTCCTTGTGGGTCCCTCCCAGCTCAGGACATCTGTGAGCAGGGACGGAGCTGTGTCTGCCCCTGGTTTGTGGATTATAGACCACGAGTCATTGCCACTTGGAGGTCCTTGCCCTGGCGCCCCCGGTGCTGACCAGGACAGTGGGAGCAGCACTGACCTCTGCCTGAGATATCCCAGAGGGATCTCCTGCAGCTGCATTTCCTGAGGTCTGCCCTGGTTTTTTTTAGGTTACAATAGAGATGAACGAGCCAGTGCAGCTGACCTTTGCCCTGAGGTACCTGAACTTCTTCACCAAAGCCACGCCCCTGTCCCCTACAGTCACACTCAGCATGTCTGCAGACGTTCCTCTGGGTGAGTGCAAGTGGCTCTGCCGGAGAAATCTTGTAGGACTAGACTCTGTGACTTGAATTTGCTGTAGAACCCTCTGAAGACCCTTTTTTCCCCTCTCTCTTTCACAGTGGTGGAGTACAAGATCGCTGACATGGGACACCTAAAGTACTACCTGGCTCCAAAGATCGAGGACCAGCAGGAAGGCTCTTAACTGGGGCAGGACTGAGAGGGGTCTGCTGGTGGCTTGGAGAAGGGAATGGTGGTGATAGCAATTCCAGTGCCTTGGAGCATCCTGGGAGCGCTGTTAGGCTTTGCTTGTAGATATCTTTGTAAATATTTTTCAACTTACTGTTTTTGCTATCCTTGGTATCTTTGGAAATAGGAATTGTTTGGGTTTTTCTAGTCTGTTCCTGTACTCCCAGTAATCTCTTGGATGCTGTCTGAAGGTGAAACTTCTGACTCCTCTCAGTTTGTGTAGGAGAAGGGGGACAATATTTAATGAGTCAGGATGTCTCTTGGAGTTTCACCTGTGGAGCTGTAGTTTAGGGTTGATGTTTTTATTATGCCACAAGTTTATGTGACTTGACTTCATTTATTTTTGAAGCTGATATTCCAACTGAAACTTGGAAATAAAGGATGTAATTTCATGGGGTTTGTCCTGTTGAAATGTGGATGGGGGAGTGAATCAAAGCTTTGTCAGGTGCTGGGGTGCCCTGGCTCCTTTCTCAGGGCACTGCAGGCCCAGAATTCCCAGCCTTGGTCATTTAATGTGGGAATGGAGGGTGTGGTTACACTCTGGATAACTAATTGGTCCCTGTGATGCTGTTTCCCTGAATCATGGAATGGTTTGGGTTGGGAGGGACCTCAAAGCCCATCCAGTGTCACACCCTGCCCTGGGCAAGGACACCTTCCATAGCCCAGGCTGCTCCAACCTGGCCTTGGACACTTCCAGGGATGGGGCAGCCACAGCTCCTCTGGGAATACCAGCCCAGCCCCTCAACACCCTCACAGCCAACAATTCCTTCCCAACATCCCATCCATCCCTGCCCTATGGCAGTGGGAAGCCATTCCCTGTGTCCTGTCCCTCCATCCCTTGTCCCCAGTCCCTCTCCAGCTCTCCTGGAGCCCCTTTAGGCCCTGGAAGGGGCTCTCAGGTCTCCCTGGAGCCTTCCCTTCTCCAGGTGAACCCCCCCCAGCTCTCCCAGCCTGGCTCCAGAGCTGAGGGGCTCCAGCCCTTGGAGCAGCTCCGGGGCCTCCTCTGGACTCTCTCCAGCAGCTCCACGTCCTGATTTTGGGGATTCCAGGGCTCTGCAGGTGGGGTCTCACCTGAGGGGCAGAATCACCTCCCATGACCTGCTGCCTGTGATTCAAGGGCAGGGTTTCTGTGAAACAGGTTTTCTGTAACAACCTCGGGCGTGCCGGAGCTGCCTCGGGCCGGGTGTGTCCCTGCGGCTGCCCCGGGGGCTCCCCTGAGGGCACTGGTGGCACTGGGACCCGCAGGTCACACTGGGACTCTCCTGGATCTGGCTCTGGCTCTGCTGTTCTGAGGTGAGGCTGTGCCCGGGCAGGTCTGAGCTGGTCAGTGGGAGCCTCTCCCACACCTTCCCCTGCTGCTGTCCCCTCCTGCCCTCATCCAGGGTGTCTGTGACCCTCTTGCTGTGGGTGACAGTTAAAGGTCACCCTGAAGGTGTTTGATCGTGAAAAACAGGGTTTCAGAGCAGTTCCGGGCCCTTATTTTTCTTCACTGTTGGTTCCACAAACCCTTTTGTCTCTGCTGAGCCCGAGTGACCCAGAAAGAGCTGTGGGGCTGGTCGGGGCTGTGAGGCTGGGGGCACTCGGGCTCTGAGGGGGGTCTGCGGTCTGCAACTCCCTGACAGGAGGAGGAAGCCGGAGGGGGGTCGGGTTCTGCTCCCAGGGAACAAGGGACAGGAGAGAAACGGCCTCCAGCTGTGCCAGGGGAGGGGCAGGTTGGACATCAGGAGGAATCTCTTCATGGAAAGGGTTGTAAAGCATTGGAAGGGGCTGCCCAGGGAGGTGGTGGAGTCCCCACCCCTGGAAATGTCCGAAAAACCCGTGGATGTGGCACCGGAGGACGTGGGTTAGTGGTGAACACGGTGGTGGTGTTGGCTGATGGTTGAACTTGCTGATCCTAAAGGTCTTCTCCAACCCAAACAATTCCACGATTTTAAGTATATTTTTTCAGGAGGCTGTGTCCTTCCCGCTGCTCAGCAACTCAGGAGCAGCCTGAGCACAAACTGCCTGAAATCCCGTCCCTTGGAAGCCCCGAGTCACGGAGCAGGAGGATGGCACAAGGTGGCAGTGCCGCCGAGGAAACGAATCCCGCTGGGTCAGACGGTGGTGCTGCCGTGGGACGGACACTGGTCCCTGCTCGGAGCTGGGGACAGGATTTCCCCGTGCCCTGGACCTCGATCCTGTTGGGAGCAGCGCTGCTTTGCTCCTGGGGATGGTCTGGAGGTGCCCAAGGTGGGACGGGGCTTGGGGCAACCTGGGCCAGTGGAAGTGTCCCTGCCCATGGCCCGGGGTGGAAAGAGACGATCTTTCTGATCCCTTCCAAGCCAAACCAGCCTGGGATTCTGAGGTTTAGACCCCGATTTGCTGCTGTGCTGCAGGTGCCTCCCATGCTGAGCTGTCTCATGTCTCCATTTATCCTCAACTTCCTTGGCTGGTTCATTCAGTACCTTCAGGAAAAGCCTGGAAAGGAAGGTCTTTGGCCCTGGAGTTATTCAGCGGTCACAGAATTCTTGCCCAGAGCAGTGGGAGAAGCCTTAAATAACCAGGGCGCTTTTTGTCCCTCCAAATGTGGTGCTGGGATGGGATCAGCCCTGTGGTGCCCATGGCAAACTGGCTTTGGAAGAATTTTGTGGGAATGTTGGCTTCAGTGGGGAATCCAAGGTTTGTGATACGGAAACAGGGAAGGATTCTGGGGTGTAAAGCCAGCGATTGAAGCAAATTCTTTTTGGTGCAACTTCCAGCTGTAGCAGAGGTCACCAAACTCTTCCTTCGTGCTGTTTTACCCATAAACACACTGTAAAAATCAGCCAAATTGTTTAATTGCTTATTTTTACAGCTGAAATGACCAAGTTGAGCAGCCTCTTGTTGCAAGAAACATCCTTTAACATTGGTCCTTTACGCACTCGTGTCCTGTCTGGTCTCTGCATAAACCCTGAAAGCAGCTGGACCTTTACTTTGCCAGGCCCAAATAATGAAAATTTTAAAGGATGTTCCCTTTAAAAGAAAACAAAACAAACAAAAAGAAAAAACAACCCAAACCCCCAACCAAATGCAAAAAATGCCTGGGGAAGGTTAATAAATGCCACGGTTTTCTCCCCGTTTGAGAGAGGAAGTTTTAGAAGTTTACGTATTTTGGTTTTCTTACCAAGGAGGTAATAAATAAGGCGGCGGGCGGGATAATTCTCAGGAATTTAAGGAGAACGGGCTTCTCAGCCTCCAAATCCAGCCCATATTTTATTAATTCACAGGAAGCACTTCCCTTGGGAAGCTCCCCGGAGGAGGCACATCCCCACACTGTTCCCCCCTCCCCGATTTAACATTCCCGGTGCTGAAATAACGCCCTGGCTGCGCGTGTGCCCCCTCCCCAGCCCGGCGGGGACCCTCCGCAAGGTCCCCAGGGACGTCCCGGGGTATTCCCGGCTGGAACGCACCCGCGAGCATCCTTCGGGAAAGCAGCTTTACGGGAAGGCGCGGACGAAGCCCATAAAGCCCCCCCGGCGAATCCCAGATGAGCGCGGTGGGTGCCGCAGGACGCGGTGCGGACCNNNGCGCGGGGGGGCCCGCGGGGCGCGGTGCGGCCCGCCCCCGCCCCGGGGACTCGGGAATTCCAGCGGCTCTCCCGGGACACGCGGGCGGCGGGGCGTCCGCCGTGACCTGGAAGGAAATCGCCCGTCACCGGCATAAAGCTTCCCGGGCACCGCGGAAGGGCCGCGCCGGCACCGGGTAACGGGGCTGGGGAGGGGGTTTTGGGTGGGTTTGCGGGTGTTCGGGAGCGCGCCCGGGCGAGCCGGGGGCCGGCGGCACAGGGACACTTCGGGGCGTCCCCGGTGAGCTGGGAGCTCCCAGGAGGGCCCGAGTGACCCCCTCCCCTCTGTCCCACGTGGAATATCGCTNATCCTCCCCGGGTTTAAAACACGACTGAAATCCGGAATGACAGCCTTAATTATCTTGGCCGGGTTGCTTAGGCCCTGCTTGTTTGTTTACGTCAAGTAAATGTCCTTGTTTGGGCTCCTGGGCCGTTGCAGGGCGCGGTTTAACGCGCTCCAGGCTCGGCGTGAGGCTTAACGGGGTTAAACCTGGCCCTAAAACTCGCCCAGAGAGTGTTTTTTATGCATTTGTCATGAACAGCTTCTTTCTTGCTCGTAGGTGATGTAATGGGAAGGGCAGGACAACTCGTGCAGGTGTAAATTAGAAATAATTCCTAAGAAGTCGCTATAAAACCTGGTAAATAATGGGGTGGTGGTGGGTGAGAAAAGAGGGGGAAATGGGGCAGAGTCAGGAAATGTGGCTTTCGTTTCAGAAATGCTGATTTATTTTGGCTTCTTCCCCTCCTGCACATCCACCCCCAGGCACGTGGGGGGTTTTTAGGAGACCCTGGGGGTGTTTGGGACCTGTAAAACAGGGATGTGTGAGGAGCTGGGAGTACCACAGTGTGGGTGGGAGGTGTTTCCTAAAGACGTTGTTTGTGTATTTGGGTTTTGCTGCCAAAACAAGCCCCGAAGTTCAAACTGAAGGTTCAGCTGTGGGGGTCTAAGATCAGAGGGCGTTGGGCTTTTTTATAACAGCCAAATTTACAGCAGGAGGAACAAACCCGAGTGGGGAATGTGCCAGTGACGAACAACGGGGGCACGAAGGATTTTGTGGAGATGCATCACCTTTAATGCTGAATCCTGTTGTGGAAACAGTGTCTTTATCCTTTCCTGTTGGCACAGTTGGAATATGCACTTTCGTTCTCTTTATTCCACACTTTCTCAGCAAATAAAAGCACCGTTGAGGCTGGAAAGGGCGGGAAGCCCTTTCCTGCCCCTCTCCTGGGAATTGTAGCCCTGGGCTGTGTTTGAGGAGACGCCCAGGTCCTGCTGGGCCCTGTTCCTGGCTCAGCAGAGTCAGAGGGGTGTTGGTAGGATGGATCCCGGCTCCAGCCCCTGGGAAGGTGGGCTCCAAGGGATGAGATCCTTGCTGGAGTTCTGGTGACCTCATCCCTCACGCTCCATCCCCTTGAGACGCTCCCTCTGAGTCACAGCTCCTGCTGTACCCACGACACCTCCATTTCATTCCATCTCCAGTGGTTGGTTGGTTTTTAATTCCCAAAATTGATCTGTTGCAAAACATCCTGGTGGTTGAAAAGCTGCTTTGTTTCGCTCTGGTTTGGGTTTATTTGCTGGTGTCCCGGTTTGGAAGCAGCTGGAGCTGGGGCACCTCCCTGCTGGCAGCGGGATCCCCTTGGGAAACGAGAGCTGGGCCTGGACATGGGAGGATATTCTGGAATTTCAGTCTGGTTTTAAGCACAGGTTCTACCTTAGCTTGGCTTTTGCTTTCAGAATTGGTAACCCCTCTTGCAGCTGTATCCATTTTGCATTTTAAGCTTAAAATTAAATGCTCAAGTACTTCGTTTGAAAAGCTTTAATTTACAAGGAGCAATTTTTGAGGAAAAAATTTATGCCTTTTGGTTGGAACAGCCTTGACTCTTTACTTTCTCCTCAGAAATTTGATCTGTTGCTCCCGGACTCCAGCACCCGGTTTTCTCCCATGTTTTTGCTCTTCCCTGTGTTTCCCAGGTCCTGGGTGATGCCCAGCCCTCCATGGAATGATGCCGTCCCGCACCAATCTCTCTGCTGGGATTCCCAGTAGCAAGGTCAAATATTCCAAGCTCTCCAGCACTGATGATGGATACATTGACCTGCAGGTAAGACAAGGGGAAGGGAGCTGTAAAGCAGGAGGACAGGCAGCTGGAGCTTTGCCCTGATGGGCAGCTGCTTGGTTCTGCATCTCTGGCAGAGCAGCTGCAGCTCAGAGAGGGACAAAGCCAGGTGGGAGCCACCACCTCGGCCCTTCCCCTCTGGAAAACCCGTAGAGCTTCCCTGGAAACCAGACTGTTTGTTCAGCAGATGCATTTCCCCGGGGGGAAGGTGAGATCTGGAGCAGACGTGAGGTGATGGGTGGGAGGGCTGGCTCAGCGGGGTCTCCATGGGCAGGATTCCTCATGGAAGAGCTGCCTCAGCCGTTTGTCCCGTGTCACCTGTGGGATTCCCAGCTCTGCCCTGCTGGGAGGGGAGCTGTGCTGAGTTAACCTGTTCAATATTTGGGCTTTTGCCATCCAGTTCAAGAAGAGCCCACCAAAGATCCCCTACAAGGCCATCGCCCTGGCTGTTGTGCTCTTCATGATCGGGACCTTCCTCATCATCATCGGAGCCCTGCTGCTGGCAGGGTACATCAGCAAAGGAGTGAGTGCTTTAATTACTTTAATTGCACTTTAATTACACTTGTTATCAGTTTTGCATTGCCTGCCCAGCCCTCAAAGCTGCCCCGAGCCCTCGTGAACCACCACGTGACAGGACCAGAGGAAGTGGCTGTAAGTTGTACCACGGGAGGTTTAGATTTGATATTGGGAAAAGGTTATTCACCCTTGGAACAGGCTGTGCAGGGCAGTGGTGGAGTCACCATCCCTGAAAGTGTCCAAAAAACACGTGGATGGGGCACTTGAGGACATGGTTTAATGGTGAACATGGTGGTGGGTTATGGTTGGACTTGGTGACCTCAAAGGTCTTTTCCAGCCTTAACAATTCCATGATTCTGTGATCATGTTCAGTGCAGAATTCCAGAGCCAAACACCTGGAGAGTCATTCCCACCACGGCCTTGCTGTGCCATTTCCCTGGCAGCAGATCCCTGTGATCCCTGCAGTCTGGAGCAGGTTCAGAGCTGGGCTGGAGAGCTGCCAGGGAGGGCTGAGTTTCCCTGCCCTCCCTGGGGTCCAGTTTCATGGCCCTGCAGAGCCCAGCTCGTTGTCCTGGGAAAACCTGAGCCTGGGGTCATCACCTCCAGTGCAGATCTCCTGGGGACTCGGGCAGGAGATGCCACAGCCTGTCCAGGAACACAGCAGCAGTTTGCCCATCTCTGTGGATCCGTGGGAGGGGGATCTGCTCTTTGGAGCTGCCTGGGTGCTTCTCCCCTGTCCCTTGGGCGCAGGGAATCGCTGTCAGTTGGCAGCTCTGCTTATCAGGGTGGATCCAGCAGGGTTTGGGCTCTATCGGGGGCTCTCCAGGCACAGGGAGCGGAGCTCGTGCTCAGCCACAGCTCCCAGCCCTGGATGCACATCCAGGGGGGATCAGGAGAAGGTCCCTCGAGGGGTTCCTGCAGCAAGGAGGAGATGCCAGGAGAGGATTAAAGGCTCAGCCTAATGACAACTGAGATATTTCTGATTTAGGATGGATTTTTATTTCTCAGCCAGCCAGGCCCTGGGGATGAACCACGGAATCATGGAATGGTTTGGGTTGGAAGGGACCTTACAGATCATCCTGTCCCAAACCCTGCCGTGGGCAGGGACACCTTTCACTAGACCAGGTTGGATGGTCATCCTGAGCATCTCCTCCCTCTCTCCCTGTTTTGCCCTGACTATTATATTTCTTAATTATTATTATTATCCTATTGTGTTTATTATATTATATCCATGTCCTTCAGGTGTGTGAGACAGGGATGGTGGAGCTCTGCTCCCCCACAGCTCCTGCAGTTCAGAGACAGGAGCCCAGTGCCACTCTGAGCCCTTCCTCTGTGTCCTGCCACGGGCACTGATAATCACGGAATCCTGGAATGGGTTGGGATGGGAGGGACCTTAAAGCCCATCCAGTGCCACCCCCTGCCATGAGCAGGGACACCTTCCACTATTCCAGGTTGCTCCAACCTGGCCCTGGACACTTCCAGGGATGGGGCAGCCGCAGCTTCTCTGGGCAGGATGTAAGAGCCAGGAAAGCACCCCCAGGCAGGCCTTAGGGATGAACCCCGGAATCGTGGAGCAGTTTGGGTTGGAAGGGACCTTACAGATAATTCCACCCTTCCACTGGCTCAGGATGTAAGAGAAAGGAAAGCCCCTCATGCAGATCTCCTCCCACTGCCCTGGGATGTCTCTCCCTGCAGGAGACGGACCGTGCCATCCCCGTGCTCATCATCGGGATCCTGGTGTTCCTGCCGGGCTTCTACCACCTGCGCATCGCCTACTACGCCTCCAAGGGCTACCGGGGCTACTCCTACGACGACATTCCCGACTTTGACGACTGACCAACGATCCCATCCCACCCTCATTAGTTGCTCCAAGCTGGTTTTTGTCCCCCTGGGCCTCGGGGGCCTGGCAGGTCCCAGCTCACACGTGTCCCTCACATGGTTCCTGGGTTTGAGGTGTTGCGGGTTGTCCAGTTTGGGGGGTTTTGGGGGGCTAGAACACGGAATGGACCAAAAGGAGTTGCGAAGAACTTGGGATTTATGGTATTTTTCCTGTTTCCAGCCTGTTGCTGGGAAGTCCTTCCTGGGCAAGGCAATTCTTGCAGTTTTCCAGAAGTAGCTGAGCCGCTTTCAGCAGCAGATCCTTGCTTTTTTCTGACTGTTTTATAGAGTTTAGTTTAGTTTTCCATGAGGTTGTGGTTAATTGATGGCTTTACCTTTGCAGACAAACACCATAGTTCAATTCTCCCTTTGCTCTCTGTCCATCAGAAATGCTTCCAGAGTTTTTGTCCCGAGCTTTCCTTGGAGTAACTCAAGTCTGATGTGCACAGGAGGGGGAAATCAGCACTTGTAGGAAATAATTTACGCACTGCACTTGCTACACAGCTCCTTGTCAGGCTGACCAAGCCTATTTCCCCACAAACACATTCTTCCCAGGAGAGCTTTTCCCAGGCCGCTGTTGCTTTTGGCAAAATCCGCTTATCCCTCACAAGGATTTTGATTATTATTTTAAACAACTGAATGGATACCGGGAGAAGGGTTGGAATCCAGACCAGGACTCAAGTGTCTAAATACCAAAAATCTTGGGTTTGACTAATGTGGATATTGGAGACATTATTGGAGACACTTGAATTCCAGCTGTCTGTATGTTTGGGGTCATTCTGTTCTAGTGTAGCTAATACTCTGCAGTGCTGTCCAGAGCAGTGAAAAGTATAGTTTGTACTGAACAAATTCCCTCTGGATTGCTCAGGGAAGGCAGAGGGACAGCTCCATTCCTCTGGAGTGGAAATGTCTTGGTGTCCTGGAGAACGTGTGACAAGTGGGGGTGCAAGTGGATGCATTTAACATGAATAAAGTCCTATATTCTGCGTAACCTTAAGTTTGTTGTCATTCCCAGGTCTCAGAGGGCACTAAAAACTGTTCTGGGCAACCAGATTTGGGCTTTAGCTGCAGCTGCTGCTGCCTCCAGCTCCCCAGTGCTGATGGGGGGGTGCAGTCAGTGCTGGGCTCTGCTGGGCAGCTCTGGAACGGCTCCATCTGCTCCAGGACCCTCGGCTCGCCCTGGGCAGAGCTGGGATTGCTGCACCAGGGAGGATAATCCAGCCTGCCCTGGGTGGGCAGGAAAAGGTGCTGCCTCACAAGGTCAGGGTTTGCTTTGTGAGCCCCTCAGTCCTGGTTCAGTGGGTGCAGACCCCAGAGCTGCAGTGGCTTTGTTTCAGGGTCCAAGTCCCCGGCTCCTTGTGCTGGGCAGGGCAGCAGGAGCAGTGTCTGTTGGAATGTGATGCTCCACAATTCCCAGGGGGGCTGAACACTGGAAGGAAGGGGGCAGGTGTGACTGCTGGTGCAGAGCAGGTCCATGGAGAAGTTGATGAGATCAGTGCTGGATGAACGCCTTGCTCTGAACCTACTCCTAAAATTGCCTTTTTTCCTCCTTCAGTGTTCTGGATTAAACCCAAACCCCGAGCCAAGTTCTTTTTTTAACCTCCATCTCTTCCCTCATTTGCCTTAATTCCAGTGCTGCACTCGGAGAAATAACTGCTCAAACTCAGGGTCTCCCTTTCCAGCTCTGAAGGCACAGCTGAGCAGTTCCCTCTGTGCTGTGTCACTCCAGCCCCCACACTCCCAGCACTGCCCAGCTTCCCAGATGGGACACGTGCTCCTGGCAGCAGCTGGAATGTGTCAATTAGAGCTGGGTCTGGCCAGGAGAGCAACTGCTGACGTCAAACCATGAATCAGCCTCTATTAGGGGATGGGAACGTGGGTTTGTTTGGGTTTGGGGAAAGGGGAGAGGAAGTGGAAGGGAAGTTTGGATGGAAAAAGCAAAGGGGGGGAGGGAGAAGATGTTTAAGTGGGGCTGAGATGCAGAAAGTTGGGAAGCGGGGGTCAAGCAGGATAAATGAATGCAGGGGACAGGAGAAGGAACTGGACTTTGCTGATCCCTGTGGGTCCCTTCCAGCTTTGGATATTCTGTGGTCCTAAGAACATCCTGGCATTCCTGGAGGAAAGGCAAGCAATGAATTTACTTTTATTTGACAGAAGCAAAGTCCTCAGGCAGCACAGGGGATAAATAAGAGCAGGGCCTGCCCTCATGCTCCCAGGGCTGGGTAAGGGATGGCCACAGGGAAGAATCCTCTGCAGGGGTCAGTTTAAATCTAATTTGGAAAAAGCAAACACTTCTGGGAAAGAAAAAAAAAAGGGATTCCGAACCCTGGAAATATGTGGGTCCAAAAGACTTCATCCTCTGAGTTAACACACTGCATTTGAAGCACAGTTTTCCTCCAGAGCAAAGTCTCCCTGTCTATTAATTTTAAATCTCTATTAATTTTCTGGCTGTACTGTACCTCATAGCCAGGCTTCAAACTTTTTTGCAATATAGCATGAATTCACATTTATTTAAAGAGATATGGAAACTCCTCTGCAAACATGTTGTTTCCCTGAGCCTGGTTCCTGCTGGGGGGTGGATTTGAGGTGCTGTAGCTCTTTTTCCTGTCAAAACAGCTCAGAAAGATGAAGTTTCCTCCCCGAGGGGGCCGTTGTTCCTGTCTCTCTGTGCTGATACATTTCAATGAGACCCTTTGAATTTCCTTCCCGCTCCTGCCACGCTGGACCTGCTGGATTTGCACACCTGGCTCGGCTCCTTTGCTGCCCCAACTCCCTGGATGTGGAGCTGCCTCTCCCCTGGAGGAGCATCCAGGTGCTGCTGCCAAAGCTCGGGTTCAGGGCTCTGCTCCTCAGTTCCCCCCCTGTAAAATCCTGGGTGTTGTGGGTTTGGGGAGCCCTGACTGACCCACGGCAGGGATGAGGGGAACAGGGAAAGGCCTGGGAAGGAGTTTCTGGTTCTAGAGCAGGGCTGGAATGACAAATAAGGCCCAGAGTGAGGATAACACTGAACTCCCTTGGTGGAGCATCCCCCACCCGGGCCCTTGGCAGGGCAGCTGTCTCAGGGAAAAACAGCATTTGTGGAGCTTGAGGGGTTTGAGGTTTTCTCACAGGGGCTCTGGAGAGACAACAGGCAGTCACATTCCAGGCTTTTCCCTGGCTTCTGAGGGCTTGGATTCGTGTCTCCTCAGTGATGTTCTTCTGTTGCTGTTGCAGGGAGTAGTCACACAATTGCCTGCTTAATTCAATACCATGAAGTTGCTGGAAAGACATTTGGAAACATGACTCTGGAGCCCTTTGGTCTCAGCAGTCCCAGAGAAACTCCTGTGGGGTATTCTTATATATATATATATATATATAAAAATACATAATCTTTATTTTATATACTATATTCTATATATTCTTTATTATCTATGTTATATTTTATATATATTACATAAAACCAGATTTTAGATAAATATATACTTATATTTACTTTCTACATTTAAATATTATATAATTATATGTAATAGAATATAAATAATAAATAATATATATGTTCTTATATAAAAGTAAGGACTCATTTAAAGTCAATCTCATGACTTTTTTTTGAGTGAACAAAGCCATTTGGAGTTCCCCAGCACCATCACAGCAGAACGAACTTCTCTCCTGTCTCAAAACTGGGTGAAACATCCCGGGGCATAAAGGAGGGAGACACAAGGCAGTGGTGGAGACAGTGTTGGGGAGCTGCAAACGTGAACTACGAGCCCTGGAGACTCCAAGGGGCTCTTTCCCTGCTCCCCCCTTGCAGGGGCTCATTAGCAGCATATCGAGCTCCCCAGGGCACAGGGGGACCTGTCCCCCTCCTCTCCAGGAGTCTCCTCGCTGTTGTTGGGGCTTCAGTGGCTCCTGGCTCAAAGATCCCACGTGTGACTCCTTTTCCCACCCTTCCCACAGCCAGTTGCCACCAGTCTGGCCCCAAACTGGTACCACTGAAGTGCAGAGCCAAGGAGGGAACCTGCTGCCCACACAGGAGCTTCCAGGAGAGGCTCCACATTCCCGGGATACGCTAAACGGGATGCAACGGGGACAGCAGGGGTTTGTAGCACACGTCCCCTACTGCTCCCCAAGGTCGTGGCTAATGCCCCTTGGGAGAGCCCGTGGAAGGACCCTCCCCCAAAGGGGGTTTCCATCACATGGCAAAAGCAGGAGGGGTGGGAGAAACCTCACCAGTGGGAAGGAGCAGTAGGAAAGGCCAGAATTATCCGGGGTGTTGTGCGAATGGCCCCATAAACCCTTGAAAGAAGAGGCAGAAATTGTGCTTCTGGAGGTTGTCTGAAGTGCTGGGGGGAAGGTGAGGAGGAGTTTCACCAGCCTGGAGATTGTGTGAGCTCTGACTCCCAGTCCTGGGAAAGCAGGTGCAAGTACTCCAGGCAGCAGCTTGACTTGTGCTATGGATGTTTTTGGCCTCCCTGTTGACCCTTCTCTCTGAGGTTCTCGCTGTGCTGGTGGAGGTTGGTGGGATGGGGGGAAGAACAAAGCTCTTCATTGGTCCCGTGGTGATGCAGCGAGAGGGAACATGAGTTTGTAGCTCCTTGTCGACATTTCCTCTGCAGTGAGAAAATTCCTCTCACTCCCCTGGTAACCTGCTCCCGGGTGTTGCCCTGTCACCCTGGGGTGGTGTGAGGAGCCTGGGCTGGGCAGCAAGTTGCTGACCTTGGTCCTGCAAACATTTTGGTGTAAGTTGTGTGAAACCCCTGTGGAAATGAGGGAGACAGAACGTCAGGGCTGTAAATACAGCCCCAACCCAAAGGCTGAGTGTGAACACACAACACAGTGAGCAGCAGCATCCCTGGAGCTTCCCTGGAGCCCATCCTGCAGGAACATTCAGCCCAGTCTGGGTTTGCTTTCTGTCACCTCCAATCAGCCAAATTCAGCATCACTTTGCACAGAGAGGCTCGGGACTGAAATATGGGGTTTGTGTGGCATTAAAGACACGTAAAAACCCCTCGGGGCAGGAGGAAATGACTCAGCACAACAGCTCTGTCCCTTCTAATGGGATCTGTGCTTCAATCCTGCACTAAATGAGTGTCTCCATGAGCTCTCCACACTCCTCCCCCTTGTGCCTGGTCCTTAAAAGTCCCAACATCGGCCCATTCATACAACTGCTCCTCACGCCTTGTGCCTCTCCCTGAACCAGCCCTGAGCCTTCTCCTGGCCCTTCTCTGGAGCTGTTTGTCCCGCTCTTCCCAAGTTCTCAACTTGCAAAGCCCCTCCAGGACTCCTTGGCTGCTCCTGCCTTTCCAGGTGGCCTCTCCTCGTCGCTGCCCTTGGAGCTGCATCCCTTCAGCAGGTCAGTGAAACCACCCAGTCCTCGGGTCTCTCTGCTCTCCCAACCACCAGCAGAGACCTCTGGTTCCCCTCTCCCAGCTCAGGGAACTCAGCAATCCTGCCTTCACTTCCTGCCTTCTCAACCTGCTGAAAAGAAACACTCCTTGCCTTTTTCCCAGAGTTCTGAGTTAATCCCAGCTGTGCTTCCATGCTCCAGGGCAGGTGGCACTTTGTGTTCCACCCTCCCATGGGAAATGTGGATGTGCACGTGCACAGCAGTTCCTTTCTCCTTCCTCAGTACACAAACAGCTTGAGGGGTTTTAGGAATGTCGGATTTAACTAAAAATAGTCCAGACAGTTCAGCAACGCCAGGAGAGGTTCCTGCCTCCCAAGAGAGTTGGCTTTGTTCTGAGATGGAGCCAAGGGTCAAGAGGGGGAAAAAACTTAATTGTGGATTAGGAACTATTGTTCCCAAATGATTTAATTGATTGATTTGCTTCTCTGGGCTTGGGCAGACTTTGTTTTGTGTTGTTTTGGTTCTTGTTACCCTGAGGCCTTTCCTTCCCTGCTCTCTCCATGTGGAGGAAGGTGTTAAGAAACTCCTTTCCATGGGAAGTGGGGCAGTTCTTGGGATCTGTTTGTGGCCTGCGTGGACAGAGCTCAGCTCTGATAAGGATCAGGAAGTGACACTTCCTTCCTGCACACTGTACTTGGGTTGGATCCTGAGCCCTGCTCTCTGCTCACCCCTGGAGCAGCACAAAGGCTGCAACACAGACCCACGAGGTTCATGCAGAGCTTTTCCAGCTCTGCACTTACAGAGAGGAACAAAACTGTGATGAATCTTCTTTGGGAGGATGTTCAGCTGCTGGGAAACAGCAGGTTTGGCACTGAAGCCAAAGTTCTGAGGAGGAATCATCGTTTTATCCTGGGCTGTTAAAACGAAGGAGAACAAATCCACCAGTCACCACTAATTAATTTTATTTTGAAATATTTACTTGGGCTGAAGTAGTAGCTGCTCTTAAGTATTTAAAGGATTAGCTTCCTGCTAGTCTTTCGTGCCTGCAACCATTCATTTAAGCTGTTGCTGCAAATCGTGCTGTTAACCTGTCAGGAGAGGCTTTAACCTTCCTTCCCCCGTCAGGGGGAAATGCCTGGTGCACAGGGTCCTGCTGATGGGACAGTGAGAATTAACACACCCCCAGTCAGGTCTTCTGGGCTCTTCCCCCAGCTTCTTCAAGGAGCGGGGAGAAGAAATTAAATATTGTGATAACTGTCCACATTAGGATATTGCAAAGCCTAAGGAGGGGCTGTGAAAAGTTCAGGGAGCATGAGCTGTTTGGAAATGCATCCCAGCCCTGTTACTAGGGCAAATAATTCCTGTCCCTCCTGCTGAGCTGCCAGCAGGCAGCAGTTCCCCTGCACTCAATCCACCAGCCCGACATTCACTGGTGTTTCTCAGACCTTGTTGCACTGTGTTTAGTGCAGGTGGTCAGAGCTTTTCCCAGAACCAGCTGCCCAGGGAGAGTTCAGTCACACAGAGCAACAGATTCTGAGCTGTGTTTGGCAAAGGCAATGTCAGTGGGTCTAGGACAAATCCTTGAGGAGCTGAGAACTCCCCTCAGCCAGGATTTACACACACATTTAGTGCAAAAGGGAAAGATCTCAGGTCCTTAAACCTTCACATAGTAATTAGCATCACCATATAATTTCCTAGCAGTTGTTTTCATTAACATGTCATTAGAAGGAGTCTGCCAGCTCCAATAATCCTCATTTCTCTTGTCTCTCAACACTAACAGTCCATGTCACAGCACGTCTCCTTCCCTGCTATTTTGGGTGGTTCTTTTCCAGACAAATGCCTTATTTTCTCTGTATTTGATACTGCAGGTCAAGTGAATCCTCTCTGCCTTTCATTGCACGAGAACAGAGGCAGGATTGTAGCTCGGCCAGTGCAAATGTGCTCCTAAAAATAGGCCAGTGGATGGTCTCCAACTTCAGACACAAAAAGTGTGTTTGTAAAGGTTTCTCTTTGTTGTGTGGCCACATTTCAGATCGCTGAGGAGACACTTCAAAGTTCAGCTCCCAAACAGCTCGTGGGTTAATCCTCCCGCGTGAAACAAAGGCAGCTCTTTGACTGGACCCGTGGTCGGAGCACTGGGAGCTGGCAGCAGCTCCACTCGGGATTTATCATCCCTTTAGCAGGGTCAGTGCTCCAGGACACTGTCCCAGACGGACGCCTCCCCCCTGGATACGAGCCGAGTCTCCAGAGGGAGAGGCAGGGCCACCTCCCTTCTCCCACCTCTGCCTCAGGCTTGAAAAACAATTCCACAGCAGCAAGAGGGGCCAGAGCTTGCAGGACACTGTTTGGCACCAGTGATGAGTAGCAGAGGTGGCACTTCAGGCAGGGAAGGAACTAATTGACTAAAGGGCAATTTGGGGGGAGAAGTTGGAGTTTACCGTTCCAGGCTCTCTCTGGGTTTCCTTTTTGTCCTTTCATCTCTGACTCTTGGCTCTCATCAGAAAAGGGGTCTCTTGTCCTTCCTCTCTCTGACTTTGTTTTGGCTGTGAGCCCTCCAGGGCATGGCCTGTGCCTTCACCTGTGTGCAGGAGCCCAGTGGGGGAGCTGTGCCAGAGGGAACTATAAATAGGAGCCTGTCCAGCCCTGTGGCATCCCAGCTTGCTAAAATTGCCTGCTCTGCACTCCCGTGACAAGTGTTGGCTCAGCTGTCGGGGAAAGGAGGAACTGAGAAGTGTCCCCACAGGCGGCTCCAGCACTTGGGCTCCCTGTTGAGCTCTGCTTTGGGCTCAGTTCTCCCTTTGCCTCTTGGAGTTCTGCTTTTTCTGTGTGTCAGTGATAATTCCTGATGTCTGCCTAGCGAGGTTTGGGCAATTCAGTTTCAGAAGGACTTGTGGTGTCACCTATTTCAAGTCTCCAGCTTGTGCCTCAACACCTCACGCTTTTATTTTGCCTTTTGCCCCTTGCTGGAGGAGGCCGACTCTGCAGCAACGTTTTTGCGCCGTTCCTGATGTCACTGTGTGGTTTTGTCATCTCTGCTCACACCAGGGATTAAATGAGTCACAGGGATAAAAGGAATGAGGAGGTCCAAGCCCATGCCTCCTCTCTGAGCAGGTCGTGGATGTTCTTTGGGAATGACTTGCAAGGGGGTTAAAGCAGGGATTGTGCCTGCTCTCACTTCTCTGCTGAGGGATGAGGGAGCAACCACGAGGGTGCTGCTGCTGCCTGTGCTTTGCAGAGTAAAGGACCTTCACTTGAACTCCCAGTGAAAAGAAAATCTCTTTTATTCAGTGCTAGAAAATTCCCCTAATGGACTTAAAATGATTTTGTGCACCATGTCCACACACTGCTCAAAGTAGTTGAAGTGGGAATAAGTTACTCTGGTCCTGTCCACAGAAGCTGCAGTTTATGGCCACAGCCTTGAACAGCCACACGTGAACGTGACACGAGGTGGCAAATCCCAGCTTGTCTCCTGCTTGGAGACCATCCCTGCAGATGGCACAGGCTCCAACCTGGAACAGAACACCAGGGTGAGTGTGCCTAGGCAAAGCAGAACCCTCAGGAGCTGTTGGCCCTGGGCTCCTGCAGAGCCTCTGCTGCTGCCACAACGGCTCAGAGTCAGGAGATGTGGCCCCAGCGACTCAGCATTTTGGCAGGACAACGTGGCAAAAAGGGAGCAGGGGGGATAAATGCATCCTGCTTTCCTGGGCCCCTCCTGCTCCCACTCTTCCTGGGATTTAAGGGCTCTCTTGGCTAATTCGAGGGGCTGTGCTTTTGAGAAGAGGACTGGGAGTGAACTCAGAGAGGTGACTAAGCCCATCTTCACCTCTGTCTGACAAACGCAGGCTTTGCTCCTGACTCAGCAAATGCAGTCTCATCTCTTGGGTACAGCCCTGAGGTACCAGACAGAACAGCATCAAGGAAATCAGCTTCTCCTCCAGAGCACAAGCTGTCCAGCCGAGTCAGTGTCACTGGGAGCACTCCTGCTACCCTTCCTCCCTTCTATTCCTGGTAAAGCTGCCATGGAAACCTTGTGGCCAGTGTGGTTTGCGCACCACGACAGGGAGCAGAGGAACCTGTCCTGGGCTGTTTGTACTGTCCTGGGCTGTTTGTACTGTCCTGGGCTGTTTGTACTCTCCTGGGTTGTTTGTTCTGTTCTGGCTGCCAAAATCTCCTCTCCATTTACAAAATACTTTGCATGTCCCAAGGTGAAGTAAGGTCTCCTCTCTCCAAAAGCCACAGAGGTGAAACCATCATGACACGACCAGCAGGGACCCAACAGTTCTGCAACCAGGCAGAATTTTGTCTCCTGCTCACCTATTGATTTATTTATGATGTGCATTCGGGCAGCTGTAACTCTGCAGTCTCTGCTGCTTCTCCCCTGATATCACAAGCGCAGCAGCACCTCTTGGATCTCTGGCTGAACCCTCTGTAATTTGAGTACTTGGCCCAAAGTGGCCTGAGAGCCTTGGACCAAAAGCTCTCTTTGCTACCAGGAGCACTTTGCACTAATTAAACTTCATAAAATTCTTCCTGCCTCCATTTTCAGATGAGAAACTGGAGACTTGAGCTCAGCTGACAGACCAGAATTACGTCAGTTCAGCTTCAGAAATCGTTCTGAGAAAAAAATACATTTTTTCTAACTTTATTTCCATCTAACATTACGGGGAATAGTAAGTTATGGCTGTTCCCAAAAGAAATTATAAATTCCTATGGCTTAGGGAGCAGGAGGTTTTACCACTCAGGTGGCATTTTAACCAAGGGTTGTTTACTTGCTGCCCTCCCCTCAGAGAACAGAAACCCAGCTCTTAGTCCTCTTCCCTTCCCAGTCACCACTCCAGGTTACAGAGAGAGAAGCAAAAAAATCACTGCTGCTGTTGTTAATTTTTCTGCCACATTTTGGGGAGTTTTCATTCAGCCCCAATGCAGCTGTTGGAATATCAGGAGTTTCATTTTTATTTTGTCTAATCCAGTAAAAGATATTCCTGTTATCCATATCCATGTGTGCCGGGCTCTTCTTAATCTCTGGACTCCATCTGCGGGATTCACATAAAATATTGTTACTATGAGGTGAGCCAGACACTTTATTTTAATTTAATTTAATTAAATTCAATTTAATTTTATTGTATTATATTTTTTTATGTTGTAAAAACCAAACTCAAAACACACCAAGAAAACAAGATGGAGGATTGCAGATGAGCTCTGGATCTCAGTCTGAGAACCATGAAATGGTTTGGGTTGGAAGGGACCTCGAAGACCATCTCATTCCAAGCCCCTGCCATGGGCAGGGATGGCACGGTTCAGATACCACCCCTGGATGTGAAGTTCTGAGTTGGTGTTTTGAAGATCCAGTGCTCAGATCGATGATTCACATCCCGACTGAGACAACACTTGGGTTTAAAAGGGAAATTTTGAGCAAGAGACAGCAGCCAAAGACATTTCAGAGTTTAAATTTATGCCAGTAATGACCATGCTGTACCTCAGGAAAACCCTGACCCCGTCCTTCCCACTGGATTCCCACAGAGCCATGAAAAAACAACCAGAATAAAACTGGTGTTCTTGGGAAGTGTCCTTAGGAAAGGTCCATCGGATTATTGTGATAGTTTTGTGTCCCTGGCTCTGGAGAAGGACACACAGCCTGGGCTGAAGGCTCGACTGTACTGCTGAGTACAAAGAAGGGGAGGAACTGGGATCCCAGAAAGCCAGCCTTACAGGAATTTAGACCAGTTAGGGCAATTCCAGGAGAAATTGAGGCTGTATAGTTTTATTTAACACTGGATGGAGTGGGAAGACTGGCAGAAACCTTCTGCAGAGAGTTACCGTCTGGATGCAGCAACACCTCAGCAGCTCAGGTAAATCCCTGAGTGAGCTTTGAGGAGCTCAGCTAATCTAGGTTAGATGTGGGACAGAAAGCAAAACAACAGGAATGTGCCTCGGATCTCAAAGGTCTGCACACTACATGATTAATGGCTGCTGATTTCTCTTCGTCGTGAAGGACGTGCACGTGGCACATTTGTGGCTCCAGTTCCAGCTTTTTTATGGTCCTGTGAGTCATCCAGGCAGAAGGTGACTGAATGTCTTGATAAATTCCTAATTCTAATAACAGGAATCATATATGCTAATAATCCCAGTAAAATGATCCCTACTTCTGTAGCAGGACAGTGGGACAGAATCAGACGGGCTCTGAGCCAGGGAATTTTCTCAAACTCTACAGCAGAGAAGGTCACCTGGAAGGGAATTTATCTATTTAAGAGGAACAATGGACTGGAAACAGCTTTACTGAATTTGAGCCCGTGGTTCCAGGAGATCCAGCTGTGTCAAATTCAATTCTTGGAGCACTAAATCCACCTTTATCATCTTTTCCCTGCTTTTGTCCTTGGGATTATCATGACCTCGAGTTCTCTTACTCTCTTAAATTTCAATGTGACTGACGCATTTGAACTTCCCCCTCGCAGATCTCTCGCTGTACTACCTGGATTTCCCTCCGCCATCTTTCACCTGGGGAGGGCGGGTTGGAAAATTATAACCCTTAAAAATAAAATGAACAGAGCTGTGTCTCTGTCCCTGATTTCTGAGCTTGGGAAGGCCTTGTAGGGAGACTGAATAGACACAATTCCTCTTCCTGTACAAAGTCCTGTCAACAGCAAAACTGCTGCAGCCTTAATCAATCTGGTATTACTAAAATGTCCCTCACATCACTTTCCACCTGACCAGCAAAGGCTTTTAACATTTAAAAGCTGCACTAAGTCTCTGTATATGTTTGGGACGAGGCCAAGTATCGAATGATGCCGAGGGATCGATATTCATAATCTAGAGCAGCGCTGTGACTTAGCCCCTGCCCTACGTAGTTCTCCATATGGTTCATTGGAAAACCTTTTAGAGGCTTAACAAGGAGAGCATTGCAGTGAGCGTGGGCAAAAATGCACGAGGATAAGCACAAAGGCTCCAGGGGCCTCGTGGGGTCTCCGGTCTTACAGTAAGCCCTGGGGTTTAATGGGATCGGATGAAACCCTCTGTGTAGGGAGGTGGGACGGAAGGGGTCGGACAGCTGGTGAACAAACACTCTGAAAACATTCCTGCTTGGCAAACACTGAGCAAACAGCCACGGTGGAGGCAAAGACCTGGAAGATCAACAAAGATCTGCAGGTCTGGGTGAAAAGCTGCCCCGGAGCACAATCAGTGGCAGGGCTTGGGGAACACAGGCTTTGGACTCCACAGGCTTTGGGATGCACTTGGAGTTGTGAGGGAGGGACCTTAATAAAATAACCAACAGGGTTTGGGAGGTGAAAGCTCAGAGTGGGTCAACATTACCTCAAGGACACTGAGTGAGGGAGCAGGGTGAGGGTTGTGTTGTGCTGTGGGGAGAAGAGGCAGGGATTAGCAGAGGTGGCTCTGGGGGCTGGGCCCCGGCTTCCCAGAAAAGCCCTGAGTGGCAGAAGGTGCCATGAGCTGGTGTGTCAGAACCGCACGTCCTGGCAAGGGCAGGAGGCAAATTAAAGAGAGTTAACGCTGTCAAAACCCATTAGGACAGTCAGATGTTGCCCAGAGGGACGTGAGGGAGGCAGCGTCCAGTGCTGGTACCAGAGCACAGATGTCAGTGGTGTCTGAAAACAGTGGTGTCTGAGGTCCCCCCATGGGCTGGGGGAAGATTTGTCCCATCTCCCTGCCAGAAAACTGTGGAAATCTCAGAAAAGTGGGATTGTAGGAAGAAGGATGTGGGTATGGTGGAGGTGTCATCTTTTGGGGGACTCAGCTTCCTTAGCCTCCTCTAGGATGAAAGGACATGGTCTTAAGCTGCGCCAGGGGAGGTTCAGGTTGGACATCAGGAAGAATTTCTAATCACAGAAAGGGTGATTAGACATGGGAAGGGGCTGTCCAGGGAGGTGGTGGGGTCACTGTCCCTGGAGGTGTTCAAGGAAAGACTGGACATGGCACTCAGTGCTCTGGTCTAGTTGGGATGGTGGTGTCGGGTCATAGGTTGGACTCCACGGTCTCAAAGGTCTTTTAAGACCTAATTGATTCTGTGATTCTTTTGCGGCTCCTTAAGCTTACTTTCCTATTGTAAAAGTTGGATTTTACTTAAAAAATAATAATTAAAAAAATCCCAACAAACAAACAAACAAACAAAAACCAAAGAGAAAACCCAAAGCAAACCCCTGAGAGGGCCAGGGCCACCACTGTGGTCCCTTCCAACCTTACACATTCCGTGTTTCTGTGGTTCTGTGACTTGTCTTTCTAGGATAAACCGCTAATACGTGACTATAATTTGAGATATTCCAGAACTACCTGGACACAACCTTGGGATGCCCCTGATGGAGCAGCGAGCTTGGACCTGATGTCCCACTGAGTTCCCTTCATCCTGACCCATCCTGTGTGTCTATGATTTGTGTCTTTCTAGGATGAACAGTTAATAAATCACTGTAATTTGAGATACTCCAGAACAATGTGGATGCAATTCTGTTCCACGTGCTCTGGGATGATCTTGCTTGGGCTGGACCTACTGTGATCCCTTCCAACCTTATACATTCCGTGCTTCTGCGGTTCTGTGACTTGTGCCTTTCTAGGATAAACCACTCATATGTCACTGTAATTTGAGATACTCTAGAACCACCTGGACACAACCCTGTTCCATGTGCTCTGCGATGGCCCTGCTTGAGGTCCCCCCTCTGTGGTCTCTTCCAAGCTTACACATTCCATGTTTCCGTGGTTCTGTGACTACTGTCTTTCTAGGATAAACCATTAAGATATCACTGCAACGTGAGCTATTCCAGAACTGCACTGACACAACCCTGTTCCATGTGCTCTGGGATGACCCTGCTGGAGCAGCGAGGTTGGACCAGTGACCTACTGTGGTCCCTTCAACCTGACCTATCCTGTGTTTCTGTGACTTGTGTCTTTCTAGAATGAACAATTAATATGTCCCTGTAATTTGAGATATTCCAGAACCACGCGGATACAATCCTGTTCCACGTGGATGGACGCTTGAGCAGGAAGGCGGGACCCTTCCTACTGTAGACATTCCACGTTTTTGTGGTTCAGTGAGGCGTGTCTTTTTAGGATAAACCATTAATATGTTACTGTAAGTCGAGATATTCCAGAACCACCAGGACACAACCCTGTTCCACGTGCTCCTGGGACCTTGAGGTCCCCCTTCCGTAATCCCTTCCAATCTTACACATTCTGTGACTCATGTCTTTCTAGGATAAATCATTAATACGCTACTGTAAATTGAGATATTGCAGAACCACCTGGACACAACCCTGTTCCATGTGCTCTGCTGGCCCCGCTTCAGCAGCGAGCTTGGACCACATGCCCCACTGTGGTCCCTTCAACCTCACCCATCTCCGACTGGTGCCTTTCCAGGGCAAGCCGTTACCACGGCTCTATAATTTGGGGGCTTTTTATTAAGGAAACAGGAGGGTTTTTTCCCTGCGGAGGCGCCGGGACCCCGCCGCGCCGCGGGGCGGCCATGGCGGCCGAGCCCTGAGGGAGCGGGCCCGGCCATCTTG
>VZRE01002884.1:70043-93143 GCA_013396775.1 Cephalopterus ornatus
AATTATATTCCCCCCCCCCCCTTAATCTGAAACAAAATGGGTGGCAGAGCCGTGAGCTTGCGGATGGGATGGAGAAATGCAGGTTAATTCTCCCCTGGTCCTGAAGGGGTGGCCTCGCTCTTCCTTGATCCCGTTCTCGTGATACGCTTTAAAGGGGTTTTTTTTTCCCCCCCCTTTTAATTATTTGTATGCCTTTTTTGTTTGTTTGTTTCTTTTTCAGTGCACATCGAGGCAGTAAATATTTCAATTTTCTGCTTTTGACTTGCGAGCCACGTTCCATATCAAGTGTGGTTTTCTTTTGTTTTAAGGTACATTTTGGGTAGAAATAAGTGATGTATGTAGCGCAAAAAAATGCCTGAACAAAGCTTGTTGAAAACCTTTGATTAGATTTCCTCAGTAGAATAACAACTAACAACCACGATCATTTATTCCTGTTATTAGTGGCTTTTGCCTTTTCCCGGAAAAGCTGGAAATGAGGCAGGGGCTTTACAGTTTCATTCCCATCCCTTCATTTTGGAGCCGTCGGTGTCATTTTGGAGACTGGGGAGCCCAGCCCTGGGGGCAGTTCGGGTTCCCCTGGCCAGGTGAGTGCAGGCAGGGCTGGCCCCAAAGGCAGCAGCAGCAGCAGAGCCAGTGGAAGATTCTGGCAGGGAAGGGAAATCCCCAGATGTGTTTTAAGACAAGGTAAAGGCCTTGCCTGTTAATTTTTTTCCATCTTATCGTTTCCCTCACGCAGCTGATTCTCACTACAGTTTTCAGTGCCAGGTAAATACAAAGCTTCCTGTTGCTGGTGAGCTTTATTTTTCAATAAAAACACCAAATCCTGTGTTATCACAGGCAGCTTGATATGCCTCTGTGTCCTCACTGCCGCACAGTGCTGCCAGGCTTGAGCAAGGTTTAAATTGCCCAGTTTAAGCTTACAAAGTAAGCTGGTTTGGGTAGTGCTTTTCCTGGCAGAGGTGGAGTTTGATGCAGGCTGTAAAACAAAGTGGAGGAGCAGGACAAATGCTGCCCAATGCCAGAGCCAGACTTAACTGCACACCTTGATCTGCCAGGTGATTTCACTGGAGATCCAGGATTATTGCAACAAGTAGCTCAGGTTAGCAAACTGGAAAATAATGCTTGAGATATGTAGAACAATTGGATTAGTAGTTGATGAGCTCTCACCACCCCACCCCAACCTCCAGTCATGATCCAGATAGCTGGAAATTAGAGCAGTATTAACCTGGAGATGCACTGAAATGAATTCAACCTTGGGCGAGCAAGGAGGTTAAACAAGCCCCGAGATTCTTATCATGGATTTGAACAAGCCTCTGGCATTAGTAAAGATGCCAGTAGGACTTAAAAATGTCTTGTCAGCGCCCTGGGGATAAGAGGAGTTAACACTGGGATTCTCAGGGGCGTGTTGTGCTCTTGCTGGGCCTTAACAGGACGCATTCATACGGTTTAAAATGCATCCCAGTCTGTCACCGGGCTGTAAACCCCGCCCTGAGCCCGGCTTAGCTTTGCTGAGCTGTTCTCTCGAGGCTCCCGGCTCTCACGGAAGGAGCCAGGATGGGGATGAGGTTCTCTGAGCACAGGCCTGTTGCTCGTTCTGCATCTTCAGCACGGAAACAGCTGGGAAGGAAAAACAGCTTTTCAAATGGGGTAATTTGGGCTGCAGGTTGATGGGTGGTACCTTTGGGGACAATTTAGGCAGCCCCCACCCTGCACCACCTCCCACCCCTCGGAGCTGGGCCCCCTGGGTGGCTGCTCAGTCAGGGATTAGCCCATAAAAACCTTGTGTTTGCATGGAAAACCTCATCTGTCTGGGGAATTTTTGCCTGCTCCTGACACTCCCTGAGCCCAGGTAGATCTCAGTGTACCTGCCTAAATCCGTACTGGGTGGAATCTGTGTCGGGAGGGCTTCTTAAAGCTGCTAAAATGAGCATTTCTGTCTTCTGTAGTTCAGTCTAACAGGGGGTTGAATTGCAGTGGAGAAACGAAACTCGTGTCTTTGTTGGTATTGTTTGGTTGGGACCTTTTTTCTTCAGGGGGAGCTTGAGATAATGGCAGTGTTTGAGGATTATATTGGGGTTTTTTTTCCTAATAGAAAACTTTTAACTGTGGATTTTCCCCACGTCCTTTGGAAGACTCGTTGAAAGATGCTGCATTTGTATGCAGTTGCCATTTCAAACATTTTCTGCCTTTGATTCTGTCAGTGTATTTTGGGTTTTTTAATTGATTTTTCTTCCTGGTGGAACCAAACCTGCCAACTTCCTCCACGGGATGGGCCGTCCCGTGGTGCTGTGTGGCTTTTGTTGCGCTGTGTAGGTTGATTGGAGACCATTGAGAACTAAATGGGTGTAACTTCACCCATTCTCAGCGTGGATTCCTCCTGAAGGGGCTGTTGAGCTGCTCTAACGACCTGGTCTGACCTGCGGCATTTAACCTCTTCCAATCCCGGAATGCAGGGAGGCCGCCTGGATCATCCTTGGGTGACAAACCGGTGTCCCACCCGGCGTGATTTTTGGGAGATCACTGAATCAGGGAATGGTTTGGGTTGGAAGGGACCTTAAAGTTCATCTCCTCCCACCCTCCTGCCATGGGCGGGGACACCTTCCACTAGCCCAGGCTGCTCCAGCCTGGCCTTGGACACTTCCAGAGATCCAGGGGCAGCCACAGCTTCTCTGGGAATTCCATCCCAGCCCCTCCCCACCCTCACAGGGAGGAATTTCTTCCTGAGAAGATCTTGTTCTGCTGTAGCTGTTCCTGTTTTTGCATGAACCACGTTAAGAAATCTCAAGCCCCAAAAGTTTCTGTGGGGCCGTTTCTTCCACAGATTTATTTTGCTTCCAAAGGCTTCAGCATTTGTCCTTACTGGAGAAAATGCAGATGGCTGCACAGGCCCTTGTTCTGCCGTTCAGGATGATGGTTTATACGTGGCTGGAAAAATGTGTGTTTGTATCAAGTGTTGTTCTTTGTGAAGCCTTAGTGGTCGGGACACTGACTGACAAATTACAGGGGGGGTTATTTTACTTAAAAGCTGCAGGAAAAAAATATTGACAGTTGGGATGAGTAGAGAGATGGGCTCCATGATGTAGGGAAGGCAGGAAGAAAACAAATCATTCCAGTGGAAGCCTCTGGCCGTGTTCCCCAGCATTCCCAGGGGTGAAGTGTGTTCAGGCACTGCCAACCTGGTGGGGCTGCACGAAATATTTCTGTCAGTACCAGGGAGCTCGTTTGCTTTATGGCCAAATGTTTTCAGTTGTTATGGGCTGCCTTAGGACAGGCTTTCTTTGATGGGAGGAAAGAAATGTGAGTGTTTGGCTGTTTTCAGGTTATGGGAAGGAGATGTTTGCCGTCTGAATGTTTTGCTGGAGATGGATCTAAACGGGGATTTTGTGCCGTGGTAATTTGGCCCTGGAAGGAGCAGAGCTACTTCCTTGGAAGGGGAACTGGGGTGTTGAGACATCGCTGGCGCTTGGTGGGAGAAGGAAGGAGGAGGGAGAGCTGGTCTGCTGGTTCAGAAACCTCCTGTTCTAGTTTTATTTCTTCCACTCAACATTAATCTCGACCATTTCTGTTGCCAAACAGCAATAACAGCGTTGTGTGGCACCGGGAATTCCACGTGCCTGGCCATGCACGGCCTGTCCCCTGTGGTTTCCTAACCCAGAGTGTTCCAGAGGGCTGATGAGTTTAGTTTTTGGTCCTGAATGTTGTCATCAGTCTCGTAAATAGTGACTCATCCTTCTCCCTGCTCTGCACAGAGCTGTGACTCTTTTCCTGGCCCCAGAGCAGGTCTGGGCTTGGAGAGCTCTGGGATGGTTTTGGGAAGGAGGAATTGGCCACCAGGGTCCCAGCCAGGCTGTGCTGGGGAGTCCCAGAGCACGGTTTGGTTGTCTCTCCATCCTGTGTTGTGGGAGAGGATGGAAACTGTGTTCCTGTCCCACAGCTCCACTTGCTGCAGAATGACTGGGCTTGAGGTAATTGTAAAACTACTATTTAATGAGTTTATAATTAGAAATTCAATGATCTAAATCTCCCTGTGTCTCAGTTCTCAGGCCAGAAGACGCAAGTGCTGGTTTAGGGAAGGGAATGCACTCAACCATCCAAGTGTCTGCTCTTTTTTAAATTTTGTTATTATTTTTAAAAAGCAGCTTCAGGAGAGAATAAACATTGTCCTATTTTGGTGAAAGGCAATTTCACCAGAGTTCCTTCTCACCACGTTCAGGCAGCCAGGATGTTTTATTCGTCTCCCCAGACCTGTGTTACTATAATAAAAATCGATGTGTATTGGTGAGGGAGTTACAGGAGGGAGGGCATGGCTGGGCTTTAACTTGCGTATTTTGGAGACTGGTCCATCTCCCTCCTCGGAACGAGGGATGTTTTCATCTTGTACTTGCGTCAGCAAAACGCCTGAGAAAACAAGCTTTGTCTGATAGTTGTATTTTTAGGAGCAGATGGGAGCAGAGGAGTCCAGTTGTAGTTATGGAGGAGGAGCTGTGAGTGGCCACAAGGTACCTGGGAGTATCCGAGCTCCGAGAGCAGCAGCGGAGCTGGTTTACGTGTGTTTGGGTTGATCCAGCATTTCCCTGGTATCTCCTCAGTGATAAACGGGGCTGTTTGAATTTCTCACCCACTTTACACTCCTTTAGATTAAAACTGCTTGAAGGATGGGCTGAAATGAGTCTAAATGGTGATGGGGGGATTGACTCACCGCTGTTTGGTTTTGACTGTTTGGAAACGTCCTGACTCACTGAACTGATGTCGAGTGGCTCAGCGGCCCCCAGTTTGCGATTTGTTGCCTGAATTTATTTTTAAATCAAACGATTGCAGGGCCTGTGTCATTGCAACAGTTGGCTGAGGCATTTTGGGAATGCCTGGTAGCAGGAAAGTAAGTGAAAAGCGACTTCAAGGGAGGGGGGAGCTTGGAGTCCTTTGGGCTCTAAATGGAGCGACACATTTTAATTGGATTTACTCCTGTTTTGCATGGCCGTGAAATGGCAGCCCAGGGCAATAATGCCCGTTTTAGTGGTTTGCTGGCTGTTACACACCCGGGAGATTGTAAAAGTTAAAGAGAATAAAGTGCAGCTTTAATAGGGAGGTGCCTTAAACGCTAATGCTCTCGGCTGTGTTTATGTGCTGAGGTGGTTAATGTGCCTTTAGTGGATTTATCCCACTTTTCCAGCTCTCTGCAAGTCCTGTTCACCTGGTGTTAGCCAAGGGAAGGAAGTGCTGGAGTTCTTTGACCCCCGGAGTCCCCATCAAGCACATCTTTGTTGAGCACTCTCTTCTCCAGCCCAGAAGTCGCCCTCTGAAGGGTTTCTGTTTTTACTGATCTTACTCCTTTTATCCCTTACCTGGATGATCCTGTGTTTAAGATGAAGCTCAGTGGTGCTGCTCTGCTGTGATTTTTCAAGGAAATAGTGCGTAAATGTTCTGAGCAGCATTCGAGGTCACAGAGGTGATCTCATAAAACGCGCACATGACTCCGTGTCACGACTTTCACTTTTTATTTAGGAGCTTGGAAGGGAAATAAAATGCTGCACTGCAAAGTTTGTTTTGTGTGCTGCATGAAATGCAACTGTCTGAGGGCTAATAGCACTTAGTGGACTGTGCTGTGGGAAAGTTTAAATTTCCATGGAGTCTTCGAATCCCTATGACAGGAAAAAACATCATAAATTCTGTTTTTGGTCTGTTTATTACTTGCCTTTTGTGTGGAGAATCCTGCATTCAGCCCCTCACCGTGCCTGAGCAAAGGAAACACATCCTTGTTTTTGCAGCCCCTAAAGCACCAGCTCTTCTCAGGTTATAGCAGCTTTTTCTCCCCCTCCTTTTTAAATCTTTTATACGAAGTAAATTGTTTCTGTAAGTTCACTAAATGTTCCTGATGCAAGAAGCATTTGCTTGGTTGTATTTTAACAAAGTGGGGATTTTGATAAAAGCTGAAAGACTGTTATTTACTGATAAGCGTTTCATTGTATAAAGGCAAAACCTAAAGAATAATTGGGACTGACAAGAAAAAATTGAAGATGAGGGTCTGGATTCTGTAGGCTCAGACTGCAAGGCATAATTGCAGTATTTTCATGCTGTTCTGTGTCCTTTCATATATGGGAACAACAACAGTTATCAGTAATTTGCTGATATTAGATGTATTTGCTTCAGTGCCATTGAATTTTGTGTGGAATTTTGGGAGGTTCTGCTGAGCAGAATCGTTATTATCAGTATAATTTTACAGGGCTCTGCTCTGGTTTATTCAGCCTTTTTAGGCGCTTTCTAGCTGTAGTTTAGTTCAGCTGGCTAACAGATGAATTTAAAAACTCAAATAAACCATTAAATGGCTGGATGAGGGAACGGGTTTTGGTATTTTTAATACCAAAATTTTGTTGTGGTACAAGTCAGGATGTTTTCCTTGTCCATCTGTCCTGTTGGCAAATACCAGAAAAGGCAAAGGCCAGAGGGGGGGCTGAGCTCTTTTGGAGTCGTGATCCTGCTCATAAAACCAGATGTAAAAAGCCACCCCTGCAGCAGGGGAGGAAGGAGCTGCTGTGATGGGGAGCCCTGGTCCTTGTAAACATCCCCTGCTAATGAGCTGCTCTGCCTTGGAAGGGATCAAACACGTCTAATGCTTTTCATGGAGATGCCTAATCAGGCACAATCGAATCAAGCAAAGCTGTCAATTAAGCCCTTCTATTAAATTTCTCAGAATTATCAGAGCTCAGTTTTATCTGAGCTCTCCTCCTTGGCTGTTGGGGTTTGGTAAAGATTTTGTGATCAGTTTAACCCCGATTTTGGCTCTCTCTTAGATGCAGCTCTGTCTGCATTGGGCTTTTCTCCTAATTATTCAAAGGGCAAAATGTGTGCTGAAATCATATTCCTCCAAACAGCAGCAGCAAAGAGACCTTGCATTTAGGCAATGCCAATTAAGGAAGGATAATTGAGATAATTTTTTAAAAGCAGTGCTGTACACACATCTGCCAAAGAGCCCTGAAGGTGAAGCAACCAGTAAGGTACAATGTTAAACCCACAGTAAATTGGCTCCAAGAAAGGACTGGTTTACTGGCAAAAATCACAAAAAAGTATTCCACTAAATTTTGCCTTTTTTGGACTTTTTGTTTTCAGCAAGACTTCTAGAAAAAAAGTTTTCCTTCAGTAAACCATACTTTGCATAAATATTATTGTAAGTACTGTGAACTCTGCTAAAATATTATAATTCTCTGTGCTTTTCCTGAGCAGTCAGTTCGGTGTTGAGAGGACTGTTCCACTTCTGTCACTCCAGCTGGAGAAATCACTTAACCTCCTTTAACAGTCCTGTTGCTGGGAGGGATATTTAATGCATTAATATATATTTAATGCATTCTTAATTACCCTCTTACGCAGGGAGGATAATGTTGAAAGCCACTGAGCTAAATTACCTCCTCCATCCCTGCATGGTGACATGGTGTGACGTACAGGTGGGGTGGCAGCTGGGTTCCAACAGCTCCTGGGTACCTCCTGCTCCACTGATGGTCCCTGTGGATCCAGGGGATGGATCATGTGATGGACAAATGCACATTTATAGGGAATTGATGCTGGTTGCTGGGAATGAACCACTTCCACCTGAGCTGCCTGCAACGGGAGCACGGGACGTCACCCAGCGAGTCTGGCTGAACACAGGCTCCATAAACACCTCCAGGCTTGTTGGGAAATTCATAAATTAGTAATTGGTTGGCTTTAACGTGTGGGAATCAAGTGCAGGGCTGCTCACGGTTGTTTGGTGTGTGGGCAGGGAGGAGGGAGGGCTGGGCCGGCTTCAAAGTCATTAATGGCAATAATGACTTAATTTTTCCCTGTGGCTGTGGGAAACCAAGCTGTGCTTGGGGGCCAGAGCTCCTGGGGCAAACAGTTGACCAACAATTATATCAGTAGTGATATTAGCATCTATTATTGGTAATATAATGAGTAATAGCACCTGGTATTGGAAATATAACGAATAATAGCACCTGGTATTGATAATGTAATTCATAATAGCACCTAGCATTGGTAATATAATTAATAACTGTGTCTATTCTTGTTCTATGGCACCAATAATATGCTTGTGCTCTGCCTTTTACCAGTTCCATCTGAAAACGATTCTTGTGCCATTTTGGGGGTTGGCTCCGTGTAGAACTCCAGGGGCTCTAAATCCCAGCGTGGTGACATCTCACCCTGGGAAGGGCTCGGAGCAGCTGTGCCAGGATTGCGCTCCCAGCAGTCCTGGAGCCAGAGGACACCTTCCCTGCAGAACTGAGGGGACTGGGAACACAGCAAAGCGCAAAAAGCACATGGAAAAATCACACTGACTCTCCCCCTCAGCGCTTGGAAGCCTTGAAACATTTCCTCTCCAGGTGGTATAAATTTGCTGATTATTCCCAGGAAAGATTTGGAAGTAATCTTGAAGGAGTGAAAGTTCACAGAGCAAGGAAGGCATAACTCTCCCAAGTGGATAATTAAAAAGAAAATTAAAAAGTGTGCTAAGTTGAGATTGACTTGTGGCCACGCTTTGAAGATTAAAAGGGCTTTTTTCCTTTGGGATGCAGGAGGTTGGGGTTGGTGGGAGCTGCTGGAGCACTTGGGCAGCACTGCAAAACTGCATTTGCAGTTTGCTTCCTGAGCTGTGAAAGAGATCCCAGGATCACTGCTCAGAAATGGGGATTTCTCCTGTTTTCCGCCTTTTTTAAAGACACTTAGTCTTGCAGCTGGAGTTTTTTAACCTGGCTGCTCGCTGTGTAGAGCAGGGAGTTTTTTGGGCATCCAGGCAATTGGCTTATTGAATGCAAAACTGAGCGAATGACCTCAGGTAGAGTTGTTTTGCTTTCAGAAAGTGAAAATAACGGCGACTTCAGCAAAAGGATGGGACTTCCGTGTTCTTTGCACAGCCTGTAGCAAGATCAGTCTGCTGGGTTTTCCTGTACAGGAATGTGGCCCACACTTGGGAAAGTATTAGCACCAAAATGGGGAGAGGAAGCTGAAATGTGTGAGCGTGCAAACAAAATGCTAACAGCGGTGGAAGGATCCCTGCAGGTTGTTCCAAGCCCCATGGGACCTGGCCTTGGACACTTCCAGGGGTATCTGGGAATACGTTAAAGTAATGATGCCTTCAGAGCAGCCACCTCTCATGGTGCTCTGCTGCCCAAAAAACAGCTTTTTCTTTTGTCAGTTCTTATAGAAAAATGATTTGAGCTTTTGCCTTTAATTACCAGCATACCTGGAGGTCCAGGAAAGACGTGGGAGTCTGACTTAGTTTCTGGACGTGGTGAATACAATAGCAGGTCCCAAGAAGCACATTCCTTCCCCATAAATTTTGGAAGTGCTTTGATCTGTGCCTGTGGAGTTGTAGGGCTTTGGCTTCACTACCCTTTTGTTGTTGTTCCTCCTTGAAAATGATGCCTTACTTCTTGCCCAGAAATCAGCCACAGGTATTTTTAAAGGCACTTCCATCTTGTAATTAGTTTTTTACTTAGAACTGTTGGTCTGATTTGAACATCTGGGTTCCTCTTAGAAGGGTTTAAAAAGACACAGTTGCAGGAAGAGTTCTAATAAACTGCAGCAGGAGCTGGGAATGAATTAGGATTTTAAGAACAGAAATTGGGGCACAAAGCATTGCGTTCTCCAGCTGGAAAAGTGGAATTTGCCTGACGTGGTTTATCCCTGGGTGTCCTTTCTCTGGGAGAGAGGGATGTACGTTTGGGTGGGTGCAGTCAGGTACAAGGGGGAAATATGTCAGTCGGACCCAGGACTGTGCCTCATTCCTGGAATTAACTGGGAAGCTTTCAGAGCAATTACATTTCAAAGTCATTCCTGCTGTATATTTGATTATTCAGCATTAAGGAAGAGCAGTAGATGTTTTCATATTAAAGCACATCTTCTGGTAAGTGCTTTTTCAAGGAACTTATAATTCAATGGATTTATAAACGTTGCTCTAAGATCAAACTTAATCACTTAGTCCTACTGCTGCTCCCAGTTGTGGGTGGAAGTGGATCTATTTATTGTGCTGTGCGTGATGCTATTTTCTGTGTTTGCTGTATTATGTTTAGTGTGTTCTGGAGGATGTTCATGGGAGGCTGCTGATTAAATTGAAGCTGATGTAAAAGATTACATATTTGCTGTGGCTTTGGGAGGAAGAACACTTAAATTAGGAGATTGCTACACAAATGTAATCAGGAGACTCACTGAGCTGTCAGAAATGAGGCCTCCTCCACCTCACCCTCTGGATGAAACAGGATGTTCTTCCAAGGAAGATGTGCCTCTTCTGACAGAATATTTGTGAGGCATCTGCCAGGCCGGGGCAGTGAGATCATGGAACACGGAACCTCTGAGCAGTATTCCAGGGGCTGCATTGCTCCTGCCTTTTTGGGAAGGGCTTGTCTTATTCTTACCTGGTCGTATGAAGGTTCACAGGAGGGATTTGGTTTCCAGGCGTTTGCAGTCACTGGGTCACATCGTGATTGGTTTTGGTGATGGGAGATACCCATTGTTGTGCCACCCCTGTGCATGGAGTTCTCAGTGCAGGGGACTTCAAAGAAGGATTTTGTCCTGCCTGAGCTCTGCAAAACTAGGGGAAATATCCTCAGAATAAATATTCCAGCTCGGAACATTGTCAGTACTTCACCAGTGTGTGCCTGACAGCAAACATAATTTGGCTGGCGCACTTGAAAGTGTTGGTTCATCCTCAAACTGAACAATGGGTATCTGCGAAGAAGGCAGAAAAATTGATTTTCTCATAATAATCAAAGTGAACCCCCAACGATTAGAATATTTCCAAGCAAGAGAAATGTTCCTTTTTGCATTTCTGATATTAAGCAGGTGATAAAAATGATGAGTGGCTGTGTCTGATCATCACAGCAGAGCTCCCTGTGCTGAAGGAGAGCGAGATAAATTGTCTGCTGTGATTTCAATAAACACAGAGAGCTCTCAGCTGTTTATTCCCACCTGTCAGAGGATTTGGGAATTTGAAGCTGCACTGTAAAATACTCCAGTGCTTCAGACAGTGGAGTTATATCTTGAATTCATCTCGAGTGTGGCCGTGATCCAGTGTGAGGAATTCTAACCCCAACCCCAACGATTAGATTTGTCCCAATATTGGTCTTGGAAGCTGGGATTGAAGTGGAAATATCCAGAGTAGTAGGTGGTTTATTTGACTTAAATCACTGACTGTAAATGCTAAGTAATCAGAAATAAATCGTTTGAATGATGAAATTCTCCTCTCACCGGTGATGAATTTTGGAGCGATTAGTTTTAATTATAAGGTAAATAGAAAGTCTTCTTTAATTGGATGCTTAAGTAATGTTAATTGCATTGAACTCAGTTTTACTTTGAACTGTGATATTCAGGGCAAGAAGCATTTGAGTGCGTGGCATTGTTCAGTCCAGCTACTAAAAAAATTCTGGGCTTTGGACTAAGAAAGCAAAAGTCTTTTTTTCTTCCAAAACCTAAAATTTTTCTCTTGCCATTGATCCCTTAGTCCTGTGGCTCCCCATGAATGCATCGAATGCCTGGAATGTAAAATCATTCCAAGCATATTCCTCAAAAGTATCGTGGAGCAGGGATCTCCAGGCAGTGTGGGCACCTGTGGTCCAGCAGTTTGTGTTTGGGGGTCTTAAGATAGGATGATGTTTGTGTTAAGGGCTCTAAAAACTCTCCATGTCGGAATTTAGATGTTTGTGATTGTGAAAACACTTGGAATTCGGGATGAAAGAGCAAAGGGAAGAATCACTGGAAAAGGAGCAAGTGGAGGAGGAAAATTTTCACCGTCTCTTTGCAGTGGGGATTAAACGCTGGCACCACCCGTGCGTTTGTGTGTGCACACACTGCACGAAGTGGAGATCCTTGGATTCCTTCCATGGATCCCAGCGAGGGGTGAACCAGGAGCCTTGCCCAGGACAAGCTCCCGGTTCTCCGTGCCCTGTTGAGGCGTTGGTGCCTCGCTGCAGGGACAAGCACCCCTCGATTCCTGAGCGGCGGAGGAGGGACGAATCCCAACTTGTGTTTGGCAGCCGGGGCTCTGGGAGCCGGGGGAGCTGGGTGGCTCCACAAGTTTGGGTGCAGAAGGTGCGTTTCAGGTCCAGTGAGCTCATGTGTGCCCTGCAGCGCCGCGCCCTTGGCCGGCGCTCAGCTCAGCTGCGTGCGAGCGGTGCAGTCACTGCCCCTGCGTTGGGGCAGGAGCTGCTCGCTGGTGCTGCTTTGTGCTGCTTTGCTCTGGTTGTCACTTCTGTGTCCGTTGTAGAGTGATGGTGTCTCATGAGCAGTGCAGGAGACGGTGTGCTTGGAGAGGGAGATCTGGTGAGGGGGTGGTGGAACTCGATGGGAGCTTGGGGCAGGGGCTGTGATGGGGTGAGTTGTGAAGTTCGGAAGTGTGAGAGCAGCCCGAGGCAGTGCTGTGCTCCCTCAGAAGGGGAGGTGGGTCAGGGAGAGAAGAGGATATTCATGGGGAGGGACTGGACATCAGTTATGGAATCATGGAATTGTCTAGGTTGGAAAAAATCGAGTCCAGCCATTCCCTCAGCACTGCCGAGGCCACCACCGAACCATGTCCCCGAGTGCCACATCTATGTGTGTTTTAAACACCTCCAGGGATGGTGACTCACCCACTTCCTCGGGGGCGTTCCAATGCTTGACAACCCTTTATTTATTTTCTGTCGGGTTTGTTGCTGTTTCCAGTCTCTCACTTCTGGTGTCCCTTTGCTCTGGACCCTGAACATCACACCGTGTGTTCTGCCGGGGAGCTGCGTGAGCCCGTGAGCCCCTGAGCCCGGCACAGTCTCTGTGCTTTCTTTCAGTTCCCGCCAGTTTGTGCATCCCCGATCCTTGTCTTGGGGAAGAGCTTCGGGACCTCTCCAGCACTTGGCTATCGCTAATAAAAACATTTCCGTGCAAGTTGCACGAGGGCGGCTCATGGAGAGGAGAAACCCCCCCCTCCGCCCCCGTCCTGCTCACAGCTGGTGCAGCCAGGCATGTAAATATTTATGCCGCTTGAATTTTGGTCGGGGGCTGGGATTTCTCCCTGCTGCAGTGTGTGTAAAAGCCTGGAGCTTCCCCTGGGCTCGACTGCTTTGCGTAACCCCGGCGGAGGTGTGGAGTAACCGTGAGTGTGCGTGTGTGTGTGTGTGTGTGTAGTAACCCCGCGAGTCCGAGTGGTGTCTTCCTGCCTCCGGCGTTGTGTAACCGGGCTGGGATTGGCCACACGGCAGTTATACAATGTGGGGAGCCCAGCCGCTTATAAAAGTGCTCCCAGGGAATGTCTCCATCCTTCCCGGCCGCTCCTGCCCCCGCTCCCTGAGCTGGGAACGCTGCGGGAACCGCGGCACCTCTCCGCCGCTTGGCTTCTGAGGTAAGACCTTGGAATTTTATGGAACTGCAAAAACTCGGCTGCTTTAGTGTCAGAATTATTAATCTTAAAAACCTGAGCTTGTCAGTTTTAATAACTTAAGTCCTCAAATCTTTAAGATGCTGAAATGTTTCATTTTAAGGTGTTTATCGCTTTCTCGTTTTAAAGTCTTTGTCACTGTAAACGCAGAGTCAGAAGTGTTTCCCCTCTGTCCTGTTTACCTCTAAACTTCTCCTTCCTTTTAACTTCTAAAATGAGAAAAATTTATGTGAGGTTTATGTAGTAAAAGGGAGATTTTAAGAAAGCTTGAGCACAGAAGTGCAGCCTCTTGGTTAGTTTTTGGAAGTTTACTAAATTCCAAATCTTATTAAGTGATGTTAAATGGAAGTGAAATATTTATTTCTAGAGAAGCCTAATGGATAATCAGTGTAAAACTTTCCCAGTGTGTGACCAGCTGCTGGGTTTGTGTTGCTCACTGCACTCAGTTCTCTTTCAGGAGTGAGGATCTGGTTCAGAAGTGGCTGTAGGAATCAGCCTTTGGGAAGGAGCTTCGGACCCAGGGTTGAAAAAGTTGGCACATGACCCCCATTTGCTTAATAAACGGAATTTTTCCTAGATGAGTCTCTAACTTCACCTTTGTTTTAATGTGATTAAAGTCTTGGAAAGAAGGGAGCTTTCATCAGAGTGCCAAGTGCAAGTACAAAGCAAGCTGAGAAAGGACCCAGTGTGTGCTCAGGTTGCTTTGAGGGCCGTGAAGGGGCTTAACGAGCTGTGTATTAATATCCATAATAACGGGGAGGTATCGGAATGCTCAGGTTATTGATTCTCCCCAGGGACACTGTAAGGACTCCATACCATTATAAATCAGATTAATGTGCCGTACACTGTGCTGGGCTCCAGGTAGGACTGTAGAGTTTTGTAAGGAACACTGACACAGGATTTCATTTTTATTCACTGTGAGTGTCATTGCCATCCAGAGGAGTGACCATTGCAGGTGTCAGTTCAGAGCAGTCCCTTGATAACAGGCTGTAAAATGGTTATCTCCTAGATTTTCCTTGCACTTCTTTGGAATTTATCTCATGGCTTCAGCTGTGTCCTGCTTTGGTGGCCAGACCTTCTTTTCTGGCCGTGCAGAGCAGTGATGGGATCTCATCCTGGGGAGGGTGGCAAACACTGCACAGAAACTGGGCAAAACTGTTGCCTTTTGGAGCAGTAAAGTGGGAGTAATGGGGTGAAAGATGAGCAAGGAACAGCTTGGCCAACAGTGCTTTGACAAACACACCCTCAGGTTGATCCACACTGGAAAAGCTCGTGTTTCAGATACTTTAGTTTAGAATCACAGTCGAAATAAGCTCTTTTTTTAATAATTTGACTAACCAAATTTGTAGTTTTTGAAAGCTGTGCCATCCTTTGTTAAACATCCCATTCAGCTGGATTTAAGTCCCCTTCTCAACCAGCTCATTCACTCAGGAGGTTAATGAGATTTAACTAATGTGCTTTAAATCAACGGAAGGGTTTGAGCTCGGCATAACTTCCCTGCGTGTCTTTGTGCAGACTTGCCCTAATAATGTTGGTCAGTTATTAAGACACCGTTCTGGATGGCAGTCAAAATACCAACTACTTAAAAATTCATTAGTGCCTACAAAGAAAGAATATGTTTGTGCTTTGAGGAGCTACTTTGAAGTGAAGTGAGAAACCAGCTCAGGACTGAAACTTCTCAAAGTGCCCATCAGCTCTTTTCAAGACATAAATTCAGCTTTTAAAACTTAAATGTTTAGGAGGTTTGGGTTTATTTAGCAGTATTTTGTCTGCCTCTGCTGCGGGTGAAGTGGCGTCTTTTTGGGTAGTTTTGCATTAAATGTGAAGCCTGCTTTTCTTTTTCAAGTGTGGCTGCAGTTCAGTGGAGCAGGGGAATCATCTTCTCTGTAGCTTCCAAGGATGTAGTGGCCTTTCAGGGCAGCTTCAGTCCATGGGAAGGAATTCTGGGTGCAGGAGGTGCCTGGTAAAGACAAATCACAAATAATCCTGGGACCAAAGAGGCTCAGGTTGAAACGGCCGGAGGGAAAACTTGCTTTAAGACTAAAGCAGGCGGATGTTCTTTACATGTAGCAACGGAAGATTTAAGTCTGGGTTCTGGGCACCTTATTTCGGGTCTTCGAGATGGTGAAAATCCCCTGGAAGGCATAAACACCCCCTTTGGGCACATCTACAGATCTGGACAGTGGGTGGGACCTCCCAGGTGCCGTGCCCAGGTCCCAGTCTGGGATGTAGCTGTGAAGGAACTGGAATTGTGGTTGTGGTTCTGCAGACAGGGCTTTGATTGCATCACTGAAGGACTTGCTGGGCTTTATGAGCCTCGATGATGAGAGGCTTGTGGAACTTTTTTAACTGGGGGCAACCCTTTTCCTTTGTAGGAAAAGATCCAGCAGCTCTTTGGACGGCTTTGAGTGGCAGAATTAGTACTCTTCTGGTGGCTTGTAATTTGGTCATTAATATTTTAAACTCCCTTGGTTTGGTTTGTGTGTAAAAAATTTATGAAAAACAAGTTTCTCGGGCAGCTTTAATGTTAATTTATCTGTGCTGTGTGTGAACAGCTATGCCAGGCTGGGCAGGGAGAGCAGGAGCCTTGTTCCAAGGTTCTTCTGGTGTTAAAATAACATTGAAGTGAGGATCCAGATAAATCCAGTGCCTGGAGCTGGTGCACTGCAAATAACAAAGAAGAGCCTGTTGTTTTTAATACCTTAATGGCACAAAATCAGTGCAGAAGTTTTGGGTGATGGTGTAACTACAGCCAGTGGCAATCTGGAGAAAGCTGCTATTCCATGATTAACTGGGAATTGCCTTGCTTTTGTGTGGAGTTGTGTGTCTGGCCAGGGGTAGCTGTACCCTGTGAGCAAACTTCGTCTAATTGGAGCCTCCACAACATTCCTTAGTCGTCTGCTTTGGAGTGCTCCTGTTTCCCTGATCGCCTTGGTACAGTGTGTTGGTGATGGAATTCCTTTCAGAGCTCCCCTGATCTCTTGGCATCCATCCTGCCACCCCCTGCAGCCAAACACAGCTCCCTGGGTACTCCCAGCGCTGTCCCTTCCCTGTGTCCCTGGCGGAATCCAGGCTGTTGGCAGCTCTGTCCCACAGCATGGGATTTCTCCCTCATTTGCAGAGCGGGATGAGCTGCTTGGCCTAAACACACTTCTTTTAAACCAAACAAAGTAAATCTGCTGTATTTGTTACTGGCTTCAATTCTTCGCCGCTGTGACACTGCAGGAACTGAGAGTTTGCTCTTAGTTGCAGTTTCCAGCGTGTCCTTCCCAGAAGGAGCTCCCCAGTGCTCCCAGTCTTGGGCCTGAGCAACTGAAGTGGGTTTTAAAGCTGGTTTTGCCTTCTGCTGAGGCTTGGTACGTTTAACAATAAAATGCCCTGATGTGCAGGGAGTCCAAGTCCCTCTGCATGTCTCTGTTGTGTGTCTGTTGCCAAAAACAGGATCTCAGACCTCAGGGATGCCTCGATTTGTGTTTGCCTTGAGTTTGTGGTGCCAAACACTCGGAAGTGCCACGGGAGGTGGAGGAGTTCCAGAGGCACTGCTGCAGTTCAGGTCACCCCAAGTGTGGCAACTTCTGGCTGAGCATCATCTTTGCCTGCAGGAGAAAGGCATTGCTGTTCACATGAGTCTGACAGCTAATTAAAATAATAAATTGATGATTGTAATTAAGCAGTGACCTTAATTTGATTCTGATCTCCTTAGTGTGTGCAACAGCCAGAGCTCTCTTGGCTCCCCAGCCATCTGTGACAGCCAAGAAGGGCCTGGTTGGATCTGCCATCGCTCCTTCCCGGGCGGTGGGATGTGGGACATTCCCACCGTGGTGCTCCTGGCAGCTTTTCCAGCAGGGCACTCCAAAGGGTGGGCTGTTGCATCGCCAGCCGCTTTTATAACCACACTTGTTGTGCTCTCTGTACCAGCATCTCTCTTGTGCAGCAGTGAAGGGCCACCAAATGCGGGACGGTTCCTGGTTTTCCACAGTTGGGGTGGGGAGAGAGGCCCACAGATGCTGATGGGGGACCAGGGAAGGGATTGTCCCCCTGTGCTGGCACTGCTGGGACCACACCTGAGTGCTGTGTCCAGCTCTGGGCCCTCATCCCAAGGCAGACACTGAGGGGCTGGAGTTGTCCAGGGAAGGGAACGGACTGGGAAAGGGGCTGGAGCAGCAGGAGGGGCTGAGGGAGCTGGGGGGGCTCAGCCTGGAGAAAAGGAGTCTGAGGGGTGACCTTCTGGCTCTGCAACCCCCTGACAGGAGGGGGGAGCCGGGGGGGTCGGGCTCTGCTCCCAGGGAACAAGGGACAGGAGGAGAGGGAACGGCCTCCAGCTGTGCCAGGGGAGGGTCAGGTTGGACATCAGGAGGAATTTCTTGCTGGAAAGGGTGGTCAGGCATTGAAGGGGCTACCCAGGAAGGTGGTGGAATCACTATCCCTGGAGTGTTCAGAACACTCAGTGGAGATCAGTCACAGGTTAGACTCGATGATCTGGGAGAACTTTTCCAACCTCAGTGATTGTGTGATTAACTGGTTCCTGCTGTTTGACACTTGAACTGTGTGAAGAGGAGGGAACACACCTGTCAGAGTAGCTGGGGTTCTCCTCTTAACCTTTTCACCAGCTTTTACTCCTGACTGAGACCTGCAGCACAGCTTGGTGTTTGAGGGAAAGAACCCCTGAGGTACCCAGATCCCACTTGTTTGCAGACAGTCAAACATCTGTGGCTGTGCAGCAGCTCCTGTCTGCAGCTGTGGCTTTGGGGGACCCGGTGCCAGCTCTGAATCGCTGTGGCCCCAAGCACACAGGGCTTGGAACGAGGCTGCTCAAGTTGTGCCCAAACTTTGTGCCCACTGTTTGCCCTCATCTGCTGGGTTTGTGCTGAGTCAGCAACCTCCAGGCCTCTAAAACAGCTGCTCAGATCCATCTGGAAAGTCTGAAGTACTTGGGTGGGCACTGTGTGGAGAGCCTCAATCCCCTTGGAGTTGGAAAGACCCCCATGGTTTTAGAAGGTTTTTGGTTTGACTTTGGCAAAGAAGGAAATACATAAAGCTGCTTTCTGGGAAAAATACCTGCATCATCTTGACACCTTGGAAAACCAGGGATTTCAGGGTTGAAGGTCCTGGGGGAGCCTGAGCTCCAGGCTGAGCCTCTTCCTAAGGGTTCATCTCTAGGTCTGCTCATTGCAGAGGAGCTTTACAGTATTGACACGTCCTGAGCCCAGCTCTGCTTCCCAGTCCTGCTGCTGCCCACAGCTCCTGGCAGAGTGCTGCCCCTTCTAAGGGATATCTAAAAAACCCCAAACCAACCCAAACAAAGAGAAAAGCCCCAGCAACCTGTTGCTGCCCCAAGAATGTCACAGCCTGTGACAGATCAGGGTGGTTTTGTTTTCCCCCAGTCTTTGCTTTGCCAGGCTCTGCACTCAAACGTTAAAGATGCTCACACGTAGCACTGTGGGGATGAACTGCCATCACAGCAAATCTAAGTTAGGGAATATTTGTAGTGTGGTTCAACCAAAACCTGTATCGAATTCTGCTGTTTTTAAAGAAAACTGCACACAGGGAGAAGGTGTCTGTATTACAGCTGCCTCCTCCTTTGATGGGTTCATGTCCAGTTCTCCTTTCCACAGTAATAAACCCTTTATTTATATCTGTGCCTTCTGTCCTGCCCGAGTTAAGCCTTGAATCTACTGGGATGAATTTTCAATTGATTTTTTTTAGTCAGACTCACCTGTGAAATAGAAACTTTCTGTGCAACCTGGCCTGCCACATAAGCAGATTTTCCTGTAGCAAAACCTTGGCTGTGCTCTCCAGTGGATGCTGTTATTTGTAACAGAGGTTCCAGAGCAGAAACCCGCAGGCAGAAGCTGCAGCAAGAAAAAATGTGTTCAGTTACAGTCTTGTTGTATATCTGCATCTCTGATGGGCTTCATCTTCCTTTCTTTCTGTGGACTTGGAAACGCACTGTAACTTGTTCAACCAAAATAAGAGCAACCTTGGTAAAAGGGAAAACAGGTGTCAGTACAGTCTTGGAGATGTAAAAAGGATGATGATGTGTCAGCCCAGCCACTGCCACCACTCCTGTCCCCTCCTGATGGCCCCGAACCTGGAAGGAGGTTTGTGCTGGAGGGAAGGCACGAAGTGGTGAGGATGCAGAGGGGCCTTTCCCTGCCCAGAGAGGTTTTCCTTGTGAACTTGCACCTGGACTATCCTCTGCTCTTAATCTAAATCCTAATCTTATCTTCAGCCCTGCAAACCCTGGCAGCTTTTGGCCTTCCTGGGTTAATCACACTGGAGGTAATTTGGTTCAGAGAGGTGAACGTTAATCAGTGTCCTGATTTCACTTCCAGCCTTTCCATTTGATCCCAGGCTGCAGATAATTCATTTTACAGTGTGTACCTGCCTGATGATGAATGAGTTTTATCTCTTTTTCCATGACTTTTCAGCTTCTGAGAGTTGGATTTGTTGCAGACGCCATAAAAATGTCTGAGTCATGTGTAGCTGAGCTGGGTTGGTGGGACACCGAGGGCTGATAAGGAAGGATATCTCAGATAACCTCATGTGCTGCTTCTTGATTTCTGCTTCCCTTTGACACTCCTGATTGCAGAATAAAAGTATTTCAAAAATCTGATTATCGTCCGTGGCATTGCATCTTGCTGAGCAGAAGCAAGAAGAGTTGAGAAATTTGTTTTTCTTGGAGCACCCCCTGACACGCACATGTACACAAACACTCCCCTCTTCAGGAGAAGCGTCAGATGAGGCTCTTGTTGTAAATTTGGAGTTGCTTGTTTGGGAGCCTTCGTCTAAACACCGGTTTAGCTGTGGTGTGTCAGCTCTCAGCAGGTAATAGGAGGCGAGCCCTGCTGCTCTCCTGGTGGAATTCTCAGGGCCCATTCCCGAGGAGCGATCCCGGCCTGGAGGAGATGGCAGTGCTGCGGGTTTGCAGCGCACGGTAAAATAGGATTATAGGGTCTTTTCTCTTTTATCAGTGGAGATGCTGGTTAATGCCAGCTAAGCAGCTTACGGTGCCAGAGGACCTGAACCACATCTCGTGACTGGCAGGTTTCCTCACTCCGGGGTTCTGTTGGCCTGAGGCCTTGGTTGGGGAGGTGTCCTGCTGCCTTTTCTCTTTCCCTTCCCAGTCCCACACGATAAAGCTGCCAGACTAAACCTTGCCTGTCTCCATCACTGATTTTCTTGGAGAATAAAATAAGTCGACGTGGACAGAAAAAAAGCAAAGTCTTTAGTTCTTTTGTACTTGGAAAAATAAAAAAGAATCCCTTGTGGCTCCGCAGTAAAACCAAATAAAACCCCTCCAAAAATCCCAGCCCAGACCCCCAAACCCTTAACCAGGACCTGTCTCTTCTCCACCCCGAGCTGCACTTTGAAGAGGGAATCTGTGGTCATTGTCAAAATGGGAATGACTGTTTTTTCCAGAATATTCAAAGTATGCAAACCAGTTCAGTTTTAAGTCCAAGTGAGAAGTAATTAATTATGCTACTTAATATTTAATAAACAAGTCTTAACCCTTATTTGCCTTTCATTTCACCTTGATTTAATTAAGGCTTCAAGGCTATCTTGGTGCCCAAATAGTCTTTCTTGTGTAGGTATATTTTCTCTCTAGAAAAGTTACACTTCTTTGAAAGATTAACATCTCTTTCACCTCAAGTAACCAGAGTTTTCTAGCAAATGGGCAATTAACAGCTATTAAGGGGTTCTAAAATACCACTACTCAAGAGTCTTTGTCAGGTTTAGTTATTATTGCAATTACAGTAGACGCTGGCATTTCCTGAGCAGCATTTGGAAGGCAAACTTAAGACAAAAACCCAAACCCTACTTTTTTTTCTTTCTAGTATGAACCAGACTGTGTTTTTGAGTGTCCCTCAGCTGCATTTCAACCTCTGTTGATTTACTGGAACATGTCATTACCTTACTTTTGAAGTAATCCCTGCATGCAGTGGGTTTTGCTGCTTCAATATGCTTCTTGCTGCAGAAAATTCCACTTTCTGTGATTCTTAAAAGGCCATTTTTCAGGTTCTGTCCTGTACTTTCACCTGTATCTGAGCTGCTTTCACCCACAGGTGTTTGTGGCTTCATTTTCTGTTTGAGGCTCGGGAACCCCAGGCTGCAAAAACCTGCTTTGCTGCAGAATTTTCTGTGCTGTCCTGCAGGAAGTTTGTGTTTAAATCCGTTAAATCCTATTCTTTAGTGTTGGAAACGGCAAATGTGTGGATGATGATGGACAGGCAGGGCTAATTTAAGGAGCAAATGGGGGAAAACTGTACTGTAGTGACCCATCTGGGAAAACAAAAAGGGAACTCGTGGGCTGTAAGATCTTCCCTGTTCCTGTGCCAAAAGAGTAGTGAAACTAATTAAAATGCACCACTTTATCCTGAAACTGTTGCTTCAACATCATCAGGCAGATGACGTGGAACATCCCTGGAACAACTGGGATAATTTTGGGTGGGGATGTTCAGCAGAAAGGGATAATTTTGGGTGGGGATGTTCACCTGAAAGCGCTGTTTCTGTCTGAAATAGGCTCACTGAAAGGCAGGTCCTTCACTGTCCATCTGGTCTGAGCTTCCTGGGTTCCTTTATTTAATAATGAGTTGTTTTCAGGGAAAGGATTCAGTTATGCAGAGGTAACTCTGCAAATTTACTCCCCTTGAGGAAGCCCAAGTCCTGTTTGCAGGGGGTGTTCAGCTGTTCTACTCTGCTCCATACCTGGAGTACAGGTGTACTTTGTTCCCAAAAAAATTCCATGGAAATGGCTGTGAAATGGGAAAAAACCAAAGGTTTCAATTTACTACTAATGATTGAAGATCACAAGAGAAGAAGGAGAAGGTAATCACAGTATTCCCATCCTGAAAGAATTTAAAATAGCTTTATATTTAAATGATAATCTGCTAATTATTGGGGAGAATTGATGAGAGCTGGTGAGTCATGAACGTGAGAGGGAGCCCAGGCTGTGGGGTGGTGTGAACGTACACAGACCTTAGGGAATAAAAATATCCATCTCTCCCTTGCATTCCAGGAACCATTGATGCCAATGATACCCTGATGTCCCAGCTGGATTACTGAGAACTCTGGGTATTCCTGGAGGTGCTGCTGTTCAAATAAGGAATTGTCCTCAGTCCTTGGCCTCTCATCCCAGCAGCATCCGTTTGGGTGCTGGATGCAAGTCCTGGACATTCTGGAAACGATGGGGATTGGCAAAAACACCACCTCGAAGTCGGTGGAGGCGGGAGGCTCCGCCGAGGGCAAATACGAGGATGAATCCAAACATCCCACCTTCTTCACCCTGCCTGTAAGTGCCACATTCCAGCTCTACACGGTCAGGCTCAGTGTGAATCAGCCATTAATGTTCTAATGGTGTTGTACAAAGCCCTCATTTCCACAAGCAGCTGGTAACAAACCTCTTTTGCCACTGAATGATGTTTACATGTAAACACGGCCAATTAAGTGGTTGTTCCCTGTGTGCTCCCGAGCTGGGCTGTTCCCAGGACAGGCAGCACCCCAGGCACTGCAGCACTGGAGCAGTTAACTGTGCTCCTGCAGCATGAGCACCAACCAGCCCCTGGTATGGAATCTCAGAATCATTGCCCTTGGAAAGGACGTCCAAGATGACCAGGCCCAATCTCTGACCAAATCTCACCACGTATGTCACAGAGTCTACTTGGTTTTTGAGCACCTCGAGGGGTGGGGACTCCACCCCTGCCCTGAGCAGCCTGTTCCAGTGTTTAAACACT
>VZRE01002884.1:93271-129102 GCA_013396775.1 Cephalopterus ornatus
CCCCCCGGCTCCCCCCTCCTGTCAGGGAGTTGCAGAGCCAGAAGGTCCCCCCTGAGCCTCCTTTTCTGCAGGCTGAGCCCCCCCAGCTCCCTCAGCTGCTCCTGCTGCTCCAGCCCCTTCCCAGCTCCGTTCCCTCCCCTGGACACCTCCAGCCCCTCAGCGTGTCTCTTATTGAGGGCCCAGAACTGGACACAGCCCTGGAGGTCCCTCAGCAGTGGCAGCACAGGGACGGGCACTGCCCTGGGGCTGTGACACCCCGTGGCTGGGACAGCCCAGGGGCCATTGGCCTCCTGTCCCCCTGGGCACCCCTGGGGTCACATTCAGCCCCTGTCAACCAGCATGTCCTGAGTTGCTCAACTAAGAGCAAAAGACAACAGCAAGGAAACATTGGCTTCTCTTCTTCTACTTACTCAGACGTTCTGTTGGAGAACTCTTCCAACCAGTCTGCTGCTGGTTCCCCCCACCCCCAGCTGACACTGCACAGGCCTTCAGGAGCTCTGTGTGATGCCTTTGAGGAGCTCTCTGTGTTATCTTTGAGGAGCTCCATGTGCTGTCTTTCAAGCCCCTCTCTCTCCCCAGACCTGCTGTTACAGAAATGATGCCTTGCCGTGCTTGTCGTCTTTTCTGACAATGTCAAAGGCAGATGTCAAATACCAAGGGAAAAAACTGAGAGGCACGAGGTGTGATTGCAGAGACAATGTTTATTTTAAGACCTTGTGTTTGCTATTTGTTGTGTTTTCAAGGTCGTGATAAACGGTGGAGCAACGTCGAGTGGTGACCAGGATACAGAAGACACGGAGCTGATGGCCATCTATACCACAGAAAATGGCATAGCAGAGAAGGTATGTGGTGGTTCCCTTGTAGGTGAGGACTCATTCTTGCTCTCTCAGTTCATTCTTTGCCCACCCCAGTCCCACGCTGGTGTGATTTCCCGTCACAGCAGACGGTGCTGACTCCGAACTCGCGTCAGGCTCGGGGCAGTTTGGCCTCATGACTGCTCTGGTCACACACTGTGGTTGCAGAACACGGGGCATGACTCAGGGAATGTCAGCAGTGAGCGCTCTTTGACCTGGTGCCAGAATTCATAATGTGCAAGTTTTTGATTTCTTCATTCCCACTGGCCTTTTGCACGGTTTCCCTGGGAAGGTCACTGTGCTGTGGTCATCAGCTGTTAACCTCCTCTGCATTTGTCCAGGGAGACTGCTGGTGTTGAGCACCTCTAAAACTGGAATCTTTCCCACTCTCCCAATTTCTTCCTAGCTCCAACCTCATAAGATTAATTTTTCTAGTCCTTTTTGCTCATTATTGTCAAGTGGCAGCTTTATGAATGAACTTGGTCATAAAAACCCTTGAACATTTTTCCTTAGCAAAACTATGACTGTGTTTCACCTATTCAGGGAGACCAGTTGAGGCCTCAAAGGACACCAGTTTGGTTGTGATTTTTCCAGCTTTTTACTCCATTCCATCATCCCCTAAGCCTGTTCAGTAATAATCCTGCCAGCTGAGATGGTTTGGATCTGAGCTTTTATTTAAAATAGGGATGAGGATTATGGTAAATCTGAACAGCATTTCCTGAAATGTATAATCAAACTGGCTTTGTGGTGAAGCCTTGTCTCTGAAAAGCCTCAACTTGACCAAATTTTTCAAGTGTCCGAAGTGAAACAGGACCAAAGCTCTCCTGGTTCCAAGCAAGAGCATCATGATGCTCATTTGTAAGGCTCATTTGTGAGGCTGTAACTTGTGATGGGGCAAGGATGATACCAGTGGAGGTTTGCCAACTCAGACACCAAAATTCTCCTCTGCATTTCAGATTTAAAATATCCCCTAAAGAGATGATTCTGCCGGAGGTCTCTCAGTGGTGCATGTCAGAAGAACGTTGACACACCTGTGTGTCTCAAACACATCTCCGTGACCATTGTGGTCACGCTGATCTTTAGTGGACAGATTTTGGCAACTTTTGACCTGCATGTCTGTGATGGCTGATTTTTGGAGCGTGCTTGGACTGGAGTGGAGAGAAACAATCTGATAAAGCCCTGAGCAAAAGGTGTCTGGATGAAACTGTGCAACTAAGATAAGCGATCTCCAGACACCAAACCTGGTGTCTTCATGGCCTGCTTTTAGCAAATGCTTGGTGTTTTTTCTCCCTTCCAGTTGGTCCATGTGATCAGAACTGTAAATGATGGGGAGTAACTCACCTCAAAGAGACCCATGAGCTTTTGAGCAACCAGATCTGCTTGACTTAAAGCTTTGTTGTGGTCACAGGGAATGAACAGGGTGGGGAGGCCCTGGCACAGGTTGCCCAGAGAAGCTGTGGCTGCCCCATCCCTGGAAGTGTCCAAGGCCAGGTTGGATGGGGCTCGGAGCAACCTGGGCTATGGAAGGTGTCCCTGCCCTGGGCAGGGGGTGGAACTGGATGGGCTTTGAGGTCCCTTCCAACCCAAACCATTCCATGATTCTATGATTCTGTATATGTTCTTGGCTTTCCATTGCTCTTGGGAGATCATTCCCTAATGAAACACCTTTGTAAGGGCCTTTTATATATTTATATATTATAAAAAGCCTTTAGCAAAGAGGCCTGAAGTGTCCTTTATCACTGGAGGGTGCCCAGTGCTCGCATTGGCTCACAATATTCGTTAGCTGAGACAGTAAACTGTGAGCCCAGATGAGAAATAACTGTTGCTGCATCCCCGTAAAATAAACAGTGTGATGTTGCTTAACAGAATCCTGGAATGGTTTGGGTTGGAAGGGAACTTAAAGCTCCTCCAGTTCCACTCCCTGCCACAGGCAGGGACACCTTCCCCTAGACCAGGTTGCTCTGTTGTGGGTTCTTTATTTAAGGTATTTCTCTAAAGGCCTTGCTTCCCACACTTCATCAGTTTTCTTTTGGCCTTTTGCACGACTACTTGCCATCAGAGCCTTTGTCTCGCACTGCTGGGGTTTGTTTCTTTGGATTTTGCACTGGGATTGCTGTGGGGTTTCTTCTTTCCCTCCAGCATTCTTTCTACACCTCTATCTGTCTCATTCCCCCTGTTTGTACTTACCAGAAAAATAAAAATAAAAAAAGCACGGCACGTTCCACCTTTGGCCAGTTAAAAACAAAGGAGGAATTAGCCAGTGATCAGTATCTCGTTCAGGGAGGTGCAGCCCATTCCCAGCAGTTCCCTTGGCACACTTGGCAAACCCCAGCTCTGAGTCAGGGTCAGACCAGCAGGCACATGCTGGAGATGCCAAAGGGCCGGTGACTCCCCAGGGAGTTACTGGGGTGGCCAGGCCTCACCTGACTTCTCCAGTTCCTCACTGCTCAGGCTCGGTCTGCTCAGGGTTTGACCAAGGTGAGAGTTCGCTGTCCAAAGGGATCGAAGTCTGGCTTTGGAAGGGCTGAGGAGTATCCTGGTTGTTTCCTTTATACGACCCCTGTACTGTGTAGACACTGCCATGACATTTACGCCTTGGAATTCTGAAGTTCTTTTGTTAGAAGACCTATAACCTTCACTTTCTAAAGGAGAGCTAAAGTTGGTTGGCACTTGTTGATCTGTGTACCCAGAGACACCTTTCTCCATGCCATGGTCCAGCTCCCTTGTGCCTGCTCCTGGTTTTTGTTCCTAGCAAGACTAATTTAGGAGTAATGTAATCCCAAGTGGAAAGCTCTGAAAGGACTAATACTCTTGCTGTGTGTGCCGTGGTCTTCCTGGTAGAAACAGGCCATTGCTTCTGCTTTCTGCTGCTCAAAGAAGAGGGAGGATAGACTAGGACTGACTAAACTAAGACTGACTAGGATAGACTAGACTAGAACGGCAATTGGAAAAGTTAAGGAATGCGCTTGGTGCAACCTCATTAGTCCTGTGAAGAAAAATAAGTGTTTGGCACCAAGTGGAACACTGAGACAGCTTCTGGATACTGGTGTGGCCGAGCTAGAAAAGAAAAGAGCCCAAAAGAGGGGTTTTCCAAAGTCCAGAGTCACCAATCTGCACAAATCCCTGTCTGGGTTTTAGAGAACCTGGTATCCTGCATGGGAACAGTGTGAACTTTGGCAGTCCCATTTCTGTCCATCCTCGAAAGGGTTGTGGAGGTTTCTCAGTGCGGGGTGGTGGGTGTTTCATCTTTTCGCTGTCCACAGCTTGTTCTCCTCAATCCCTGCTGCTCCTGGGGTGATTCCTGAAGCAGACAGTTACTTCTGCTGGTGCTTCCCTGTTCCCCCACATGGGCAGATGGTGTAACATCCTCACTCTGCCTCTCAGAAAGTGTGTGGTGCCCTCTCGGTCAAAATGCTGGATAAACACAGCGGAGCTGGTGAGCAAAGTCCTCAGGTGGAGCCTGTTGCAGTGGAAAAGGGGAGAGATGAGGCAATGGGACACACGGGGATTTTCTTGCTGTGTAACTCAGCTTTTGGGCTCCTCAGGACAAGAAGGACATGGAGGGGCTGGAGCGTGTGCAGGGAAGGGAACAAAGCTGGGAAAGGGCTGGAGCCCCAGGAGCAGCTGAGGGAGCTGGGGGGGCTCAGCCTGGGGAAAAGGAGGCTCAGGGGGGACCTTCTGGCTCTGCAACCCCCTGACAGGAGGGGGGAGCCGGGGGGAGTCAGGCTCTGCTCCCAGGGAACAAGGGACAGGAGGAGAGGGAACGGCCTCCAGCTGTGCCAGGGGAGGGGCAGGTTGGACATCAGGAGGAATTTCTTCAAGGAAGGGGTTGTTAAAGGTTGGCATGGGCTGCCCAGGGAAGTGGTGGAGTTGCCATCCCTGGAAGCATTCCAGAAACATGTGGATTTGGCGGCTGAGGACATGGTTGAACGTGCTGCTGGTGATGGGTTGACAGTTAGACTTGATGATCTTAAAAGTTTTTTCCAACCTTAACGATTCTGTGGTTCAAATTCCTGATTTTTTCATGATTTTTTTCATGATTTTTTGGAGAATTGGGTCAGGGGAGAAAAAAACTCATGTTTCAGTTAATGAAAGAGTGTCAGTGGTGCTGCAGATTGACCCGAGGAGTTGGGCAGGGAACAGTTTCCCTGATTCCTCAGTTTAGGACCCGTACCGTGGCGAGAGGATTGCCTGGAGCTTAATGTGGTTTAAAAGACTTTTCTGAGATTAGTGTTCCTATATTTTACTTTTCCACTGCAATACCCCCGACCTCTCCATAATCCTGTGGTCAGGAGAATTATCCCAGTGGCACTTGTTTTCCCAACAGGAAGCTGAGGTGCGAGGGCAGGACCAGGGGGCAGTTTGGCTTCCCTGGCCTTGGAGGTGATACCCGCTGGAGGTTGCCTAAGTGTGATCTGTGCATATGTTGGGATTCCTGGAGAAGTGAAGACCATCTGAGGCAGTCACGGGTCTGGCAGAGCTCCCAGTCTTAGTGTAAGGCAACTTCACGTGGGCTTGTTGTGTCCTGGGGTGGATTAGGGCAGAACGGTTCTTACGTAAGGGGATTTTTGGTTTCTTGATAATGATAAAACCTGATACTTCCTCCTGCTTTTACTGTTGTGTTGGGGCTTTGGAGCAGTGTGGTTTTGCTCTCAGGAATTCCCAAGCTGGAGAGTCAGAAGGAAATGATTCTCCACAGTTGTGAAGGAGAATGGTGGAGCTGGATCCCATTTTAATGGAAAACCCACAGGGATGTGGATGTGTGAATATGTGTGGTCAGTTGTCTGTTGGCCCTCTGGGCGTGTGGTAGGGCAGAGTGTGGTCTCACTGAAATTCCTGCAGGGATTGAAATTCCTGGGGCAAGTCTGACACAAATTGGCTGGGGATGTGTTTGGTTGTAATAATTAGCATTTCTCTTGACTGCTTGAATGTGGGGTGGAAGCAGAAATAATAAATCCTTTGGCTAAAAAAGGTTAACCAAGATTGGAATCGGGTAAGAATTAAAGTGGGGAAGCAATTACCATAAGGAGGAATTGTTTTGCCTGTCATTTTGGTCTCTTCTGCAAGGACAGAGCCCGTCTGCTTTGGGAGCAGCCACCAGTGGCTCTTCTACTTAGTTCCAATTCTTCCCTAATTCCTTTTTTTGTTTGGTTTTGTGGTTTTGGTTTGTTGGGGTTTTTTTAACAGTCTTGTCATGATTATGCCATTTTTGGGCACCTTTTGGCTGCCAGATCAGTTCTACCATAAATCAGCAATTATGAATAGATCAATGTGTAACTAAGCAGGGGATGGCTGACAGCAGGGAACACTCTCAGTACAAATTCAGGAGCTGGAGCTGAGCTCGTCGGAGGTAAAAGGCTTTAAAAAGGTCGCATATCAGCATTGTTTGGGAGTGTTGTACCAGCCTTGGAGTATCAGGGAGCTGCCTGACAACTCAAATTCACTTTATTCATGCCAGGCAATAACCTGCTGTTGTCCTTTGTGTCCTCCCCACCCCGTTTTCCCCCTGCCCACCCCTCAGAGCTCCCTGGCAGAGACCCTGGACAGCAGCGGCAGTTTGGACGCCCAGAGAACTGACATGATTTACACCATTGAAGACGTTCCTCCCTGGTACCTCTGCATATTTTTGGGGTTACAGGTATGTTCCAAACCGGGTGTTAATTCTCCCTCTGCACCTTCTAAAGCTTGTTTGGTGTTTTCTGCCCAGTTCATTGCACTTGTGTGTGTGATATAATTTTATTCTTCCCCCTCTCAGGTGTTTGAAGAAGTTGTTGAGAGGCTTCTTCTGAAGTTGGTCACACACTGAGATCACTGTGTTGATAATGATCTGTATGAGTTTTCTGCTCCTGCAGTTGTGAGATTCACTCAAATATTTTAGTCTTATAAGCTGCTGTTAGTAAATAATTGAGCAAATGCTCAGTGGTGACCTTGGGAAGTGACATTTGGCACCTCTGGAATTAAAGATGGAGAGGGATAATGGTTTAGTCCTGAAATCTTGAATATTAAAGCTGCTGCTGTAGTTAGTTCAGTTCTGAGTAGTTACTTCAGCACATACTCAGTGGAGACCTTGAGAAGTGACATTTGGCACCTCTGGAATGAAAGATGGAGAGAGATGATGGTTTAGTCCTGAAATTTTGAATGTCAAAGCTGCTAGCAGTTGTTTCAAGTCTTAAGAGCATCTTCCTGGGCCTGGCTTGCTGGGAAGCAGAGCAGGAAACTGCTGTGCTCCTGGGAGAATCCTTGGAGTAAGAGCATGTGTTTCCTGCAGTGAGTAAGGCTGTAGTAGAGAGCTGGACCCTACTGCCAGCTCAGCCCCTCACTTGTAGGGAGCAGAACAGCTCCAGTTTCATCTCCTTCCTTTCTCCAATGGTAATAATATCTGTCCCACAGGAATGCTGGGAATTTGGGGATATCTGTAAAGCATGCTGAGCTCTCCAGACAAATACATTCCAAAGCATCCTGTTTTTATTTCTTGCCTTTCCTCAAGGACAGGCAGTTCTGGGGGAATTCTGTTTTTACTTGCTTCGCTCAGTACAGTGAATTTGTTTGTTTGTTTTGCTTGAATGTGTTTGGATTGAGGAGGAACTTGTAAGAAACAGGAACGCAGAAAACTCACCGGTTTCTGGTCCTTGGGAGCTCCTTTGCATCCTGGTTTGTGTGTGCTCCAGGTTAAACTGTGAGCAGAGGGTTGTTCACATTGGTGCAAGTGAATGGAGCTATTCCTGTGCTTTTCTCTGAGTTGGAGGCTCTTTCCAGCGCAGTTACCTGGATACCTCCTCCTCAAGAGCAGCAGCCCTGCAGCTACTCAAATAACCTGATTTATCCTACAAAAAACCAGGGATCATTAGCAACTGGCGAGTGGTAGCTGGAGGAGAATACTGGAAGAAATATCTGAAGAAAAGCTTAGGACCACGATGAGACCTTGGGGTGGAAATTCAAAATATCCAGTGCAGGAGAGAAAAGATGGTGATAAATTGATGCATTTCTGAGCACTGGGTGCAGAACTAACGGAGCTTTTGCCTCTGCCAGCACTACCTGACGTGCTTCAGCGGGACGATCGCCGTGCCCTTCCTGCTGGCCGATGCCATGTGCGTGGGCTTTGACCAGTGGGCCACCAGCCAGTTGATTGGGACCATTTTCTTCTGTGTGGGCATCACCACGTTGTTACAAACAACCTTTGGCTGCAGGTGAGTTTTGGGGCCCGCTGGGGTGGTGGTGAGAGCAGGCACTCGTTGGGGTTTCCAGGACCCGAGAGGGAGGGGGGGTGTTTTCAGAGGATAAACATAAAGCACAAGGCGGGTCAGGTCCAGGGCAAGCTTTGGAAAGCTGCTCCCAAAAAAAAGGTGGATCTGAAATAACAAAGGGCGTTCCAAGGGTAAGAAAATACAGCAGGGAAACAGGAGAAGGAGGAGGGAAACTCGTGAGAACAGAGAAGGCAGAAGTGTTTCTGGGGAAAAGGAAAAATTCATACACCGTGGTAAAGAGGAACTAATTTGGGTATTTTTATTTATTTGTTATTAGTTTCTTGAATGATATTTTATTCTTTCCAGTATTAAGGTGGTTGTGATCAGTCCTGCAGCAAATTACATCCTTGATCCTGTAAAGGGCTTGGCAAACTAAAAAGGTGGTGAGAGATGGTGAGGGTAACCTGTAATTCTCTGAACTGAGTCTCTGTTACCTTCCAATGCATCAGATAATTTGTTTTTATTTGTTAGTTGCTCTGGGTTGCAGGTCATGGTCATTCCTGGAGTTAGGAGTACACACACACAAAGGTGTAGCCTTCCAGGGATGCCTTCACCTCTCCTTAGGGGGAAACAAGAGCCCACTTGGCAGATACTTGTACAAATCTGGTACAGGCAAGGACAGGATGTTGTAAGTTTTATTAACATGAAGATAAAGCTTCTTTAAAGACCTGTGTTCCACAGTGGTCACTGCAGAGATGTTTGATGTGTTTTATTTAAACTTTGGAAATAACTAAAACCTGTGGGGTCACTTCTGCATCTTATTCAAGAGGATAAACCCAGAGTGATAAAGGAAGACCAGAACCAAAGTGCATAGTCGAGAGGATTCCCTCAGATGCTTCCTTGAATGATTCAAGGGCCATTTAGTTCCATTTCAGAACTATTTTCTATTTTCCAACAGCAAGTGGCCAAACCCCCCCCACGTTTTCACAGATTTATCTGAGAACCAGGATTTTTGGGTGTCAGGGGTGTCTCAGGGGGTGCAGAAGCCAAGCCTGTGATAGATAAGCTTTTCATCTAAAAATTTGCCAAATATTTCAGGTTTTCCCAGTGTAGTCTTTGATTGCTATTTTAGTTAACTTTGATTTGCTGTCTATTCTTTTTCCTTTAAAAAAAACCCCAACCTTCCCTATATTTCTTTTTAACATCTTACTCAACTCAGGAGATCACTCCTCTATTTTGAATAAAAAGTTCATTCTGATGACAAAACAACATAGTGAAAATTGTTGAAATTGGAGAGAATTTTCTTTCCCCAGTGTATTTTCTTTAAGTCAGGACTCCCCAGAGTTAATAATGATATTTTCAGCCCGATTGGCTCTTTGTGCTGTAACCACAAACCCTCCAGTAGTTATGTATTTTCCCCCCATCTTCAGTTTGTCTTTTTTTTTTTTTTTAGGAAATGGAGGGATTGTGGACCCAGGCAGGAATTGGATGATAAGGTTTAATTGTTCAGCTTTGAGTGTCTACTCCTTGGATTTCTCAAAGTTTGAAACCTTCCAGTTGTGTTGGAAGTGCACAGTTGTGGATGGGGATGAACTCAGAGAGGGGCTTTGTTTTCCTCTCTCCCTACCACCTTTCTTCCTCTGCCTCAGGTTTATCAGAAAAGCTTAATTTTCATGTTTCCTGGGACTTTATCTCCTCACATTTGTCATATTTCACTTTTTCCCCTCACAGCTAATCTTGGCTCTTTATTACTTATGATGACTTTAATTTTAGTCTTAATTTCTTCTTCTCTGTTTCATTTTTTTAAAAATTACTAATTTTATTTTTAATTTACCACTTAATGAGTTATTTTGGGCTCTTTCAGAAATAAAGGGACTAAACTGATGGTCCCATCATATTGAAATTCTCTGTTCCTTGTGTATAATCCCACCCCTGGCCTCCAACCTGTTGGGATTTTCCCCTTTTCAGTGGCTCCCACTTGCACTGGAGTTACATTTTTTATATACTTGAAGGCAATTGTGTTTGGGCCTTAAAATAACTTGTATTTAAGGAGAAAATCTCCACGCTTGGCTGTTTTATAACTATTTGCCATGTGATTGGGGGTTTATGTAAGGCTGGGAATGGGATATAGCAGCAAAGGCCTTTAAATGAGATTTTAAAGTATTCATTGGCAAGTCTGTCAACTGCAAAGTATTTCAGCAAATAGAGGTTTCAAAAGGTCAAATTCCATGGTTTAAAGATCCTTAAAGATGGATTTAGCTCGGTTATGAGGCGGAGTTGTGGTCACTTTGGTACCCAGACTGGTTTTAGGAATTCCAGCTATTCCTCAGGTTGTGGGGTGAGCCAGGAGCCTTGGCAGGGATCGAGGGTAATTAGTGACTGAGACAATCAAACGCAGCTTTAACGCACCTCAGATTTCAGGGTTGTTGCTGTGCCCATCACTGTCTGAGCTTTCCTGCAGCTGTGGGACACGTTGGGATAATGAGACGTTTCCAGGCGACTTTAACTGCATAAAACCCTCCGTCCTCACAGGGGCTGCTGCCAGAACTGAGCGACTTGATCATTTAGTCACGAAATTAAAATGATATCCCACTCAGGCTTTAGGACCTGAGGCTTTTGGGGCTTTAGCTGACGGGCAGTGGGTGCCTGGCTTAACATCCCTAAGTCACATTCCGAACTGCAGCTGTCTCTTCAGAAAGAGATGGATCTTGGTTGGCTGATTCTGAGTAACAAGAGTAAAAAAATAAAAAATTAAATAAAATACCTCCCCCCGGCCCCCTGCTTAGGGGAAAAAACACTATTTTGAGCCTGCTGGTCCTTTTGGAACTGCATCATGTAAAGGTTGAGCAGGACGTGCTGAGATCTGATTATTCAGGATTATTTAGTGTGATACAGAACAATCTGGACCCAGGTCTCAGTACAACTGAGTTCATCACTGGAGAATGTGTTTGCAAAGTGTATTTACGAGATCTGTGGAGGGACAGAGGGCTGTGTAGGTGGGATGGAGCAGTAACAGCTTGTCTCAGGTGTTGCAGATCTTGCCATGGGCACCAGCCAGCTCAGTTTGCTTAATGAACCTGCAAAATAAGGTGAATCATTCACTGAGCTGCCCGCCGTGTCTTCCCAGAGATAAAAACTGGGATTTGTGCTTGGAGAGACTCCCGGGGGGATTGCATCCAGTCAGCCATGCCTGGATGGCTCACGTGTTGTATGAAGTTGGAGTTCCTGGTGCAGTTTTCGGTGGGTTTTTAGGGTGCCCAAGGCCCAAAGTGCTTCCCAGTGGTGCTCCACCTCCTGCCTGTGAACTTAACAACTGTTAGTGACATGCTCCTGGTTTGACCTTTTTTGTGTTCAGTGTGTACAGGACCTTTTCCACATATTTTTCCTCCTTTGAGCCTTTTCTGATTTTTGTGTGATTCTGCTGCAGTTCTCTCTCCTGTCCTGGTGTTTGCCCTCCATCGAGGAGCTTCCCTGTGGCTGTAAAAGCCACAACATGGAGCAGTCCAGGGGCAATTCCCACATGTCCCACTTTGAGATCTGCTATTAAAAGGAATCTTATTGCAATTATAGTCAGTATTTATAGAATAGTTCAAAGTGCACCTTGTCTGTAGTTAAGGAACGTCTCCATATTTATGTTACACAACCTGCAGTGAGGTCATTAAACACGTAGTTGATGCTGCTAGATGCTCTTTGGATCTTAAATCTTTTGGGAAGTATAAACACCAATGCTAAGAATGTCATCTTGAAATTCTTGCAGTGTTTGTATTTATTGGTGGTAACCACCTGGAACATCTAATCTGCCTCTATCAGCCCCACAGTTATTTACACCCGCACTTGAGAATGAATGTTGGAGTGACTGTGCCTGCAGTCACGCAGAGGGGAGGCACTGAGCCTGAGGCTGCCCCTGCAGAGGGCTGGCAAAAGCTGCATGTTCAGCAGTCTGGGTGGTGTTTACCCCAGAGCGTGGGTCTGGATCCCTGTGCCCTGAGTCAACACCCGACATCAGCCCCTGGTGCCTGGAGTTACCTGGTGCAGATTGGTTACGAGCTTCAGGCAGCTGGTGTTGGCTCTCTGGCTTGGGAAGTCGGAGTATTTCTCTGCCTGGGTCTATTTGATGAGGAATTCCCACGTTTCACACTTTTCTAACTCTCTGAAGGCTGGTTTGAGGCTCAGTGACCACCCACAGCTGCTCTCCTGCCGCGGTGCCGGGACACCTCCGAATGTCACCATCTCTCCTTTCCCTCCAACCAGGTTACCCCTGTTCCAAGCCAGTGCTTTTGCATTCTTAGCACCTGCCAGAGCAATACTCTCTCTGGAGAAGTGGAAATGTAACAATACAGGTAATTGTCCTTTGTGCTTGCTCAGGGTTAAGTGACAAATGGCCCAGATCTCTTCGAAGTGCAGCAGCCAGAACCTTCTGAGGGGGAAACTGCAAGTGCTGAGGAGGGAATAGGAAAAGTCTCTCACGATGTTAAATTCTGTGCCTTGGAAAAAGGTTCCTAAAAATGTCCTCCTGGAGTTCTATTTCTGGAGATTTTTTAATATAAAAAAAAAATGTTGTCAAAAGAAATCCAACAGTAGCACAAAGTAATTCTTCTGTTACATTTATATTCCGTAAATGTTCCTTCCCAATATTTGGAAATAGCAAGTTCAGTCGAATCCTTTGAAGTTGAGTAGGAGGAAGTTTGGTGTTCAGCATCACCTCAAGACCAGGATTTTTCCCTGTTTAAGTCATACCTGACAGGTTTTGACAAGATTTGGATGTTCATTTGAGCTCTTGCTTTGCTAATGTCATCATCCTGAAAGGTTTTAACTTCAGAGGGGAAATGTGCAGTAAAGCTGGTTGGGATGGGGGTTTGGCTTTAAATTAGGTTAGAATTTGAAGTGGAAACTCCTCTGGCAGTTTTCTTTTTAATGGGTTGTGGTTATTCAGTAACAAGGCTGTGGGCAGTGGGAGGCAGCCCCATAGAGAATCAGGCTGCTTGTTTCTACCTAAAGTTCTTCCCAGGTCTCCTTTGGATTCTCTTAATAATTTAATTTATATTATTTATATGTTTAACCATCTCTGTTGGTTCACATTCAAAATGTGCCAGTAGCTGAATACACATCTTGTCGAAAGAAAATCCTGTCTGATAACCTTGGATGGCAAAGCCATTTTCCCACTGCTCCAGCCTTTCCAAAAGAGCTTTGCTTCATCTTCGTCTTGGACCTTTTCACTTCAAAAAGATGCCAGTTGGGGTTGTTACCACGGGTCAGTTCATTCAGTGGGTGACCTGAACTGGTGGAGTTGAGAGTATGTGATTCCAGGGTGCACTTGAGTAATTCTCCATTCATCTGTTTATTGGAGTGGGAAGGGAATCCCTAACTGACCTTCCTTCCTGAAAGTTAGGATTTGTTCCCACTTTGGTGCAGTGGGTGGAATGAGGGGTCGGTTCCTGGGGAATGTCAGCCTGTTGCTGCTTCCTTTGTGGCACTGCAGAGCTCGTTCTCCGTGTGAATCCAGGCTCGTTTGTCAGACCCAGCCTGAGGAGGGGTTTATTTTGTAGGAAATGATGGCAGATGGCTGAGGAATAAATAAATCCCTGTGTTTTCTTGTCTCCTCTCTGTAAGATATAACAGTTACAAACGGGACAGCAGAGCTGCTGCACACTGAGCACATCTGGTACCCCCGGATCCGAGAGGTAATGTGGGAGTTGCCTTTAGCTGTCCCTCTGTCCAGTTCCAGTTAAGTTTCTCACCCAAACATCTGTGTGTCCTTGTCTTTAAGTTGGTGGTTTCTTCTTTCACTGCGATTTCCATTTGAATATATCCCTTTACTCATCTCATGGAAGTCTTTCATCTTTCCGACCTGTTCGTACTGGACAGCAAATACCAGGAGTTAGTTACCACATTCCAAAAGATGTGCAGTGAAATGCTCAAGTGAGATGAAAACTCTTCTTGGACCTCTGATCTGTGCTCACTGGCAGCAGTTCAGCTGCTGCCAGACCTGCTGCCTGCTGGCCCTGTGCAGTGGGCTGGCCCCTGGAAGGTGAACCCACAGCTTAGCAAAGCTGGGTCATCCCCAAGAGTTTTTAAGTTGGAGACTCTTCTGATAAGATGTTCATTCTCCCAAGAGACTTGCAGAGCTCTCCCAAAGTCCTTCTCCACTCTCAGCCCTGCAGGGCCCAGGATGAGGGTTGTGCCACGCTGGAGTGGTAGATAGCCAGGTCCAAATGAGGGCGTGTGTCATGGAATTTATCTCCCATCCCGTTGCTTTGGGCTGCCAACTTTTTCTTAATTAAAAACAACCCCTCTCTCTTCCCCATGTTCAAACCATAGCTACATCCTGCCAAGAGCCCTGCAGCCAAGAGGGCTGACAGTCTCCTGAGACCACAACGCTGCTCTAATCCAGCTTCTAAGGAGCACTTGTGACCAATGCAGACACACTCTGCCCCTAGGAGCTTTAGGAGCATCACCTCGTGGCGCACCAACCCTTGCCGTTCGATCTGAGAGCTTAAAGGTTAGCCTGGACCCCAGGTCTCCTGTCTGACAGTGTGATGTGCTTTCCACACAGCTTCCAGACTGGCCCACTGGTCTGTTGTGTAATAGTTTTGTGGAGAAAAAAAAAAAAAAAAACCATAAGTGTTATGCTTAAGCAATAAGTCACTTAAACATAATGAGCTGTTTTATGACGAAAAGTTTGCTGAGTTCTTCTGTGTCACTGAATTCTTTTTAAGTGCAGTTTGTAATCCAGAGCAGAAAAAGAAACGCTTTGGCTCTGCCTGTCAGAGGGGACTGAGGTGGCTCTTTGCCCTTGTTGTGTGTTCAGATCCAAGGTGCCATCATCATGTCCTCCCTGATCGAGGTGGTGATCGGACTGCTCGGCCTGCCCGGGGCCCTCCTGCGCTACATCGGGCCCCTGACCATCACCCCCACCGTGGCCCTCATCGGCCTCTCCGGCTTCCAGGCTGCTGGGGAGAGAGCTGGGAAGCACTGGGGCATTGCCATGCTGTAAGTACTGCTGGGGGGGTGCTCCTGGCTCAGGCCAGAGGGGCGCAGTTGGTGAGTTGTAGGAGTGTTGGGTGTCAGGGAAAAGCTGGGGTCGGCTCGGCTGCCAGAGGTGGCATTGAGGTGTTCCCAGCAGGGAGGAACACCACGGGTGGCAGTGCAGTGCTCCCAGCATGGATAACACCAGGGGTGGCATTGAGGTGTTCCCAGCAGGGATAACACCAGAGGTGGCATTGCAGTGCTCCCAGCAGGGATAACACCAGAGGTGGCATTGCAGTGCTCCCAGCATGGATAACACCAGAGGTGGCATTGCAGTGTTCCCAGCAGGGATAACACGAGAGGTGGCATTTCAGTGCTCCCAGCATGGATAACTCCAGAGGTGGCATTGCAGTGCTCCCAACAGGGAGGAACACCCTGTGCAGGAACAGGGATGTGAGTGGGTCTGGGTAAGGTCAGCTGGCACTTTGGCAATGACAGCAGCAACTCAGTTGCCCAGAGAAGCTGTGGCTGCCCCATCCCTGGAAGTGTCCAAGGCCAGGTTGGACGGGGCTTGGAGCAACCTGGGCTAGTGGAAGGTGTCCCTGCCCGTGGAATGGATGGGTTTTGAGGTCCCTTCCCACTCAAACCATTCCAGGGTTCTGTGTTTCTATGACCTTGAGGAGGCAGGAAAGGACAATGACTGAAAGTGAGGTGTGGAGAGCAGAATTTTATAAAGCAGGAGTTGGTCTGGGAGCCACTGGCTGGATTGGATTCAGTGCTGTAAGAAGAGGTGATTTAGCTTTAAAACACCAGAGAGATGAGGGAACAATTTGTATTTCTGGTTTTGTGTTTGTGTCAGCAGGCAAATCCCATTGATGGTTCTGGTCCCTTTGTCCCTGGGACTGCTTTGCTTACCTGTGTCCACAAGAAACCTGTGTGATGACAGGGAGCAGCAAATATTTCCATAAATGCCATCAGTGGATGAGCCAGAAGTAGAGAGATTTCTATTTAGTGGACAAAAAAAGGCTTTTAGGGGGAATTTCGGGGCCTGATGTGTGTGCCAGGGAAATTAAAGAACAGAGATCAGTGGTATAAAAAGGAATAGCTGAGAAAAACGAGATGAAGACAAAAGCTTCCCATGAGCTGGATAACCAGCCAAATAAGGCTGGAAAGCACATTTTAGGGAGAAGGGAACTGGCTGAAGCAGTTGCTGCAGTCAGTGTTCAGCACCCAACTGTGCTGGCTCTGGGAGGAAGGAATGCCTTGATGAGATCAGATTCTGATCTGACTAATCTGTTTGCACAGTTCTTTGAACATGCAAAGTATTCTGTAAGTGCAGCTTATGATTAAAAGGGCTCTTTAATTCCCTTTTATCTTGGATGGGAGCATCATGAATATTTTTGTAATTCTATTATGTTAAGCAGCTGATCCAAAGGAACGTTTTATTTGCCTGTAAAACAAATTCCCTGCAAGTTGGGACTCCCATGAAATGAATGATCTTGGGGTTGGACATGGAGACGTGTAATTAAACTTGACATTTTGCAGATGGAAAAAACCCGAATCAATTTAGGAGCAGCATTTCAAATATTACCCAGTCAATAAGTATTTCTGGCTTCTGGCAGAGCAAAAATGTGAGTTGTTGGAAATAACTCCCTGGCCATGGAGAGCCTCTCAAAAGTGACTGTGAGCTCTACAAGATGTGGCCCTGGAAGTTGTACTGAGATAAAAGTCCTTCCTCCAGCATCACCTGTGGGAGAGCTGGGACCCTCTGCAGGTGCTGTTGGAGAATATTCCCACTTTCCCAAACAGTTTTCTGACCTCTCTCGTTCTGCAGGGGCCAAGCTGGAATAATTGAATCCATAAAACACGTCTCATCATGATCTGTAAAAAGGGAAATTATTCCTGAATCGGGCTTTTTATCTGGTGAATAAAACTGTTTCTTTAGGATTTAAGGATTTGGGGATATTTTACAGACTGGCAGGAAGCCCCTCTGCCATGGAGCCAGGGTAATATTAATTGCAATAAGGTAATAGTGTTTTATTTTTTACAACTCTGTGCTAAATAAATCAAAATGCAAAGCTACCTGTCCTTGGGGAGGGAAGCCCATCTTTCCATAATGGACTTTGGGAGAGATGCCAAAGTGTTTCCCGCAAGGAAAAGGTGCCTTTCATTCAACAGTGGGGGCTGTAAATGCCCCTCCTTGTGTGCTCTGTGTTCCTGGAGACCGAGGGAGAATAAAGCTGGTTTGTGTGTGACAGTGAAGCTGAGCTGGGACAGAGAAGGGAGAGAGGCTGAAAATCCGCTTTTTTTTAAAGTCAGCTGATAAAAACATAATCTCAGATTTCAGGGAAGCTTTGCTTCTTCAGACAGCTCGGTCTTTGTGAGGCCTTTTTAGAGCAGAGCTGGGGTTGGCTCCTTCAGAAATGAGCAACGTGCCCTGGCTTCTTATTTTGCATTGCAGTGGGGGCTTATTTTAGCTGTAAAAAAGGGATTTTTAACATGTAGAGGGGCTTGGCAGTTTCAGTGAAGGGGGGAAATGCATGATAATTAAGAATCTAAAACTGGTGAACTGCAGTTTGCATCAAATGTTGGGTTTTTTGGGCTCTATTCTGCTTCATTTGCAGCTGTTTAGATGCAAATACAAAAAAAAAAAAAAAGAAAAGGAATTCTCAAGAACAGAAGAAAGAATTTCCCTCACAGAAATTTTTCAAGTGCTTTTGAGTTTTATGCAAATTTTGAGATGTAAAGATTATTGTATACAGGCCCCCAGTTTTCCTTGTTTCAGCAAGTTTTGGTCCTTGTACTCAGAGCAGACCTGGAGTTTGGGAGGAAAAGAAGCAGGAGCACAGGGCAGGAGTGGCTGGAAATCTCCCTTCAGCCCAAATCCTTTTCCTGGTTCATTTACCTGTTAGCTGATGGCTGTTTTTGCAGAATCCAGATTGTATTGTATTGGCCTTTGTGGAGTAATAATTTATTTTAAATGATGTTCTCTTGTCTCGTGCTAAATTGAAGATGTACATTTATTCTTGTGTCTGAAGAACCTGAACAGGTTAGTGCTGGCAGGGATTTATGATGTATTGGTGCTAATGACATGTCTTTTTTGTCCCACCCTCCTCCTCCTTTTTTCTCAGGACTATTTTCCTAGTGTTGTTGTTCTCCCAGTATGCCAGAAATGTCAAATTCCCCTTACCCATTTACAAATCCAAGAAAGGATGGACAGCATACAGGCTGCAGCTTTTCAAGATGTTCCCTGTAAGTCCTTGAACTTGTTCTTCACTTGGCAAAGAAAACCCTGATTTGTGTTTCAGGCATTTTTTTTTTTATCTTGGTTTTGATTTTTCTTAATAATACAATAGATCACAAAGGTGAGGTGAAAGCTGAAATGGATTTATTGGAAACTAAGTGGCTCTTTGGCCACTGGAAATATTCACATTGGCAGATCCCATTGTGATGTCTGATGAGGGATTGTTGGAGTGATGAAGATCATGGAGGGGAGGGAAGAGGGAGAGAAGAAGGGATGTTTATGGATGCAGGGAAAGCCTAAACTGAGCCCTCCAAAAAGGGATGGTGAGATCGTTATCGTCTCGTTTTATCAAAGCGATTCCCAGTTCCCCCATGAAAGGCTTCTTTTCATTCCTCTGCTAAAACTGAGCCTTAATTCCCGAGTTTGTTGAAGTGCCCACTTGGAGACTTTCCCACTTGTTAAGGAGAGAAGAGACTTGCTCTAATTCCAGAGCTTTTGTAACAGCACCTTCTCTGGGGCCAGGGCGGGGAAACACCCAGAGGATCTCTTACACCTCCCACTCAGATCCACCTGTAACAGTGTTCCACTCAGGGACTGTTGGTTGATTATTTGCCTCTGAGAGCTGATTTTAACAGATTGACTTCTCCCCTCTCCCAGATTATTTTGGCAATCCTGGTGTCGTGGCTGCTGTGCTTCATCTTCACGGTGACGGACGTGTTTCCCCCGGACAGCTCCAAGTACGGGTTCTACGCGCGCACGGACGCTCGCCGCGGGGTGCTGCTGGTGGCCCCCTGGTTCAAGGTCCCTTATCCCTGTAAGTTGGGCTGCTCTGAGGGGCAGTTTTCCCAATAATACCCCTGTTTTTCCAATAATACCCCTGTGAGTGTCAGTTCTCCCGTTTCAGAAGTGTTGCTGTTTCACTCTCAGTGATAAATTGCAAAGAATTTCAACAGCAGTTGTGGGTGGGCTGTGCCTGGAGGTGTCCAAGGCCAGGTTGGAGCAACCTGGTCTGTGGAAGGCGTCCCTGCCCATGGCAGGGGTGGTACTGGATGATCTCCAAGGTCCCTTCCCACCCAAACCATTCCATGCTCTTGCCCATCTCCGGCAGCTCCAGCTCCGTCCCACCAGCAGCACTGGGGCTCTCAGACCCTCCTCAGCTCCAGCCCAGAGGCAGCTGAAAGACTTGGGTTTAACCTGTCACTGGGATGGATTTCAGCTGCCAGGGAGTGGGGTGAGATGGGATTTGGGGAAGGGATTCTTCCCTGGGAGGGTGGGGAAGGGCTGGCACAGGCTGCCCATAGAAGACCTGAAAGCCCCTTCCAGGACCTGAAGGGGCTCCAAGAGCTGGAGAGGGACTGGGGACAAGGGATGGAGGGACAGGACACAGGGAATGGCTTCCCACTGCCAGAGGGCAGGGATAGATGGGATATTGGGAAGGAATTGTTGGCTGTGAGGGTGTTGAGGGGCTGGGCTGGAATTCCCAGAGAAGCTGTGGCTGCCTCATCTCTGGAAGTGTCCAAGGCCAGGTTGGACCAACGTAGTGTAGTGAAAGATGTCCCTGCCTGTTGCAAGGGGCGGAACTGGTTGATCTCTGAGGTCCCTTCCAACCCAAACCATTCCATGATTCCAGCATGCACTGATCTAACGACATCCATGGGGGGACTGATGCTTTTTTCTCGTTTTCCCCTTTCATTGATCCCTTAAGGTCTCACCCAAGAAAGGCTTACTTTCTGACACTGGAATTTGTAGGAGGCACTTGCAGGGTTTTATCTGGGCAGCTCTTGACTCCTGGTAACATTTTGTGACTTCCCATAAAACATGGGTTTCCAACCCTTGGCAGTGCCGTTGGTGTTATACAACGACAAGGTCATGTTATTTCAGCTCCTGCAGAGCCACTGGAGTCGTTGAGTCGCGTGAAGAATCACTATTGTGTGGAGGTTTTCCCAGCTTACTGCACTTCCCTGCCCCAAACACACCCATCCCTGAATTGGCACAACTGTTAATGACATAAAAATGTCCTGACTTGCCGCCAGAGTGGGGTTGGAATGGGGCCGATTGGCAAGTCAGAGAATGCCAGTCCCTGCTTATCAAAGGGCAATGAAAGTATTTACAAGGGAACACCAAACACTTCATACAACTGTTTGGATACCTGTATTCTTTCATTGTCCATCTCTGAGTTTAGAGCTGTTAAAGGCTGGCTTTATGGCATGAGATAGAGTTACAAAACTGGTTCACCTTGTGCTGCTCAGAAATTAAGGGGTAATAAGAGAATAATATAAACTGTTAGGAGTATCACTGTGCTGTCATGAAGCAGCTTCATTGTGGTTTCCCTTATGCTTTGGTTCTGATTAGTTATTAAAAGAAACCACTTCTAAAGCAGAAGATGAAGAATAGAAGCTTTTGGGAAAGAAGAGGAGGAAAACTTCTCCACCCTGATTAGACCTTTCCTATTTGTGAACTTCATTCACTGTTGTGTGATTTCAAGCTCCTTTTGTTGCAAGAGGCTCATCTATTTCAAAGAGATAAAAGCATCAAGGCAACTGCTGTGGAAAACCTGCCAAGCTTTTCTGCAGGCTTAAATTAATCTTATTTTCTCTAGTACAAAAGTTTGGAGCGGGGAGGTGTTTGTGCAGTGATCAGAGCTGGTTGTGGCCCATCCTGTTTGATAACCGAAACTTGTAACAGAAGGCCGAGTTTTTGGAGCAATAATAATTCAGTGGCATCTGCCTCACTGACCAGAATTGTTTTCCCACAAGCTGTAGCTCAAATTCCTGCCTTCTGAGCAGGAGGAATTTTTTTTGGTGGGGTTTTGTGGTTCTTTGGGATTTTTTCCAAGCAGGATCAAAGCAGTTGGTTTGGCGGATTTTCCTTTGCTTCTTTCATCTACTTGGACTTGCCAGATTGTGTTTGAGGGAAGGGAGTTTGTTGTTTAAAGATGAATAAATAGTGTGGCCACGGGCCCAGGGCAGGGACTGTCCCCTGTGCTGGGCACTGGTGAGGGACCTTGAATCCTGGGACAGTTCTGGGCCCCTCAAAACCAGAAAGACATTGGGAGGGGAGCTGGAGCATGTCCAGGGAAGGGAATGGAGCTGGGGAAGGGGCTTGAGCAGCAGGAGCAGCTGAGGGAGCTGGAGGGGCTCAGCCTGGAGAAAAAGAGGCTCAGGGGGGACCTTCTGGCTCTGCAACTCCCTGACAGGAGGGAGGAGCCGGGGGGTTCGGGCTCTGTTCCCAGGGAACAAGGGACAGGAGCAGAGGGAACGGCCTCCAGCTGTGCCAGGGGAGGGCAGGTTGGATGTTGGGAAAATTCCTTCATGGAAAGGCCTGTCCAGCCCTGGCACAGTGGTGGAGTCGCCATCCCCAGGAAGGATTTACCATCCCTATGGATGTGGCACTTGGGGAGTGCTGGGGGAGTGGTGGGACTTGATGATCTCAGAGATCCTTTCCCAGCCAGCCAATTCCATGATTCCGTGAAATTGCTGTATTTCTTTGATACCTGAATTGCTGGTGGGGCAGGGGAGATGGAGATTTCAGTTCTGTTCTCCTCACAGTTCAGTGGGGGCTGCCCACCATCTCTGCTGCCGGGGTGATCGGGATGCTCAGCGCCGTGGTCGCCAGCATCATCGAGTCCATCGGGGACTACTACGCCTGTGCCCGGCTGTCCTGCGCGCCTCCTCCACCTGTCCACGCAATAAACAGGTCTGGCCAAACCACAAAGGTTTGCAGGGTCTTCAGCTACTTGGGTTTTTATTTTTTTTTCCCCCTTGGGATAAGACAGGAATGTGCTCCGAGACCAAACGTTACAATTTGGTCCAACACGAAGGCCAGGGAGCTGAAATACGAGATGCAACTGTCATGAGGAATTGTTGCAAGTGGAGCATTGGAATCCCAGTCCTGTTCTTACTGCAGTCCGTGGAAGTTGATAGCATGGTTTCCATAGGGACGGAATTCTAAATCAGGTCTGGAATTGGGGTAGTTTTTCAAATTCACCTGAAATGCAGCTGGAGAAATAAAGAGCAGCTCTTAAGTTTGACTTAAATTATGTTGTAATTTCCTGACTTTAAGAATGTGGGTATCTAAGACTCAGAAAACAGAACTCAGATGGGTTTTCCAGGTTTGTTGGAGCTGGAAACTTGAATTACAAAAATTCCATCATGGGACAGACGCCCTGACAGAGCCCCCCTGTAACCCTGAGCCATAAAACACCCTCTGGGGGAGTCTGTGCCCAACAAACTGACTCTTGGTTTCTCTTTGTGGTTTACAGGGGGATTTTTATCGAGGGTCTCTCCTGTGTTCTGGATGGGGTATTTGGGACAGGGAATGGATCCACCTCTTCCAGCCCTAACATTGGTGTCTTGGGCATCACAAAGGTATGTGCTTTACCTTGAGCTCTCTTTCACTTCATCTCCTCGGGTGTATTCCTCATGTTCACGTTTCACAGCATGACCCTCTTGCAGGAAACCGTTCTGCTCGTGCAGACGAACTTTCCACATCATTCTGAGTTCACCCTGCCTGTCTGTACCAGCTGTTCTCCGGTGGAAGTGCGAGATTCTACATCAGGGCCTCAAAAAATGGTTTTATTCAGAGTAAAAGGCGGTTAGAACCTGCAGAAAGCAGATGCTGCCAAATAACCTGACCCTTTGAAAACTGAGGCAGCATTCCAGGGCTCTGGGGTGGTTTGAGTGAGGCATAAACACTCTGAACTATGTAGAAATCGGTACTTTTTGCATGCCTTGGCTCTGAAGGCATCGGTTAGGGAAGGGACTGTTTTTAATGCCTCACTTGAACACAATAAAATGCAGTTTGTGGTCCTTGGGCTTTATCTACGTCTGTACCAGGACGTTACACTGACACAGAGGCTGCAGTCAAGGTAATTTGAGAGTTAAATGCACCCTAAATGTTTGTTTTTAAGGTACTGATTAGGGGGTTACATATTTTTTGGGGTGTAACTCAACAAAATATATTCAGGAATCCCTTTGTTCTCGTGTGGGACTGGATGAGTGCCTTGAACCGGGAGGCCTTGGGCTGCAGAGAGGTTTGCTTGATTTTGTTAATTTAACCTTGTTAAGAAATACCAGCAACATTGGTAGGAGTAATTTATGTTGTAAATTGGTACATCTTGCTGTGTATTTTCAATGGAAGCCATAAATCCTTCATGCATATGAGGTGGAAAATGTGTGTTCTGTGCTTCCAATAACTCATCCCTCTGACCTAATCCAATATAAATGATATATTTGTCTTTACCCATTTGTTTTATCATCTACCACCATTTGTTTCCTGCACAAAGGATTATTCTGTTGAGTTTAGGGTGAAATATAACACTAACAGCACCATCTGCTGTCTGTACCAGTTGCCGTTCAGCTGCTGATGGAAATTTCCTAGAAGAAATTTTAGACAGAAAAATCCTTAAAAAGAAAGGTTTATTCTGTTCTGCTTCCTTTCTGGTGTTATTCATGGGGGCTGATATGAATTAACAGCACTTTTTTTATTAACAGCCCACAGAAATGAGTGGGCATTTTGCTTTGGGACAGTGAAAAATGACTGTTTGATGGCAGCTGAAGCAGGGTTGGCCACAGTTGGGCTGTTCAGAGCACATGGTGGAGGAGTGAATGTGCCTTACCCAGAGTGGCACAGCTGGATGGCTCTGCTCCAGTGCTTCCTCTTGCTTTCCTGCCTGCGCACTCATTGCTCAAATCCTAACAGTATTTCAGCTTCATTTCTGCCCAAATAGATTTTTGGCAGGTGGATACTCTGCTGTTTGTTTGGGAGGGGAAGATCCTTAGTGCTGCATCATCCTGGGGATCCCGTTGGGTCATTTCAAAAGGCATTTGCCCTCCTTGAAATTGGTATGGGATTACACTTAGAACTTAAACTTGAGGCTCCAACTGGATGTAAATACTGCACAGTCTCTGAGCTGGTCTGTGAGTTTGATTTGATGAGACTCTGATCAGTTGGGGCTGAGGACTGGGCAGCTCATGCCATAATAATGGTGATGGTGAACTGGAGGTACCAGGTCCCACCTCATGCACTCCCAAATAATCACCTGAAGTGTGTGTGCTGGGAATAAATATGCAGGCACAGCTAAATGCTGCCCGGGATGTTTTCAGTAGCTTTCCAGAGGAGCTTAATTTGTTTGCCTGGCACTGATTGAGCATTTGCATAAATAAGTGTCACCAATCTCTAAAGTCTTTGCCTCTTTCATGCAGGAAGATAATTTTAGAGCAAGATATTGGTGATATTTTATTTTAGAGCAAGGTATTGGTGGCCCTAAGGAAATGAATGTCTGCATAAAGTAGAGAAAGGTGCAAGTTAAACTCTTGTAATTTTAGTGCACTCCTCAATTTGCTGGTGTAGCTCCTGTTTGCAGGTGAACAGTCCCACCTGAGAGCTCAGCAGTGAGGAGAAGGGTAGAGAAGGACCATTTTTCAGGCCTGCTCTATCTTTTGTTTCTCATTTCACTCATCTAGTTCAGTCGCATCTGGTCAACAAATAATTATCTCCTTCCCTTTGAACCTGAACACTCTGTCCCAGCAGACCTGCAACAGGCTCTATGAGAAACCACCTTACAGTGTAAAAGGGGGTTTTTTATCCCTGGGGCACCTCTTCTGGCACTGGAACAGTGTTAAGATAACAGCTGTCCAGGTTTATCACCTACCACTGCAACACACACAAACACTGCCTGGAGTTTGGATGCTTAAAATAAAACTGGGAAGGAAGTGCAGGCCCTTGGTTTCAGTGTCAGCACAGCCCTGATTTGCATGTGGAGTGAACTCAGAGCGGTTTTACAAAACCTCGTCAATCTTAGTTCAGAAATCCCGCTCCTCATCCATGTCTTCCTGTGTCAGAGGGCAGCAACTCGTGGAATTCATTTGTTCCATTTTCCGTCTCTCCCAGGTGTGGTCTCTGTCTCTTTGCTTTCTCTCTTATAGCTGGGCCTGCACCCCATTTCGTGGTGGTTGGGCTGTAGCATTTACACGTGCTTTTAAAGCTGACTTGGTGTTAACAAAACCCAAATTAAAGCAAGTTCTGTTAGGCTGGAGCACAGCCCCGTCACAGCTGGGCCACTTGGAAAGGCTCTGCAGCCTTTGGGCAGCAACAAAAACACGCAGGAAGCTGGAGAAGAAATTTAATTGGAAAGGAGAATAACAAAATAAACTTCCAGGTGTGAAGTTGGACCAAGTGCAGACTTCTTCCAGTGTCTTCTCCTTTTTTCCCTGCAGGTTGGGAGTCGCAGGGTGATCCAGTATGGAGCTGCCTTCATGTTGCTCCTTGGGATGGTTGGGAAGTTCAGTGCCCTCTTTGCATCCCTGCCCGACCCCGTGCTGGGGGCTCTCTTCTGCACCCTCTTTGGTAATATATGGACTTTACTCCTCTTTTTCACTCTAGTTCTGTGTTTATATGTATTTTTCTATCTGTTTTTGAAGGAAAAGCCTATCTAAAAGCTGATCTTTGGTTGGTTCTTTTTTTTAATGTAGGCATGATTACAGCTGTGGGTCTGTCAAACCTCCAGTTCATTGATTTAAATTCCTCTCGGAATCTGTTTGTCCTTGGATTTTCCATTTTCTTCGGGCTCGTCCTGCCAAGTTATCTCAAACAGAACCCCCTGGTCACAGGTACGTGTTCCTGCTCACCCCCACAAAACCTGCGTTTCCCTTCTGCTCCCATGGGAAGTACAGACAGGTACAAAGGAATGGAAAGGTCAGTAAGAGAAAAAAAGAAGTATTTGGAGACAATAAAAGCTGTAGATACAGATAAGCTTTGTATGTGTGTGTATATGTATGTATTCTCTGAGGAGAATATATATTTATATTCTCAGAGGAGAATTAATTGGGATGGTAAGACGTGAATTAGGTATTTCAGTGGGATGTAGCTGAAGTTTTCCTGGTTTCTCTTGGTACTCCACAGAGCAATGAAAGGGGGAAAATACCAGGAAAAAGACAAAAGGATGAATCTGAGATGTAAATGATGTTAAAAGACTTAAGGGGAAATACGAAGATAGAGTTTGGAGGGAGGGATTTTTGAGGGGGAGTTGAATTTTTTTGTCACTGCAGACACATGTTGTGAATGGGAATTTTAATTTTAATGAACTGTTAATCAAATTGTAGCTTTGGGGAACCCGTGGAGAAGGTGTTCTGGTTTAGTGTTCCCCTCTCAGCAGTGATCATGACATCCTGTGTTATCAGAGATGGGCTCTCTAAAGGAATACTTCACTGGTTTGGGGTGTTTTTAAAGGACATATTAACTGACAGTTTTCAGCTGTCGCTTCAAACCCAGATTTAAGGTCATATCTGTCCTATTTTAAGTGGCTCACAAAGCAGATCGTTCAGGCAGAGGTGGGTGATGACACATGAATAGAATGATCTGCCATGAACTGGTGCTTTGAAGTCTTGCCCTTTTAAAAAGTAGAGACTTAGAAAAAGAGTGACTTCAATCCACACCGTTTTACATTTTGGACATTTCTCTTTTCCATTTTAGAAGAAAAAAAAAATACATATATATATAAAAATCAATAGTTTAAATTGGCTGTGTCTGCAGTAGACTCTCAAATGGTGTTTTGTGACATCTTTATGAGCAGCTGAAAGTTCATGGAGTTACATTTTGGGGCAGGATGTCCCACGGGGGGGCTGTGGTACGTGAAGGTTCTTCTCCATTAATTCCCACGTGTTTTCCAGAGTCCCGTTTAAACAAACCCCTCACTGAACTCGGCAGCAAGTTCTCCCGTGTGTAAATCTGTGGGAGGTGTATGTGCACGATAAAAACGAAAACCTGTCAATATTTGTCCATGTTCCTTGCAGGAATAGCAGGAATTGATCAGGTGTTGAACGTCCTCCTCACCACAGCCATGTTCGTCGGGGGCTGCGTCGCCTTTATCTTGGACAACACCATTCCAGGTCAGCACCGGGCTTGTCCTTATCCCGGAGCACAGCTGGCTTCCTGCAGCAACAGCAGCATTCCGGGGAGGCAGGGGAGCAGGGAGGCATCCCTGCTTTTGCTGTTCCCTCCTCCCAGCTGCAGGCCTGGCTTTTCCTGGGAACACCCGGAATTCTTTCCGGGCCGGGGCCTCTGTCCTATAAACACCTGAAAGAGCTGCTCAAAACCAAGGCACAGCAGTCTTCAGAAGGCAGATAAAACTGCTTTTAGGATCCAAACCTGCTCCATTCAAGAGGAACAATTTGCCTCGACTTCCACTTATAAAATTAAACATTTTATATTTTTTTTCCCCTCTTCCTTCGTTTCTGAGGAGCCTGGAAGGTCTTTCCAGAGCTTTGCTGAACGTGGTGGCTGAGCCTTGAGCTTTTCTTCCTTCTTTTAACCTCTGCTTTATTACCTGTGTGTCCACATAAAGATATCCATGGATATATATCTTTTTTTTTTCCTTTTATTTTGCCTTCTAGGAAGCCCTGAAGAAAGGGGAATACGGAAATGGAAGAAAGGGGTCGGGAAGGGAAGCAAATCCCTGGATGGCATGGAAACGTATGATTTGCCTTTTGGCATGAACTTAATTAAAAAATACAGGTGTTTCAGCTTCCTGCCCATCAGCCCCACCTTCATGGGATACACGTGGAAAGGCTTCAGGAAAAGCAGCAACTGCAGGAGTTCAGACGAAGACTCAGAAGCTACAGTATAGCCTTAGCTGAAATTATATTATCTAGTTGTAGTAAAAGATGTATTTGCAGTTTCTTGCTGATTAAGAAGCATTAAAATATATGTTTTGTATATCTGCATTTAAATTCTGGAACCAGAGCTGAGACGGATTTAAAAAAGAGAAAAAAAAAAAAAAGAAGAAAAAAAAAAGGCTTTTCCTTTTGTGGGTGGTGGGAGCCAGGTCTGGTGTCTCTGGGGCAAATTCCAGGGATTTGGGGGAGTTGTAATACCTAAGTCTGTTTATTTTAAATGGGTTTAGGTCCTGGAAGTGTGTAGGTGCTATTGAGAAACTTTAATTAACTTTAATTTTGGTTTTATTGGAGCCCTCCGTGCTGGCGCTTGGCACAGTCGTTGCTGGCAACGTTGGTTATGCCAGGAAATCTGAATCCATGGGAAGGAGGTGGGGGAAGAAAAGAAAAAAAGGAAAAATAGTTCCTTCTAGTCATGTCAAATGCCACAGATCTTGGTTTTTACTCCCTGATTTGCACATTCCATATTTGCAGTACCCTGAAAACCAGATTCAGTTGATGAAGGCAAATCATGAGAGTATTGTTTTGAATTATCCACAATTTCAGTGGCACGTCCAGTGCTGAGGCAGGAGGTTTCTGCACTAACTTTGCCCATGGAAAGCAGGACTGACTCCTGCTGGCTGAGTGCTGTAGGAGCCACTTCTTTCACACCGTTTCTCATTTTCTGAAGGTTTGCTTTTTCCACCTGGGATTCCCCCACCTCATCCCAGCGCCTGGGATTCCCTCCCAGGGACACGTGGCTGCAGTGTTACAGAGGTGGGAAACTTGAACTTCCAGACAGGAGCTGGTGGTTTTTCAGTTCGGTGCCTGCATCCAGCAAGGGTAATTAATTGAGCAGCTCAGCAATTAAGCCCTGTCTCTGTGCGGGGGATGCCCGGTGGTGGAAGCGCTGCCTTGGATCTTGGCAGACGGTTTTTGCGGGATATCAACAGCTGATGCTGCACATGCAGCTGACGTTGCATTGCCTCTTCCTTCTCTCCTTGTGGGGCTTGTCCAGAGGCTCATTCCTGCTGGGAAGGGGGTTTGGAATTGCAGAGACACTACACCTGACGGCCCCACCCACGGATGGTTTCACGGGTATCGGGTCCAATCAGGGCACCACTCAGAGATTTTTTTTTTTCCTGGAATAGTCTCAGCTCTGATGTTTTGTGGGTGTTCACGCTCATCATGCATTCATAATTAACAGTTTTATTCCTGTTTAATGTTCTTACTATTGCAAGTTAGTTTTAGACTTCAGTGTGGCCCCAAAAAGCATTTTTCAGCTGTGGAATCATCAGGGAAAATGTTGTGTAATGTAATTTCAAGGCCAGTAATGCTCTACGGTGCTTGCGTTTTGTATTCCTGGAAAACCATAACAGTGGATCCTGTAATTCCCTGAGATATTTATCAAACTTTGACTACTGGACAGGAGCGCAGGAACTCTGTTTTCTCTGCTTCCAGGTGAATTTGTTCTGGGTTTTTGAAGCATGGAGGGGTTGGGGTGGGAGGGCAAGGCAGGAGCGTAACGGATCAGTACTGAGTAGTGTAGAGTCGGAATGATTCCGTGGATATTCTCAGCATGCCATGGCTGTCTCCAGAACCTATTTTATCCCGCTTTTTCCATATCCAAGCATGCCTTTGTTCCTGCTTCGGGGAACTTTCAGTAGTTTGCAGTCTCGGTGTCAGTTGGGCTGTCTCGAAAGCTGGTCGGAAGAGTTGTTGTGTAGTAGACGAGGTTTGTTTGCCTGTGAAACAAAGTCATTTTTCCTCATTTTTTTAACTTTCCCTCTCCGGGTAGTGAGGTGTTCCATTCCCACGTCCACCTGCACACAGTTGGAGTGCAGACACCTCTGATCAGTGGCACGAAGCTTCCAAATTTCCCAACTTTAGGTTCAACCAAAGATGTGTGGGAGACATGGAGGAGTTATATATATATATAACAAAGGAGAACAAAAGCCACCTCTGGTGGTGGTACAACCCAAGGGGTTGTGGTAATGTAAAATGCCAAAGTTGGTTATCTTGTACAAGTTGAGAAAGGGAGAAAAAAACCTTTTTGTTTGCAGTGGTGCCACTACAGAGCAGCTGAGCTGCCCCATCCCGGGGCATGGGAGGGACACCCCTGTTCCCAGGCTTCCCAGCTCCTCCCCCAGGCAGTTTTGAGAACTTCAGAGAGAGGAGGTGATGAGAGGTTTGGTCTCCTCTCACCCTGGCTGAGGTCAAGCCACGAGTGTTCTGTGTTGCCTCACCTGGGGTTTGCCAGGACACTTCAGATTCCAGGGCATCGAATCCAAGGGGAGTTCTCCTCCTCCCTGGAGCAGAACATCCCTCCTTTCCTGCAGCACTGGAACGACTCTGCAGTCCAGTTCTGTGTTAACTGTTGGGTTTTGTTCTCTTGGTGACTTTGGGCCTCCTGTGCCCGTTCCCACCTGGGTGAGGGCGGGGCAGCCCTGTCCCACCGGGAACACTGAGGAGCAGGTGAGGATCTGGTTTTTGTAACCCTGTCAGTTGAGGACTCTCCGCCTTATCCCATGGGTGAATGGTTAATGCTGGGCCTCAGGTTGGGAAAGGAGACCTGCTGCAGCCCCTGGGATGTGCAGGAAAGGGTTGGGATGGAGCCAGAGGCAGGAGTGAGCTGAGCTGAGGTGAGCGAGGATGGAGCCCCCCCCCCAGTGCTGCCAGTGCAGGGAGACCCGTTGCTTTTCCTTGGGAGGGAAATAACTGGATTTCCCCTGGGTTTGTGCAGTCGCAGCAGGTGGTTTTGGACCTTAAACCCTCCCACAGCCACCTTCCCTGGTCACTTTTCCGCACCGGTGGCTGCTGTGGAATTCCAGGGGGGCTGGAGTGCCCATCCTGAGCTGCTGGAAGGTGTGTTGGAGGATTAAGCTGCAGTTTGGAAAAGCATTTAAACACGTCATGTCATGTTTGCTGGTGACATCCAGGTGTAACCTGACTGTAAATGCAATACTGTTACTTTCCTCTCTGTTTTCTTCCCTGCCTTTCAAACAGCCAAACTCCAACCACCCAGGGAAGGCAACACCTGAGGAGGTGAGTTAAGAGGTGATGAGATGTTTCAACCATAAGAGGGAAGGGCAAATATTCATGGTAGAAATATCATTTTGTCATATCGAAGGTGGCATCAATGTATACAAACAAAGTAACTTGGGATTTTTGTAATTGATATTCTCTTGTATTTTTTTTTAGGTTAAATTAAGGAATCTTTCTGACATGTTGAAACACGTTTTCTAAAGCAAATACTTGCAAATCATACCTATAGAAATTTAGGTTTCCTAGCTGCCGGCTATGACTGATTAACGTTGTCGTATTAGAGGGACTTCACCACGTACCTCGCTCAGAAAGTTCGACCTTTTAAACCCCAAATTTGCTTTTAATGCCTTTTAATACTGACTTGAAATATGACAACTTGGTTTGTACATGAATATATTGCAGTATTTTATTTCCATATATTAAAAAAAAAATAACATTTCCACTCAGGATAACGGCGGCGGTTTTCCTGGGAGGGAGTGGTATGAGTGTCATGACAATGTCATGTGATGGTAGAATTTCTTCATTGACGAATCTATAGTGGTTGTGTATACTTTATTTACCCATGTTTGTGTTCCTACCCAAAACTGAAGGGTTTTCTTGTTCCTTTCCCCACTGAGCCCTCGGGGGCTCCCGGTGCACAATTGGCGCTTGCACAGAAATCCCTCCCCGAGGAGCATCAGTGCGACCCCTCATTTACACATTTATCCTTCCAAAGTGTGGAAATCATGTCGTTTTGGGTATAAACAGCACTCCAGGCACACGTGGCCCCAAACCCCTGGTGTCTGATGGTTTGGGTGAGCCCTGGATGCCTCCACCGACCCCGACTGTGCTTGATATAATCAATCTGTTGGTGTGTAAAACGCGTGTGTGAGACCAGCACGACCTTCACGGTTCTTTCTCGTGGCCTTTTGCAACCAAAAGCGACTTCACTTTCCTTTTTCTTTGGTTTTTTTTGGAGCAGGTGGAGCTGTGGTTCGCTCGTTATTGCAGAGAGGTCCCACTTGGGGCAGGTTTCTCTGTGTTTTTGGAGGCTCACGGTCCCCTCAGGGCTGTGGAACTGTGGGGTCATTGTGGGGTCGGGGAGGCCACGAGTCCCCAGGGTGTCCCTGGGCTGCTCCAAGTGTTGGGATCCGTGTTGGGAGCCATCCCGAGCATCCCTGGCTGGTTCCCATTTGCCTGTGGCTGTTGCCATCCGTACCTGTGGATATCAGAGGGAAATCTCGCCTTGTGTACTCTGGCTTTTCCTCCACCTTTCCAGGTCAATCATCTTTGCTGCCAGTCCAAATTCTTGTATTTGTCTGTTCATAACAACCTTTGGAGTAACAAACTATTGACTGTTCTTAGGCAGTGGGGATAAATTTTCTTTTTCCATGACTTTTTGTGACTGACTTTGGCTGTAAAACTTTTTTTTGTTAAACAGCAAGAGTTTATTTAGGGGGGTTTTTTGTTTGATTTTTGTTGTTGTTGTTCCAAGATGTGTAATTCTTTTATGGAGTTTTGGTTTGTTTTTGTTTTTTTTTTTTCATTTTTATTTCATGGTTTGTTTTTTTTTTTTCTAACATTGCTTCATTAAACAACTAAATATTTAAAAATGTAATATTTGGACCAGATGTTGTGAATAATAGTAGATAAAGCTATTTTATTCTGTATTTTTAAAGCTGTTCAGTATAAATAAACGCGGGCATAGATGCAACGTGATGGTGTTAAAGTTCCTTTCAAACATCCCTTTGATGGAGAATTGGAGAATCCTGGAATGGTTTGGGTTGGGAAGGACCTTAAAGCCCATCCAGTGCCACCCCCTGCCATAGGCAGGGACACCTTCCACTAGCCCAGGTTGCTCCAACCTGGCCTTGGACAATTCTAGGGATAGGGCGTTCTCTGGGAATTCCATCCCAGCCCCTCACACCTCCTTACAGGGAAGAATTTCTTCCTAATTGAGAATCGATGATTTGGGAATCCAGGTGACGAGGAGACCCGGAATTCCTTTGTAGCAAGTGCCACCCAAAAATACAACCCCCAGACACCTTCCTGGGCCTTCCAGCTCTCAGCCCTCAGCTTGTGCCACATGGACACATTAAATTCCTGGATTTATTGGGAAGGGGCTCTTCCTGCCTGTTCCTCTCACTTATTGTCTGTCCCTGATTTCGGTTCAGGCACCTCCAAGGTCTCCCCAAATGCCGATGAACCAGCCGAGTGTCCCCTTGGCTCATCACCAGCCTTGAAAGGAAGCTGAGAGCACCTCGCCTCCTCCCCTGCCCTTAAGTGAACTCATTGGGGTCATCTGCAGCTCTGACGTTAAATTCCCAGCGTTATCCCAGAGCAGCAGCACTGCCTGTAACGGATCAGGAGCTGGAAAGGTCCGGCTGAGGGTCCCCGGCACCTTCAGGTGTCCGTCGGCCTTCGCGGGAGCTGCTCCTGCTCTGAGGGGAACGAGGACACCCAAGAGCTTTCCCAGCTTGGATGGAGCCCCTGGTGAGGAGTCCTGAAGTGGTGGAGTCAGATGGGAACTAAAACGGCCTAAAGTCACCCAAACTGGGCAGTGAGAGCAGGGGAAAGTGGATCTGGGATCAAAGCCAGTGGAGCAGCTGTGTGACCAGGGCGAGGGATTTCGCATCACTCCAGGTTTGGGTCTGTGATGAAAACCCCTCTGATCTTAATCCTGACTAATCCCCTGCGCTGTAGGGTCAGAGCTGAGGCAATAATTGTGTTTTCTCCTTGTGTTTTGCCCGAATCAACATTCGGCTTCAACCCACAAAGGGCTTTATTTATCTGGGGCAGAATCCCAGAATTTGAGGATTCTCAGAATGACTGAAACATCTTCAAGCAGGGGCAGCGACTGTGAGTCAAAGAAAACCGGTTCGGGTCCAAGGAAAGGCTTTTCCAGAGACACGTCTCTTCCCATCTGGTTCCCAGAGGCTCTGTAAGCTCCCAGATGCTCCCACACAAACGTGGATACCAGTGTGATACCGCTCAGCATTTATTGACAATCAGCTCGAGGGGCTGAAAGCTGCAATCATGGGAAGCTGCCAAGGTAGCAAGGAAGGGAGTTCAGGTGTTTGCTGTCTGCGAGGAAATAACTAAATCTGGGAGAGTTTTGGAGCTAGTGCTTTATGCTGAGGCCTGACTGAAGTCCTTGGTGGGAGCAAGTCCATCCAAGATGACAGTTTAAAAAGCATCAGCTGCGATCCCTGTGTGGCATTTGACACAGAAATTCAGGATTCAAGGAATCCACCTGCAGAACAGGTGCTGTAGCATCCCTGTTTGCCTTTTCCTGGGAGATGTTTGTCTGCCTGGAGGGATGCTCAGGCTCCGGGGGAGTGTGTGGAAGCTTTGGTGTCCTTCCATGAGGATTTGGTTCCACGGGGATTTGGTTCCTCCTGGATCCGTCTCACACTGCTCTGTGGATAAGGAGGCACTAGCAGCCTGGCCTGGCCTCTCACACTGCAGGGTGTCCACACAGCAGGAACGGGTCAGATTCCTTAGACTTGATAACTAAATCCCTCCGTCCAGGCTCAAGCCTTCCCAACCCACCACAGCACATCACAAAATCAGGATTTAACCCAAATTTGCAGCCAAATCCCTCTGTGCTCCCGCAGGTGCCCACACCAAACCCTCTTGTCTATTTTCACTTTTCACTCCCTTTTGCAGCCAGGCCGTGAGCTGGGGGGCAGTGGAAGCCTCTCTTTGGGGTGAAATCCCTGGGGTTTGGGGCCAGGGCCGGCTCTGCTCCACTGTGAGCCCGGCCGGGCTCTTCCCATGACAAAGGGCCTCTGATCCCGCCAGCCCCAAGATGCCGCTGGAATATCAATCCCGACCAGCCTGGCTCACTTTCTCCGAGTCAGTGCTTCCTCAGGCCAGATGGCTCCTCCAGAACTTCTCATATTTTACATACAAATCCAAGAAAACGGAGGGGAAAAAAGGCTGATTCCAGCCCGTGCCTGCAGAGACGCCTGTTTGGCTCAAGCAGCTGCTTATATTATTTCTTTGTTTGGGGATTTTTTTTTTTTTTCCCTTCGTGTGGGCTGTTTCTAGGCAAATTCCTTCAAAAGAAAAAGAGCCCAGAGAAGCCACACGGCACTGGGAAAGGTCAGGAGCAGACAAAGGAGGAGGGACAAGGACGCTGCTCCTGTGGAATACTGAATACCTCCAAACTCCCCCGAAGTGCCCCTGTGGTGCCGGGGCTGGACGGGCAGGATGGGACCCCCATCCCGGGAATGCTGAGCACCAGTTCAGAGGTAACTGTGACCCCCAGCTGCAACAGCTGCTTCCAAGGCAGATTTTATTGGAATTTATTTCCTCCCCAATCCCCTTCTCGGGGGTGGTTTTGGATCCAGAGCGGATCCCACGGCCGTGGTTGGGAACTTGGTGCATGGCTCCGTTGCTCCACCCCGACGGCAGAACTGCAAAAGGTGATGCCTGCCTGGTTCTGGCACTGGAAATCCTGGGATTTGGGGCATTTTAAAGCAGAAATAACCACTTTAGCCTGTGTGATACAGCCCACAAGGCTCCCTCTGGGAATTCTGCATAGAGCTGGAGCTGATTATAAGAGCATTTCCAGCCTGGATGCGTGGGATTCATTTGGAATCCTGCTCCTGGCAGCGGGGATGGAGCATCCTTTGGGATCCTGATCCTGGGGCTCAACCCAGGTGCCAGAAACGTGTCCTTCGAGAACCCAGAGCCTGAGCCAGGGATGCGAGACGGAGCATCCTTAGGGATTCCGGTCCCGCGGGGACAAACCGGGCGCCTGAATCCTTTGGGTTCCCCAGTCCTGGTAACCGGAAAGGGATCCTGGAGCCGGGCTGTCCCTTGGGATCCAGGTTCCGGGATGACCCTGGAGCCAGAGGGGGGGTGTCCCCGGCGCTCCCACCCCCGCGGCCCCGCCCGCGCC
>VZRE01002884.1:153135-168627 GCA_013396775.1 Cephalopterus ornatus
GGGTATGGGGGTAGCCCGGGTTGTGGGGGTAGCCGGGCTGGCGGGGGTAGCTGGGCTGGCGGTGGCTCCCCGTGCCCCATCCGCCCCCCCCGGGTTTGCCTTTGCCCTTCTTGGAGAAGGCGACGTCGGTGCAGATGCCGAGGAGCAGGACCACCAGGAAGCAGGTGAGCAGGAGCCTGGCCATGGCTGTGGGACACAAGGACACAAGGACAGGGAGCGTCAGGGCAGGAGGCAGAGACCCCCGGCACCCGCGCGGCTCGAGGCTCCTGCACTTATGCGTCGTATAAAACACGCTTCATCCCCCTAAATCCGGCTGCAGAATAAACAGCTTTGCACTTAAATGCATATTTATCTCCCCCCCCAAAAAAATATTTCGTATATATATTTATTTTGTCTTATATATATCCTCCCCATGGGTTTTCAGCAAGTAACAACAACTTTAAGCAGTGAAAGAAAAAGCTTTTGGAAAAAAAAAAAAATGCTTCAGCTAACTGGGAGGTAAAACCCCACTTATCAAACGTGCTCTATCTAATTAGATGACATGAATGGGATTTCTGATGTGCCAGGATCAAAGCAATGTATGGATCCAGCCCAGTCCCAAAGCTTTTGGGTACCCGGTGCTGCCAGCAGGGCAACGCCCAGCCCAGCCCTGGAGGTTTTATATTCCCAAGGAACAGAATTCAGCGTGTTTTGCCCAAATCCCTGTTAATGTGCAACAGATCTGAAGTGAAAACCAGCATTTTTGAGTTTAACGTGTTTGCAATTATCCCTTACTCAGCGTTTCCTGCTGGCATTCCAGGGACACGCCAGGAATCTCCCACATCAGCTGGTGGGCCTGGCAAGGCTGAAACCCCAATGAACGAGCCATTTCCCCCCCTGTGTGTATAATCCAGCCCGTATAACACACACCAGGTCTGCAAATCCTTCGGAAAGACCTTTGGAAAGCACCTCCAGGATCCCTTTGGATGCCTCCCTGCAAAGCCAAGGGCACTGAATCCCTGCTCCCCTCGTGTTTGATACCTGAGTGCACCACAGCAAAGGGTTTTTCCACCCTTCCTGAGCCTGAGCTCTCCCCAAAATCCCACGCCAGGATGCCGGGGAGGGCGAGAGAAGCATTCTCTGTGTGGGTGGGTGTTTCACAGCATCCTTGGATGTGCTTTCTGGCTCGTGTTACAGCAAGAAACAATCAAATGTAGGTCCTAAATGTTTTTTTTGCAGCAACTAATGGACCAACTTCCTTAAAATTCACCCCTTTCCCCAGGGATAACCCTAATGCAAGTAGGAGGTGATGGTCTCTCCTGAGATATCACCCTTAACAGCCAAAGAGGCCAAACAACCCCCTGTTTAAACGACAGATTCTTCTGTTGCAACCTAGATATGGTTTTAGGGGCCATAAAAAGCAAATTAATCTCTCCCTGGGTTCAGATAATGATGTTTTTCTCTCCACCCTCCCTAAAATCTGGTCTTATGTCGAGAAATGTTTGAATTAAAGCCTTTTGAAGGTCTGTGTTTGGGTGGGATCGTCTGCAAAAGGCCTAAATGAAAGAGCAGGGAAGACGCACAAGTCTGTCCATGGTGATGGGGAGAGGAATTCCAGGCTTGGGCTGCCTGCTTATGGAAAAATCTGGGTGCAAACCACCCTCTTTGGAGAGAGTTTGCTGCCTCCTCACCCTCAGCACCCACCCGCTGGGGGCAGGGATGAGATCAGGGGGTTAAAAATAGCTGAAAGACATGGCAGAAACAACAAAACCTGGGTGAAAATCAGGAAATGGGGGGCAGGGGAAGGCAGCAAAACGGCAATTTTTAATTTTTTTTTTTTTTTTTGAGATATTACTCTCCACAGTGAGTTCCAAGGGGGGAAAAAATCAGCCCTTGGATGAAAACAGGTTACGGCAAAGCCCTGGAGGATGTTCCAGCCCAGCAGCTCTGACCTGCTCCTCTAATTGCCTTCGCAGAGCTGAGCTCCGATAAACAGGGCAAAGGCTCGTTAGCGTCGCGCTAATTAACGAGCTCTGAGCTTCCCCCCGAATAAACTGGCACGAACCCGGGGGTGATGGGCACCAGGAGCCGCTTCCCCGGGCTTGGAGCTGGGATCCCTCTGCTCGGAAATAATATTCTGCTGTGGCCATAATATTGATATTAAATTATTCCATCGAGTGGCTTTGTAGGTGTTTTTCCCTGACTCTGTTTAACCTTCCTCCCCTCTCTGCGGATGTGGGAAATGAGGAATTAATTTCAGGTGGTTTTAGACCGGGGCGATTTCTCTCCGTGCTGGAGAACGGGAGGAATTCTGCGCTCCTTCAGGGCACAGGGGGAGTGGAAAATGGAGGCTGCGAGCAGCGATCACGAGCAGCAATTACGTGCTCGGGGTTGGCAAGGAGGAGGTTTCGGGTTCAGAGGGGAAAACCAACACCCTGGTGCCAAAATAACTGTGGCAATAACCGCGGTAAGGTGCCCGTGACGAGGGGCAGGGTGGCGGAAGAAGCAATGGGAGGTGCGGGAGGTGGAGGTGGGAAGATGCTCGGGAGTGGGGGTGTCCAGACCCTCCCGGCGATCCCGGCTTGTGGGGGATGGAAATTCCAGGTTGGGGGTTTTGGGAAAGGGGGCTGCAGGCTGGCGGTTGGCTCTCTGAAATTGTCACCTCTAGTTTTAGGAATCCTCCCCCCTTCCCCTTTTTTTCTGTTAATCCCCCCCACCCAAAAAAAAACGGAGGAAGCAGCTGGGAGACGAGGGAAAGGACAAAACCCTCCAAGGAAAAATTCCCCGCCGGCATCGGCGCTGAAGAAGCGCTGAGTAAACAAGCACAGGGCAAAGCCGAGCGCTGGCTTTTAAGGAGACGCTGGAAATGTCTATTTTTAGGCAGCGGCGGCAGGGGAAAGAGGCAGCTCCCCATCCCCGCGGTGCTGCTCGGCCTTCAAACCCCCCTCGCCCCTGGATTTATCCCACCCGGAGCCCCCCGCGTCCCGTTTTCCCCGGCACTCACCGGCTGCGAGCTCGATCCCTGCTCGGCTCGAGGTGATTCAGCCTCGGCACCTCCGGGGAGGAATAAATAGCGAGAGGGAGGAGCTGGCTCTGCGCAGCCCAGCCCTGCACAGCCTGGCCGGGATCCATCCCTTTCCTTCCCCAGGGAATACCGCGGCCGGCACCCCGCGGAATTGTCCTTCACCCCAAACCAGCCCTCCCGCAGGATGGGGAGCAGAGCCCGAGGCCAAACGAGTGCCTGGGAAATTGAAGCTCTTGGATGGTTTCTTGGAGAAATAGCCGGGCTTGGGAAATCCCGGAAAATCGCAGGGCTTGAATGGTTTTATTGAAGAAATTGCCAGGGTTCGGGGCTCGGTTGGAAATCTTGGAATACTGCAGCGTTTGGGGTTTGTGCTGAAGAAATATCAGGATTTGGGACGGGGTTGGGAATCTTGGAATGGTTTATTGAACAAGTATCAGTGGAATCAGCAGGGTTTGGGGCTGGTTTGGAAATCGTGGAATATTACAGTGTTTGGATTTTGTACTGAAGAAATATCAGTGTTTGGGGCTGATTTGAAAGTCCTGGAAAATGATAGAGCTTTGATGGTTTATTGAAGAAGTATTGAATGGAATGACAGGGTTTGGGGCTAATTTGGGAATCTTGGAAAATTGCAGCACTTGGATGGTCTATTGAAGAATATCCATGGGGTCAGCAGGGTTTGGGGTTGGGTTGGAAATCTTGGGAAATCGCAGAGTTTGGATTGTTTGTTGAAGAATATTGGTGGGATGAGCAGGTTTGGGCCTGGTTTGGGAATCTCATGGTTTCCTTTCTCTGGGAAAGGATGCTTTCAGCACTTGCTGGCTGCAGCTCCAAACACATTATCCATTATCCTGTGAAACAGGGAGCTGTTCTGTGGAGTGATGGAGCAGAAATAAAACAGGTTCAGACCTGTGGGAGAAAGGAGGAATCTGCCTTCAGAGTTTGTCTCACTCCAGAGTGGGAAAACTCACTCCGGCAGTCACATTTTCTGTTGAGTTATCCTGATATTTAATGGGAGGAAACACCACAGAGGGCAATTAAAAATTCCCTGGGATGCTCACGGCAAACTGGGTAAGGGGGTAAGAATATGTGGTTGGAATATACAGGGACCTAAAGACCAGGATGGGGAGTTTGCCCATCCTTTAGGGTTGGGATGGGCTGTAATAAACAGCTGGAGTCCAGAGAAACCTGGGCTGGTTGTGCAGAGGTTGGGAGGTGCAAATAAAGCTGGAAATTAATTGCACTGAGACTGATTTACATCAAGCCTGGGCTGATCCTGGGGGGATTCTGCCCCTCTGCCCCCTCAGGTGAGACCCCACCTGCAGAGCTTCCTCCAGCCCTGGAATCCCCAAAATCAGAAGGACGTGGAGCTCCTGGAGAGAGTCCAGAGGAGGCCCCGGAGCTGCTCCAAGGGCTGGAGCCCCTCAGCTCTGGAGCCAGGCTGGGAGAGCTGGGGGGGGTTCACCTGGAGAAGAGAAGGCTCCAGGGAGACCTGAGAGCCCCTTGCAGGGCCTAAAGGGGCTCCAGGAGAGCTGGAGAGGGACTGGGGACAAGGGCTGGAGGGACAGGACACAGGGAATGGCTTCCCACTGCCAGAGGGCAGGGATAGATGGGACAGTGGGGAGGAATTCTTCCCTGTGAGGGTATTGAGGGGCTGGGCTGGAATTCCCAGAGGAGCTGTGGCTGCCCCATCCCTGGAAGTGTCCAAGGCCAGGTTGGATGGGGCCTGGAGCAGCCTGGGATAGTGAAAGGTGCCCCTGCACATGGAATGGGATGGGTTTTGAGGTCCCTTCCAACTCAAAGCATTCCAGGATTTTATGATTTTAACTCAGCCACTGATACAGCCAAAACTCTCCTGAGGTTTTGCTGGGCCAGGAACATCCATCCCAACACTGCTCCCACCCCTGGACCACAGAGCACATCTGGCTGTAAAGGAGATTTTACCCTGATGTTCCATTTGCTTCTTTATCCATCTGGCTGGATTATGTTAAAAAATTAAAGTGACTTCTGTCTGGTAGGGAAATGGGCTGTACTGGGAGCTTGGGCTGTGCTGGGGAGAACTGGACAGTAATTTCTGGAGGAGAAAATTAAATAGCAGGGCAGGATTAAGGTGTGTGAGGCTGTCAAGGCTTTCTGCTGCAGGAGATATTTATTCCATGTGTGAATGCACAGATGGCTCCTGAATCCCTGGTTTGGGTTCTAATACTCTTCCCTGGGTTATCTAAAATCCCAAGCCAGGAAGAGAAAGAAATACAGCACTGGGAACGAGAATTTTGGGATTAATCCGTCCACAGCTTCTAAAAATCACGATTTTTCTGTAGTAAAATATTTTGAAGGAAGTTCTGATCCTGTTTGGGGAAATACAGAAACTCTATTAGATTCCAGCTGTAAATGGAGCCGGAGCAGCCTATGGATTGTTAATTAATTTTTAATTTATCCTGGAAGTTACAGGGCTAAACTCACCCAGCCCAGTGTATCCAGGGCTTCTCTTTAATGGGGCCACGTGGGTTTTTAGCATCTCAGCAGGGTAAAATTTCTCTCAGCTTCAAGGCAGGAGCTGCATCGATCTCCACTGGAGGTTTGGCCCTTCTTCATCCACGGGGGATGGTGGAAACAACACAACAGGCTCTGTGCCAGCTTAAAAATCCTTAATGGGATGAGTTTTTCTCGTAAGGGATGGAAAATGCTGACTTTGGTTTAATGGGGAGCTGGGAAGGGGGGGTGGGTTCGTCTCCTTCACACTGCTCCTCATTGATTTTTTATTTTGGGGTTTTTTTATGGCTTTAATTCATGCAAAACACTTTTATTCACACAACTCTGGGCTTACTTGGAGAAGCAGCTGCAGCTTGTGAGGGTCTGTGAAGGATTTCCTGGTCTTTTGGGGTAATCTGGTGGGGTTTGGAGGTGGGGATGGAGTCCCACAGCCTCACCCCATCCCACTGTCACTCCCCGGAGCCGGCAAAAAGTCTGGACTCAAGCTCATCCCCTCTCAAATCCCACTAAGTTCCTCCAGAAACATCTTTGAACCCTCCTAATGCAAAAATAATTGGGAATAAGTGCTGTGTTCAGAGGGTTAAAGGAGTGTGTTTTGCAGAACTTGGTTTTTTTTTCCGGCCTAACTGCAGAATTGGCTCTTTAAAGATTGGATTTTTCTTGGGATCCACATGTCTCTGCAAAATTTGGCTCCTGCCTGGGTGAGAGCAGAGGACAGGCAGTTGGGGGACTGAATGGGGTGATGGCAGCATGGGGAAGGAAAGCGCTGGGGACACTTCCTTCCCTGCCAGAAGGAAAGATGCCACTCGGGCTGTTATTCTCCCATCTCGGTGTGTAATTAAAACGTTTAAGTTTTATTAGGATATCTTGCTTTTTTTTTTGGTGGCAAGGGCTTCATTGCACACCTGGGGTGAAGCTGTGCCGGGGCTGCAGCCCTGCAGATCCCAGGAAGGAGAAAGGAGAGAAAAGAAATGTCATTTTTGGCCGATTTTTTTGTGGAAGAAGGTCTTTACCTGCACCATTATTCTGTATTCACCTGCAGGATTACACAGCTCATGGGTGGTGTTTCTCCTTTGCTCTTGACATCCTTAATTTTTCCTGCAAAAAAGAGAAAAAAATAAGATAAAAGGATTTAAAGAGGATAAAAGGTGTTCAAGGCCAGAGGTTGGACGGGGCTTGGAGCAGCCTGGCCTAGTGGAAGGTGTCCCTGCCCACGGCAGGGGGTGGCACTGGATGGGCTTTGAGGTCCCTTCCAACCCAAACCATTCCAGGATTCCATGAGGATATAAATTTTCAGCCTTTTCCATGGATGAGGTCAGGCCAGGAGGAAAAACCGGCAGGAGCAGGGTGTTGAATCCACACACTCCCAGAATGTCATTGGTTGTGTAACCTGTGATGGAAAGGGGGAGAAGTCCCAGCAACTCCCAGAGACACGTCAGGGCACGAGGAACGCGCCCGGGGAGGAGCCGCAGAGGGGAAAAATCCATCCAGCCCGAACTTTCCATCCGGCACCTCCTGCTGCTTCCAGGAGGGGTTTTCTCCTTGGCCGGAGGCAGCTCTGCTGCAAAGCCAAGGATTTCATGGAAAAAAGGAATCAGTTCATGGCTGTGCACTCAGGGAGCTCACTGATGCCGGGCAAGGGGTTGTCCCTTCCGTGTGGATCTGCTTCCCTCAGCACTGATGTCATTTTGGAACAGGATCCACGGGCAGATGTGACTCACCGGCACCAGCACCCTGCCAGCACCTTCCTGCTGCTGGGAGGCTCCAAGGCGGGGTTGGTTTTGGGGGGAAGAAAGCAGCAAATAAGGCAAAGCTTTTCCTTGTTGTGCTTCAAAGACAAACCCAGAGCCTCGAGGAAGCGGATGAGCCAAATCAATTTATTATTCATTTCTCTTCCTCGGGACTGGCAAGTGGAATATGAAATATGGGGGACTGCAAACGCCCTCCTGCTCTTCACTCTCGGACGACGTCTTAAAGAGGCTCTGAATGCTCATCTGTGGGGTTAAAAATGTTCATTATAGGGTTAAAAATGTTCCTCCAACGTTATAAATGTTCATTATAGGGTTATAAATGTTCATCCACGAGGTTATAAATGCTCATCCATGGGGTTAAAAATGTTCATTATAGGGTTATAAATGTTCATTATAGGGTTAAAAATGTTCATTATAGGGTTATAAATGTTCATCCACAAGGTTGTAAGTGTGCACCCATTGGGTTAAAAATGTTCATCCAGGGGGTTATAAATGTTCATTACGGGGTTAAAAATATTCATCCATGGGGTTAAAAATGTTCATCCGTGGGCTTATAATGGTTCATCCATTGGGTTAAAAATCTTCATCCTTGGGATTAAAAATGTTCATTATAGGGTTAAAAATGTTCATCCATTGGGTTAAAAATGTTCATCCATGGGGTTAAAAATGTCCATCCGTGGGGTTAAAAATGTCCATCCGTGGGGTTAAAAATGTCCATCCATGGGGTTAAAAATGTTCATTATAGGGATAAAAATGTTCATCCATGGTCTTATAAAAGCTCGCCCTTAGAAGTGTTTATCCATGGGGTTAGAAGTGTTCATCTATGGGGTTATAAGTGTTTATCCATCAGGTTATATAAATTTTCATCCGTAGGGTTATAAATGTTCATAAATAGGGTTATAAGTCTTCATTCATAGGGTTAAAAGTGCTCATCCGTGGGGTTATAAGCGTTTACCCGTCAGGTTATAAATGTTCATCCGTGGGGTTAAAAGTCCTAATCCCCGGGGTTATAAATGCTCATCCACGGGGGTTATAAATGTCCCTCCGTGGGGCTCTGGGTGTTTTTCCACCAGGTTATAAATGTCCATCCAGCTCTACAATCTGATTAGGGGTGTAACAGCTCGGAAAAGCTCCTTACGGATGGGAGGGACCCTCCCCTGCCCTCCTTGACTCAGGGTGACGCCTTCCCAGTGATGCGCCGAGGCCTTGGGAGAGAACCCGGGTGCTAGAAGGCAAAATAGCAGCTTGTATTAGAATAAAATGAAGTAAAGTTAAATTAAAAACCAAATAAAATAAAAAGATCAAATCAAATAAATAAAAAATACAATGTTTCAGATGAAATAAAAATTAGAAAATAAGTAAAAAATGCGGTAAATAAGATGAAATTAAAAAAATTAGAAAATAAGTAAAAAGTACAATAAATGAGATAAGCTAAAAATGATAAAATAAGTAAAAAGTACAATAAATGAGATAAGCTAAAAATGATAAAATAAGTAAAAATACAATAAATGAGATAAACTAAAATAAAAATGTAAAATATAATAAATAAAAATCCAATAAATAAGATAAAATAAAATAAAAATTATAAAATAAAATAAAAATCCAATAAGATAAAATAAAATAAAAATTATAAAATAAAATAAAAATCCAATAAATAAGATAAACTAAAATAAAAATGATAAAATAAAATAAATAAAAATCCAATAAATAAGATAAACTAAAATAAAAATGTAAAAAATGATAAATAAAAATCCAATAAATAAGATAAACTAAAATAAAAATGATAAATAAAATAAATAAAAAATACAATGAGATAAACTAAAATAAAAATGATGAAATTAAATAAAAAATCCAATAAATAAGATNATAAAATAAAAATACAATAAATGAGATAAACTAAAATAAAAATTATAAAATAAAACAAAAATACAATAAATGAGATAAACTAAAATAAAATAAATAAAAATCCAATAAATAAGATAAACTAAAATAAAGATTATAAAATAAAATAAAAATACAATAAATGAGATAAACTAAAATAAAAATTATAAAATAAATTAAAAATACAATAAGTAAGATAAAATAAAAATTATAAATTAAACAAAAAAATAAATGGAATAAAATAAAATGCTTATTTGGAAATACTTTTTCATTTTGGAATCAGAACTGATAATAAAAGTGCTTCGAAGTGGAAAAAAGGAATCAAGTCTGTGTGTTCGAGCCTCCCCCTGGATTGATTTGTGGGACGTGGGAGAAGTCAGTCCCACTTGTTGAAGTTATTTGGTGTCCGCTCCAGTTTCCACCCAGCGCTGGATTTAAAAATAACCTTTCCCAGTGCCTTGGGAGCAGGACACGAACAATCCCCCGCTGTGCCTGGGAAAGGGCCGTGACCCTTCCCGGAAAGGCTCCTTCTGTCCCCGTGTCAATGAACCCCCTGTTTCTCTCACAGGGCAGCGTCTGGGCTCCTCCGGGACGCGATGTTCCTCCCCGGAGCTCCGGGACCAAAGTCCTTCCCAAACTCCTTCCCAGCGCTGCCCAAAGCCCAGCTGCCCACGGGGCCTGGCTCTCCGACAGCGGGAACAGCTTTTCCTTCCCGTTTTCCTTTCCTCGCAGCAGGGCTCGCAAGGCCTGGCTCACCGGGAGCTTTTTCCTCTCCTCTCCTCGTCTCCCGTTTATTTTTGCCCTGCGATCCCCTTTCCGGGCTCGGAGCCACCCGGGGGGTGACACACGAGCGTGGGTCAGCGCTGAGGTCACCTGCTGGGAAATAAGCCGGGGCACACCGGGGCTCCCGGCTCCATCGCTCCGCTGTCACTCATCCCTGCGAGCTCAGATCCCGCTCCGGGAAACCGCTCCCGTTCCCAGAATTTGTCAGCTGTGAGCCCAGAGCTTGTAGGAATGTGTGAAAAATTCAGGCCAGGCTATTTAAATGTATTCCCAGCAGAGGCAGGGGCAGGAGCAACTTCTGGAGGTGTGATGGGTGCAGGGATGACATCCTTGGGCTCCTTGTGGATTCCTGGCTGGGTTGAGCTGGGAAAGGAGGAGGAAAATTCAATTTTCCCTGTGGGTGAGCTGGAGAAAGCTGAACCCCAGGAAATGCAGGTAATTGCTTGATTTTTATTAAAAAAAAACCCCACAAACAACTAAGTCAAGCAATAGACTGAAACAAGGACCAGGCTGGAGATGGAGAAATATTTTCTTAAAATACGTTTTTAAAAAAATATTTCATTTCCAGAATTTATTTTCAAATATTTATTTTCAAATATTTCTTGTTAAATTTTAAAAATTATTGTAATTTTATTTTTATTTAATTTAGTTTTAATTTCTCTTTCTATTTTAATTTTTATTTTATTTTATTTTATTTTATTTTAATACCAAATTTATTTTTACACTTAAAAAAATCAATTTTAAATAGTTTTTAAATTACGGTTTTCACTTATACACCTAATTTTGGCCCAGGCTTCTGCCTTGTTTATTCACCTGAGAACAAAACAAGCTTTTACCTCCCCTGACCTGGTTTCTCACTCACATGCTTGGTGAGGATGAGATGATTAAACCCAACTGGCTCACAAAATAGTCGTGTAAATCCTCTTAGCTGAGCTGGGGAGGATGTTTCCACTCGGATTTTCCCCTTTCCCTCTATGGAAAGTGTCCCCAGGGCTGGGGCTTTGTGGGCCTTCATCCCCTTTTGCTCTGGGTGTAAATGAGAACAAGCAAAGACAAGCTGGGTATGGGAAATGTGTGTTGAGGGAAATCGGGTCAGATTTTTAGGATGAAATGGTTTCCCAGGGGATGTGCCCCCTCCCATCCCTTCTGGAGCATCTTCCAGCTGGGATGTTGCCCTGGGATGACACATGACTTTGTCCAAAGCCTTCCTTTCCCCCTAAAGCAACAGTTGCAAGGCTTGTGGTTTATAAATGTACCACAGGGACCTTTATACACCAAATATTCCAGCGTTATATGTCAAATCTGCTCCTTCTCAGGCCCTTTTTTCTTGGAAGCGGAGCTGCTGCCGAGAAAAAGCTCTGCCATCAGCTGTGTGGGAGCAGGAGCAAGCCAACAGTCGTTGTCTGGCACGAGGAAAAGCCCAGGGAGAGGCTGGGCTGCTCTGGAGATGCTCAAGATGCTCCTGTGGAGTTGTCATGGGCACGACGCTCATCTCCATGGCTACAGGGGAATGTGAGGGATGTGGGAATGGTGCTGGGAGCTGAAATGCTGCACGTTCTCTCTCAGCTGGTGTAAATAAATAATGCCTGGAACCACCCGAGAGGTTCATTTCCAGGGTTAACAGCTGGGTTTTAGCTGCAGCTTGGAGGCAGCTGAGATTCCAAACGGTTTTATTTATGAAAAACTGAGATTCGCAGCATCTCCCCTGAGGTGTTTCCATGGTGGATTCCCTGGGGATCCAAGTGTGATGCTCTCAGAGGAGGCTCAGGGGGTTTTACTCACCCTCAGCCAACGTGATTGAAAATCCCAGATAATATTCCTGCTTCTGAGCCAAGATTATGTGACGGGAATGGCTCCCTGAGAAATAAAGTCGTGTACAGATAAGGAAGTTGAGTTTTGACGGGGATGTGGGGAAGGAAGCATTTTGCAATGAGGTGGTTTTTATTTCCCCCCCGGTTAACAATATTTTGGATAAAAACAAAGATCATGTGCAGCAGGACCATCTAGTTAATACAGTCTGGATTTTGGATGTGCCAGTTTCGGGGGATGAGTGGAGAGACATGAGAGCCAACAATTCTCCTGAAGGATTTCTCCTTAATTTTATCTCTAACTTTACCAAAGCAGCTCTCAGGCCCCATGGAGGATACCAGGACAATAGAAGTCATGTTCCATCTGTGCAGAGGGCTGGAATTCCAAGGGAAGGAGCCCACAGGCTTTTGAGAGCTTGGGATTGCCTTGATCTCTGTGCCCTCAAAATGAAAAATCCAGAGGTATCAAGTGCAGGATGCAAAGCATTTTGTCTGGTGATGCTTCAAGAGGATAGAGAATGGTTTAGATGATGAAAACAAACCTTGCTGTGAGTCTGGCGGGGAGGAGAACCAGAGAGCAAAGCCCAGCTTGGGAAACATTTTACTCCATGATGGGCGAAGAGAATTTTTTCCTCACCCAACAATCATCCCCAAAGCTGCCTCTGACTGAAGGACACAACAGGAAAGTGCCCTTTCCCAGTAGCTCTGGCAACCTTGGCTTGGTTTTCAGAGCATTTCTCAAGCCCAGAGGGACCCTGAGGACAAAATAATGGTCAAAGGGCAAAAAAGGGAGAAGGTTGGGTTTGCGTTTACAGCAGAGGATCAGGACTGGCTCCTTACCCTGAGCTCACTCCAGGTTTGTTTCACAGGAAGCAAAGCCCCATCCAGAGCCACTAAACAGCAAACAATAATCAGCACTAATAAAGCAACGCAGTTTGTTGTTCCCAAAACTGTATTCTGGCCTGAAAAATCTGTGGCATCCAAAATATTCTCATGGCATCAAAATTCCAAGGAGTTTTTCGTGTTAAAAATGAAGGAAACTGGAGCAAAGCCTCTGGGACTTGGGTTCTCACAAAGCTGAGCTTGTTTGGGAGTTTGGGTTAAGGAGTCACTAAGGTAATTCATGGCTCCAAAAAAATGGCATTTTGGTATAATTACATAACTCCTCAGCTGAGATTAAATGAAATTTAAGCTGAGAGTTGAGATCTTGTTCCTCCCTCAGTAATTGCTGGAGCTCTGCTGCACAAACAGCTTGAAAATGAACGTTTTGGGGATGGGAATGAAATACTGAACAACTCTCCATGGCAGCTGGTTTGTATCTAAGCTTCCTGAGCTGTTTTTAGGGGATGATGAGAAGAACAGATGGAAGAGGTCATGGATCCTTTTTCTGGAGGGAAAAGGGAGGTTGGTGTTCATTGAAAAATGGGGAGAAAAGAAGGGAAATGAAATAACAATGGTAAAATTGGATACTATTGTAGTTGCAGGAATAGACTGATTCTGGCAAAATTGGCTGCACTTTTCCTGCATTTCTCCTTAGTTCCGGGAATAGAGGAGAACAATTCGGATCCTGAAATAGGAGCTGGGGGGGAAACACACCTGGGGTGAGCAGAGATCCCAACCCAGGCAGAGCTGCTGCCTCCAGCCTCTGAATTATGGATTGGGATCTATTAATTATAGACACTTCCAGGGTCAGTGCGTGCAGCACGAGAAAGGTGAGGTGTCCCAGGGCTTGGATTCCAAGAGGAGGATTTGAGAAGGGAAGTAGTTTAATCAACACCGGTTTGGTTCAGTCTTTAGAAGTCCCACAACACAGATCCAGACAAACTGAGACAGGAAAAAAAACCCCCTCTGACAGAGGAGACATCCACTTTTCATTAAAAAAATACGTTGAGGAGCTGGAAACGAGCTGATTTCAATCTTTAATTTATCAATACAAGTAATCAAGCAGAGGGAAGGTGCCTGTGTGGGGTGGGAGTGGAGGTTAATCATACACCGTGACCTTGCTTTGGGTGGGGAATTATTATCCAGCTTGTCCTCACTTTTTTTTTTTTTTGCAAAACCGAAGTGCCCTCCAGGTGGTTTAGAACAATTTTCTGGATTATTCCTTGGTGATTTACCATTAATTCAAAGATCTTCACATTTTTAATCCACCTACCTCCCAGGGAGGGAGCAGAGATAATGCAGCGGTGACCATACACATAATATACATCTGTTTTGGGGTGAATCTCTCTGTTATTCATTATTTATCTGTTATTTATTGTGACCCACCCACAAGAAATGATTTTAGGAAGAAGAACCAGCTGAATTCACCTTGTTTGTTTGCTGGCCTTGATGATCTCAAAGTTCTTTACCAACATAAACAACTCTGTGGTTCTGTGATTTTTTTAATCAATGCATGAACTAAACAAATATTATTGCTTTTATGTTATTTAACATTTAAAGCAGATAATCCCTGTGCTCTTCTGCACCACAAGGTGGGTATTATTATATTTACAATGGGGCTTATAAAAGCAAGGCAGACCTTTCCTTTTTGATTATCTCAGCATTTCATGACTCTAAGCCTTCAAAACGCACCCAGCTGGGAGCAGGAAGGTTGGAAACGTATTTCCTGGTTGAATCCCAGGTATGAACAGCACTTTTCCCCACCATCAACCCTCCTCTGACCACAAAATACTCCGTTTTAAAGCTGATTTTTGCACATGACGCCGTCAGAGGTTTCCCAGATGGGCCGAGGGCATCCCTGGAGGCGCAGGGATTTTCCTGCAGAAATCCTCCTTCGGACTTCAACTCCCTAAATCCCTTTGGAAAAAGGCTTTCCAATACTGACCTCTGCAGGCGAGGAATTGCCTAAAACCAGCTGGCTCTGGGCAACAATAACCTAAATAATACATAAACCAGGTGTTTTCTGCCGGCTGCGGGTAGGAAGAGCCTTTTAATAATGCATAAAAATGGGGCACTTCTCTCTTGGTTGGCAAACAGAGACTGTTTCAGGGAGGGAGATCCTGGGAAATCCCCGTTTGGTGGATCTGCAAACTCCTGCATGGATTTTGTAAATGATTTGCTGGTTGGACAAAGCGGTTTGAAATGAGGGGATGAAGGATATGAATGAAAAGCAGGAATTTCATACCATAAAGATATAAATTGGGAGGCAAAGCCCTGCCTGGGCTTCCCTGGGAGCAGGGGAAGAGCCCCCTGACCATGGCAAGGGGGTGGAACGATGAATCTTTAAGGTCCCTTCCAACCCAAACCATTCCATGATTGGAAAACACAGCAACCCTCCCCCTTCACCTGCAGTTTTGCCCCTGAGCCCCCAGCTCTAATTAAGCTCTGATTAAGCTGTAATTAACAGCATCCTGAGGGCAGGAGAGCCCTGAGCCCTACGGTGGGATGGGGTTTTGTGCGCTGGGTCTTGGGGGGATGGAGTTGGGGGTCCCAGGGGCTTGGCCCATTCACCTCCTCAGCCCCAGAGACCCCTTGGCCCTGGAGCCTCCTTGGATCCAGCCCTGGAGCCCCCACATCCATGTCACCCCCTCAGCCCCAGAGCCCCCTTGGAGTCCCCTCAGCCACAACCCCAGCCCTGAAGCCCCCATGGCCAGGGCAATCCCTCAGCCTTGGAGCCCCCTCAGCCCTCGAGCCCCCGTTCAGCCCCTGAGCCCCCTCAGCCATGGGCTCCCCTCAGTCCCTGTGCCCCCTCCACTGCAACCCCAGCCCAGAGCCCCCTTTGGCTGTGGCCTCCCCTCAGCCCAGGAGTCCCCTTGTCCCCAGAGCCCCCTCA
>VZRE01002885.1:0-106182 GCA_013396775.1 Cephalopterus ornatus
AAGGCCTAGAATCAAAACCACTACACAGGTACATGAGCATTCTTTAGATCACAAAAGGAGAAATATATGTACAAATAGAACCAATGGAAGTCAACAGGGGAAGTAAGATCTTTTGGGTAGTGACTTTTATCTACCATTGAAGTGTCTGACTTGAAGCATGTCTGTGATTTGTTATTAATATAGACAAACATTTTAACAAGTCTGATTTTTAAAGAAGCACTGACGTATTCAGCACAAATCAACTTTTTCAGCACAAATACAAAACACAGCCCCATACCAGCTTCTCTGAAGAAAATTAACTCTGTTGCAGCTGAAACAGCCCAAACTTAAATGAATTCACTCATGCTACTGAACTCAGGACTCTTTTGGCTCATGTTAATGAAATCCACAGTATAATTTAGTTATTTATTGAAAGAAAGTTACAAACATGGAAAACTGTCTTTTTTTCAGAGCAGTCACACAGTTCTAAGATAAGACTATTGAGTAAGAATGCAAGATCTTCATCTGGAGGAAACAGAAAACAGAACACATAGGCTTAGTCATTCATCTAACAATTGCCGGTCAGATTAATAATTTAGAAAAAATTCTACAAACACTTATAAATCTTGATGTATTTGCTGTTCATTTCAGTACTGTCTCCTATGAATATTGTAGCTACCAAGATGAGATAAAGATGTATGGTAGCAACTAATAAAAGTTGATCAAATGGAGGTAAAAGTGACAAAAAACCATAGTACTCAGCCGAGAATATAAATTCATGGAAATTTTCTTAAGAATCTGTCTGAGTCTTTCTGGGTGGAAAATGTTTTACACCATAAACTAACTAAACATGATGTGTTTTGGAGACCTAATAAGTTTCACATGTATGAGAGGGAAACAGACCACAGTGAAGAGAGGTCATGAAAAATACCTGATGCTTCAGACAGTGATTTGTTTGAAATGTTTTACCAATAACTATATAGAAGCATCACAACTGGAGTTTTGGAGGTAGATAAATAGGCAGACAAAGCAGCATTACAGGCAAACCTGTTATCTCACATGTCGTTTATGTAGCTTTTCCACAAAGAATTCACATTTTTGTATCTGAGCACTAGGGCTTTATACCTTAGGTGGCTAAATCAATAACTAGAATTGCTGAAGCTCTAGTAAATGTGGGGCAGTGGGGAGTAAAAAGGAAGGAGTATACAATAACCTATTCATGAACAGGAAGCTACGTAGAATGGGGAATTGCTGCTATCACAGCTATGGAGGAATAACATAAAAATTTAGAAGTCAGTAGGCTCCCTTGTGCCAGCTTTTGGAAGAGTACATCAGTATCAGAATTTAAAAAATAATGATGCAAATCACAGTGGTACCATATTGTTTGTAATTTTGTCACTTTAAATAAGTATGAGAAAAGTGGTATATGATAAATAGGTGGATTCCCAGGTGAGTCTGCTTTAGCATAACGGTGTCTGGGGGTTTGGTGAACTCTCTTTCTCAAATGTGTTTGTTAAGAGAGAACAGAACATTTGAAGGAATAAAGATATGTATTGCCTTGAGTCTTTATCTCTGCTCAGTGTTCAGGCATAAAAGCACAATCTATCAATTCAGTTAGGAGACTGACAGTCCTGTACATAAATCTATAAACCAGTAGACCAGAGGAATGACATCCCTAGAGAAGTCTTTGTAGTTTTGTGTATTCCTGCTCTCTCTGAAATGCTGTTTCTTTTCCCATGTCTTGGACGTGTCTCAGGAGTGAACTGCAAAAAGAGTTCTTCCTTTTGCTGAGAATTTGAAAAAGAACCCAGATATTGTTTTGGAAGCAGATTGATTCACGATGCTATGAATGTTGACCAGACTATTTGCTAATATATTCATGTTGGTTGAAAACCAAATAATTTAGTAAAAAAACAAAAGAAAATTTTTAATAAATCAAAATACCCTTCTCTCTGGCCAAGACTTCAAAATGAAGGAAAAGTGGTTATGAGTAGGAACAAAATTGCACTATCAGTTTTGAATAGCTCTTAGAGTTTAAGTACCATGACTATATATAACAGCTTTACAAAATTCTCTCTCTGTTATCCTCTTGCTTCACACAAACAAGAATATTTTATGTGATCTTGTGTTTCTGGTGTTTCTAGATTCCATGACAGTAAGGTATGAGACTAGAAAGTGTGGGATTGTGAACAGAACCCTGGAAGTGGGTGATAGAGTCTGAATCTGGACAGGATTAAGAACTGTCTTTTTTGTCGAGCAAGGGCAATATACAATTACAGCTAAAAATGAAATAAAATTAAACCAAAATAGAATAACATAGGTATTATACATAGCTAACAAACTTGCTACCCTTACCCTCTAACCTATACTATATAGTGAAATCCATGTGCTTTTTCTGGTGGCACTTATAAATGTAAGTACATTTAAAGACTTTAAGCAGACAAAACTATGCCTTACATGTCCAAGGAAGCTGGTGTGTATTCAAGAGGATGGCCAAAGTTTTAAGACTGTATGGGACTTGGTAAATAGAGTAGTGTTCTGGCTTTACATCTCTGAAGGGGAATGAATAGGGAAGGTCACATAGAAGAAGGAAAACACAGCTTGCTGGAGACAATGATTTCTTGAAGAATCAGCTGTAATTTCACTGGTGGATTTTACAGGAATACATCGCAGTCCTGAAAATTTGGGACATTTTTGGATGAAAACAAAGTCACTGACTATGCTTGACCTACTGCTGGAAAAAAACTATATTAGACCTAGTCTACTTTACTTTTAACTACAAAGAAGACCCTAGTCTCAATATCTTAGTTGTGCATATTAATGTGGACATCATGGATATTGTCTTTGATGAATAGACTATTTTTGACTTTTTATTCCATTTTATTTTTAATGTGTGTATATATACTCTTGAAATTGCAGTTGAAGTGGCGCTTTTAAACCTGTGGCTGATTGGCATGACTTCCCTCTTCTTGGAGAAAAGTAGGAATTTCAGAGTGGGATCAGAATTAAGCCTGAGCTCCTGTTTGCAGTGTGTGAGTCAGCTCAAAATGATTACCTTGTCCTAAAACCAGATAGTACACTAATGTTAATTAGAGACATTGAGCTCTTTGATTAATTGAGGCAATGAAGCTATGCAAGGTACCGTGTTCTGGGTTTATCTATTTAATATGCTTTGTAATTGTGCATTAAGAAGGAGATTGTAGTTTAATGCCAGCATATTGTGTCCTCAAAATCAATGTCATTGATCAGAATTTCTTGAACAAAACCCAGTGCAAACATACTTTAGACATTTAGGTTATCTATGTGCAAAATTAAACAATAATGACCTATAATTTAAACTATATTGTTTTATGGACTTTTCAGGGAAGTCCATAAAAGCTATCAACAAAACATGTCATTTCCAGTGGAAACAAACCTCTCTAAATGCTCTAAATACTACCTATCTCAGTAAATGCTTCCTTTTCTTCGGTCATGGACTTCTTGCCCTTTGATTATTTTCCCACAAAACAGCTACCTACAATAAAGACCAGATATCAAGTTCTACTGTGTTTTCTGTTGTCAATATGAACTAGATTCTTATTATTTAACTCCTCTGTGAACAGTTTTTCAACAGTTGCTAAAGCAACTGTACAAAAGATGAGTGAAGAATTTTACAATGAATTAACATTGCTTTGCAATATAAAATGTTGAATTATAAAGCAAAAAAAAAAGACTAGAAAAAACCCCAAACAACCAAAAAACAACAACCTGAAATCAGTGCAGATACAATACTAAATTATACTGGGCACTTTAGTTCAGTAAACTGAACACAATAGTGCATTATAAATAACGGAAAAGATGGGAAAGAGAGCATTCATATCTCCCTCCATCTCAGTAAAACTATTTTCTGAAAATGGACATTCATTATTCTGAAGTTTTCAGGATAACAGATGCCTGAGTACGTTCCAAAATCAAATTTCACTAGTTTACAGAGACAGGTATAAAAATGTTTGCTCCACCTGATTGCAATTCTGATTCTCATTTTACACCTTATACTTTGTATATGTCAAAAAATTCACTCATTTTGACATTTCTGCATGAATTTTTGAGTAACTGATATGATGCCTGAGAAAATCTGCCAAATGAAACAGTATTTTTACTGGCCTCTGCATTCTTAAGATGGACATGAAAGATACCTTTCCCTGAATCCCACGATTTTGGATGCTGTTAGGTGTGAAGTGTATTTTAAGATGAGAGTTAGGGAGTTCTAATATACTTTTCAATTTGCTCGCATTCTTCTGAGTGATTTAGTTTAGGTTATATGTATCATGTTATGTAAACTTTTGTAAGTCATATGATTCAGTCCAATGCTTTCTTCACAAATGCGCAGTCTTTATAACAGCATTAATATTAAACCCTCCAGTTCTTGGAAAGTGCAGAGGATGGAGTAGGACAGCAAACAGCCAGAAACAGGAGGCACCTTAAGGATGTGCGGATTATTGCTAGAGATCAGCAGTAGCACCTTTGCAGTTGTGTGGTAGTTCTTTTGCTCAAGGGGTGTATATGTTTGGCAAGCTCTGAAATGTCGATGTCAGTCTGAAGGCTTGCAAGAATAGAAATTGCTTAGATATAAAGGCTCCTTGTGTGAACATTTTCTTTCTTGTATTTCCTTGAAACCAAATGCCGCATTTGGATTCCTTTGCTACTTACCCAAAACATTCAGAACCTCAGGGCTAAACAAACAAGACATTCCCAGAATGCCCAAGTTTTCATATTTGGAACATGAGGAATACTTCAGTAGCATCAGAAAAGGAAGTGTGCTTTCTACAGAATTAGCGTATGGATAAATACATAACAAGTCAGAAAATATGATTATGTTAATCTTCCTTTCCCTCATTTTTCTTAAATATGTCTATAAATTCTGTAAAAGGAAGATGATAATGCTTGAAAACACTGAACTGAGTAGTTTGATTCAATGAAGCCACTGGATATATCTCAAAAATGACATTTTAGCCTTGCTTTTGTTTGAAACATCGTTGCCAAAAGTGAAACAGTTAAACCTCTAGTCCGACCCAAGTGCATGTGTGATCTGCCTAAAGTCTGAGCACTTATGCCTCCCACTGATATTAAAAAATTTTTGCTTGAGAAGGGAACACATGGAAACAGACAGAAGGGAGAGACAGATCTAACTCCAGAAGCAGTCAAAATAAAGAAGTCCTCATTCAATCCAAACTTGAAAATACTTCTTTATATCATTTATAAGATGAATTTAGAGGCATCGCTATGCTCATTGGAGCTGGGACAGGGCAGTTTCATTGAAAAAATGCACTTACACAGTTTTGCATCCAGTAGCTACTTTTGTTTGTGTTTTAGATGATGCCTCTGCCTGGTTCATTATGGAGGCCTTTCTGATATTCATAGATACTTGTTAACTTTTCTTTGCATCAAATCTATATTTGCATACAGCAATGCACATGGTGTGATTCTTGGGGCTGTAATGTGCAGGGCCAGGAGTCGGACTTCAATGATCCCTGTGGTTCTTTTTCAGCTCAGGATATTCTATGATTCTAGCACTGACTGCATAAAATTGCCCCCTGCTTTGCTGTTTTTAGGCTTGGCCTGGCTCTCATCATAGCCAAGGTAGATAGCTCTCCAAGGCAGCAGAACCCTGGGGACAGAAAAATGGCCTTGGCCCTGCTGCCTGTTTTTATTATGTCAGAGCACTAGGAAAAGCCAGCAGACTTGATGCAGACAGACAGATGCTGCCGGGGCTGGTGAAGGATCTATTGCTAGCAGCACCATTCAATGTTTCCTTCTTTGTATCCCTCATGTTCCTGGCAGATGCAGCAGCACCAGTTCTCCAGGGACTGCCCCCTTTCCTCCTTCCCTTTCAGGTATCAGGAACTCTGTAACTTCTGCTCCTCTTTTCCTTTCAGCAACTAGTTTCTTCAGCGTACACTTCAACTGTGTCTTTACTGCAGGTATTGAATGGGCTTGGTGGTAAACTCCACGTTGCTGTTCATGGCCATGTTTGACACTCAGAGCTGACACTGTGTGACAGCTTCCCTCCCTGTAAGTATGGTGGTCAGGCCTTGCTATGAAAACCAGTTAAGGTAGGATCCAGTGGAAAACCAGTGGAGGTAGGATCTGGAGCTGTGATTCCTCTTCTGGCCCTGGCACAGTTTTCCTTCACAGCTTTAGGTGGATCTGTTAGCTCTTCTGTGCTTGAGTCCTATTGGTAGAACAGGGGTTTCTACTTTGCAGCTCTGCATGAACATTGCAGAAGATAGGCTGAAAAGGGTAATGTGAAAATACAGGTTCTGGAAGAAAAGTAAAAACTGAGCACAAAAGAAAGGTAGTTTTCCTATTAGACACATGGATAATATATATAGTGTTGAACAGATAGCAACAATATAGCATATAAAGATGTAAAACAATAAAGATGGAGTTCTTAGTGCAATGCCATCAATTATATTCCTAAAGCAAACACAATGGGGTGTCAAATAAACATCCACAGGCATTTTTACTAAGTACAAGATTGCATGTTGGATGAAAGCTAAGTCTTTTTCTGTTAAAACATTAAAATACTGGTGTGTGATATGTGATGTGCAGCTTCCAGGAAGCATGAAATTCACGTGACAAGTTTTCTATAAAAATGAACTTCACTGATCTCGGCACAGTAATAAATGGTAGCAATGATCAGAATAACAGTAGTACTTTGAGCTTATACAACACCTTTACTTGCAGTATTTTAGATCATTTTACAAAAATAATTATCTCAGATTCTCAAACTATTGAGAATTACATTTAGCAAGTTTTTGTATTCTATCTATGAAAGCAAAGAAGTTCTGAGAAATAAATGATTTTCATAAGTTCATGAAGCATTCAGTAATTCAGATAAGGACTTCTGCAAGATATGGATTTCTCTCTTCTTAATTACCTCTGTTTTTCTAGAAGACCTTGTGAGATAAACTGAAAAACTACTACATGGAAAAAAATACCCATGGAGGAAAAAAATTCTCCCCTTCTTCTCTCCCATCCCAATATTAAAAGGAAATCATGCCTGTGAATTGGATATGAAGTGAGATTTACGGAATTATTTACTCTGCAATAGACTAAAAATTAGTTTCCGTGGCAACCACTGCACCTTCTGAAATACAGAATACCTCTACAATAAACATAAATACGGCAAAACAAAGTCTTTACCTTATATTTTTTTTAATTTTAGTAAGTAAGAATTTATGCTGCATATAAACATACATTAAATGATCTTTCATATATTTTTAATGCTAAGTTCTGTATTGTGTGTGGTTTTAGAAAGGAATTAATATTTGCTAGCAATAGTGGCCCTTGTGTATTGTCCCTGAGAGGATAATACCAGAAAAAGTGATTTGAAAATGCTGCTGATATATGAAAAGTTGGAAGTCCATGATAATTTCCTTATTAAGATTTCATGATTTATATGGTTCACATCTCTGTCACTGAGTAAAGATTCAAATGAAGAGTGATCTTTTTAGTATTGATCATGTGTTGATAATAGTCCTGCTTAGAGTGGGAAATTGGACTAAATGATGTCTGTTGCAGCCCATATTTCTATGACTTTGTGATTAATTGCCTTATGAATTCATTTGTGCTGGTTTTAAAGTCTCCTGTCTCATATAGGTACTAATTCCTTAAACCATTCAAAACTTCATTTAGAAGAGTATGCAACATACCAGATATGTGACACTAATCATGATGCAGAGGTTCTTTTGAGAAAGAGATGATGGAAGAAATCTGGGCAATTTTAATTTAATTTCTTGGATTTGTCATTAAAAAAAAGAGGAGCAAATATATTCTACCAAAGTTCACCTAGAAACAGGGTAAATTTCGTTTACTTTCACATTAGCTGAATGGAAAAGTGCTGAGTTCTTCCTGTCCTAAATCATGTTATTTGACATACATTCAAGTATCAATAACTTTGTAAAAGTCAGGGAAGAGGCTGTTGCCAGGAGCAGAAACCCTGGAGTTTTTGAGATTTTGGATTCAGCAAAACCATTGACCTACCTTGGTGCAAGGATTCCAGGATTTTCCTCCCATGGAGAATTTTAATAAGCTTGTTTTTCACTCTGACTCAGAACATAACTGAATTTTAAAGTTTCCATGGAATAGAACTAATGCCTCAGTGGAGAATGAGGACTAACAGAGTTGTGCAATATGTAACAGAAACCTCTGTAATAATCCATGACTGTATATCTTTTTCTCTCATTCTCTATGTAAGTAATTATGTCTTTTTAGATCTTGCACAGAGGTGAGTTACCTTTTTTTTTTTTTTGAGAATGCTGATTATACTGCACTTGAATATAGTAAGATTATTTGACATATTTGAACCCCTCACAAATTTTATTTTGGTAACATATCTATAAAAATACAAAAAGGTTTTCATGATCTGACACAAAACTGCACCAAAGTAACTCCATGAGTTGTTAGTATATGGGGGATTGATTCAGAAACAAAACAGCGTTCTCAAATGTGAATGTGGTGTTTTGTTCTGAGTAAGGCATGAAGAGACTAGTTAAGAAAAGGTCACAGCAGAAAGGAAAGAGACACAGGAGGGTTTATTAGACAATTGGGACTATTTCCTCACTGCTGTATTGGGCTAAAAAGTTATCTTACGTAATTTTGTGTAGTTGAAAGTTTTCACATGAATTATGCCTACCTTGTGCTTGTTGTTTGTTGCCTGAAGCACGAAGAAGGGTTAGTATATTGCAGCAGGCTTCAATAGAAATGCCTGCCAGTTTAACACAGTACCTATACACTCCTTTAGTGGCTGTCATGCGCTTCCAGTGATTTTCTACTGGAAGTCACATTATGGTTTTTAAACTCAGGTGATCGTACCGTATACTTCATAACTAGACAGAGATTTCTGAAGTTTCTCTGTTATTAATAAGTAGTGACAAGTAAAATAAAGATATTTTTGTTTCAGGATGTTTTGGAATTTTCATTCTTTGTAGAAGGCAGAGGCCAAACACTGGAAACCGCAAATATACTGCTGGAAAACTTGCAATACTTGCTTTCTATCAAAATGGGAAAACATTTCAGCAAAATTCAGCTGATCCTCATGATTTCAATCATCCTTTTTATGTCTTTTTGAGGTCAAGGCAAAGAAATGGGCATTTCTATGGTGCAATCCTAAACCATATATCCTAAATTAATGAGTTCAATTGTTGTCTACAAATGTCTTCTCCTATCTGTTTTCTATAGAAATCTGGGCTGATTTGCTCTGGTGTTACATGCGTTGTAGCCAGCTAAAGTTATTGAGACAAATCTGATCCTTGGTTTCAAAATGTTAATCAGAAGTACTGGTTTTTAATATATGTACCAGTTTAATGGACTGTGGAATATTCTGTTTGCTACGAAAAAAGATGCTTGAGTTCAAATTGGTTTAATGGTTTTACCCAGTTAAATGTCTTCATTTAGAAGAGGTGAAGACAGAGAAACTTGATGCGCCACCGTCCACAAAGAGTTTCATATTAAACTAAAACTTACATAATGCACTGGGTCATAGAATCCCTCCACATTGAGTGAAATAATTATAAGGTAAAATTAAAAGGAAATAGTGATGGGAAAACATTAGCACCTATAAGTGAGTAGGGGAAAAAGAGAAATATTAGGTTTAATGTGATATTAAAATGATACGAAATAAAGCACATTTCTTCCATTTAAATGAGAGGAAATTCTCTGATGTAAGTCAAAATGAATAACATATCTTGCTTGATTTTTCTCAATGAAAAAATAACAGATTCCCAGCAAAAATAACACTTCTTCCCTGTATTCTCAAAACTAATATTTTTCCTAAAAAAAACCATTAAATAAAAGCCACAAAAAAATTAGTGCCTAGACTGAGGCTTTATGCTTGTTCTTTGGTGACAGAACAGCATTAGATGAGATCTCTGTTGTTCCCTTGCAAAATAGTGTGATGAGGATTGAATTGCGTCGCATGAAGAGCATTGCATTGGGTGTTTTGTGGCCCAAGGGCAGGACCCAACACTTCATCTTGTTGAACTTCAAACAAATAGCCTTGGCCCATGGAACCAGCCTGTCCAGATCCCTCTACAGAACCTTCCTGCCTTCCAGCAGATCAATACTCCCACAGCTCAACTTGGTGTCGTCTGCAAAATGACTGAGGGTGCACTCAATCCCCTCATCCAGATCATTGATAAAGATATTTAACAGAACTGACCACAATGCTAGGCCCTGGGAAACACCACTGGTGATCGGTTGCCACATGAATACATCTACCTCTGTGTGTACAATCAAAAGTGTTAAATAGCTCTGGTCATGAGAGGCAGTCTGCACAAGCTCATTCCTCTGAGTCTCCATTTGGATGTGAAAGCCAGCCTGTATCAAATTCAAACGCAGAATAAAGTTTTGTGTAAATTTTGGAGGAGTTCAAGAACAGGAGGTGAAGTTGTCTGGCTCTGACCAGACAGAGGTTTATGTTGAACTTCTGAAAATAGGATAGCAGATCCTAGATCCTAAATAAGTCATGTAGAAGGTTTTGAAACTTTTGCCCTTGACAGTTTAATAGGCCAAATTAAGTTTCTTTTACATACATTACATAGACACATTATTAGATAATGTTATGTCCCAGTGACAATCCTATTGAAATCTTCTATTGAAAATCAATGGACTTGCAAGAACATCAATAATGTTCATCAGTACCGATATAACCTTCTATAGTGTCTTTATCACTTTTCTTGAAGTAGCTCAAGTTCCTGATTAATTATTCATTTTCTGTAATGTCTGAAGATAGGTCCAGATAAGTTTAATTAAAAAGCATCAGCTGAACAGTGTTGAGGAAGGTTCTGTGGGGAATCTTTCTGATACCTTACTTCTTGATGTTTAAAGCAGTTATCCTGTTGAGGTTATTTTGTCAGGTTTCTGTCAGACTGTCTTTCCCACATTTTGCAGTTCATTGCTGCAGTCTCTGATAATCTTACCACGCTGACTGGCTCCAGTTATTACCCTTTATATGAAGGATCTATGTTGAAAGCCAGTTATGAGTTTCTGTCCCAGTGGATTGCATGATGAAGTTGAAGCAGGCTGTCATCCAAAGCTGTATAATAGCCTCAGCTGGGAAATACAAAAGTGCCATGGATTATTGATAGAGTCATATCTGCAGTTCTGCTGACAAATTTGATGCCTCTTTTGCTAGGTTTCCATTATTAAGAAATACCTCTGTTAGTATGTCCCCCTTCTCTCTCTCTGTGTTCCATTTGGCTTGGCTTATGATTTGACGTTGTGCCATATATACCAGTGAAAAATGATGATGTACTTAATAACCCTAATGCTACAAGAAAAAATTATGAACTTAAAGTTCTAATGGTCTTCATTTAAAACCACCCAAAAACCTAGAAGTATAAATTTAACAGAGCATTTTAAAATTATCTTTTATTCTACTTCCTTTCAAAGTACTTCATAAACCATTAAAATGCATCATTTTTCCTTCTCTTGAATATCTGTAGAGCAAAGGAAATGAACAAGAAAGGAAGATTATTCTACCAGTTCTTAATAGTTTAACTGACATGCTGGTAAAATAAGTCTTAAGTTATTCATCAAAATTATACCCACATTGGAATAAAAAATCTTTCGCCCCCTTCATTAGATTGTGAGGTATAACTGTTATAAGGAAAACTGAAAATACGATTTTGAAGATTTTGACTGACACAACTGAAAAAAGTTAACTATTTATGTTATTGTGAAAATTCTACCACTGCTACCCCTGTGTTGTAGATTAGTTTTTCTCTAGCTGAAGTGTAAAAGTGTAAATGAAAAAACGGGATAAATTAAGGTGGCAACATGTATTCTGAAATGCATATTTCTCTTCTCAGTCACATCTTCAGCCAAAATATGGAAGCACAAGATTCAGTATTTTGCTAAGGCTGAAGTATTTGTCCGAGATAGAAATGTTGCAACATCAGATACAGTGGTAGTAAGTTAAGGAGTTATGAAAGATATCCTTGGGTCTTTCAAAAGATGTGAAATCAAGAAGCAACTAGTTAAAAAGCATCTTGGCTAATTATTTTCGGAGGAGAAGGGAGATGCCACTTCTCTGGGCTGTGATTAATGTGTTCACCGCCTCTACTCCAAGTCATAGTGGTTTTGATTGCTCTCGTGGAGCTTTCTGTCCTTCCTCCATCACAGAGGACCTGGCTGTGTTGATGTCCGTAAGTCTGTTCAGACAAGATGGGTTTGTGCCACTGATTTAATTTCTGACAAGGGCTAGTTGAGATCTACCATAATGTCTTAAAAGGAGGTCTGAAATGTGAATGCTAATGAAAACTGATTGAACAAGGACAGTGAGATCAAGCTCTCAGCAATGGTCTAATGAAGCACTGCTGAGAAGTTTTGTTAAAGACCAGGTACTCCAAAATGCTCTTTGGCATATGAACCGCCTGTCAGTGGTAAATCAATTACTTTGTGTCAAATGTCCCTTTTGAAAGGGAGCATTAAACCATTCTCTTCAGTGTATAAATAGTGTGGGGATTGCCTTTCACTTATTAATTTTGAAATAGATATTGATATAGAAGTTACTTAGCTAATTTTAACAAACTGCTCTCTACGGTGAATGGTATTTCATTATTCTGTGTCGTATATCATGGTGTTATGCTCCTTTGGGTAACAGCAGAAAAGGGGCCTGTTGGCTTGCTCCAACCAGACTGCTTTCATCTGGGATACATGGAACTCCAAGAAGGGAAAATGGAAGTTGTCTTTTTCTTGAGAACTCACTCAGAAGGGACAGTCTCTTCAGCATGTTGCGGAACAAAGAACTGAGGAGTCGTGGGTGAGCTGGAAGTCTGCAGAACAACAGAAATTGGGTGGAGGAGAGTCATGTATCCTATCCTTCAAGGTGCCAGACTGCAAATTATCTTTCTAGACAGTCAGAGATGGAGTTTATAGCAACTGATGAAATAAATTGTACAGCTTCTGTATTGAGTAGATCTGAAGGAAAGACATGAGTTTGCATTCTGAGTTTTCTCCTAATTACAAAAAAAAAAAAAAAAAAAAAAAAAATTTTTCAATTCACTTAGCTTTCTAGAGTTTTTTCTTTTGAGAAAAAATGTAGAATGAAACATTATGGTTTGGCAGGCTCAGGGACTCATCATGCCAACAATGTCGTGATGATACCTTGAAGGCGTGTGTGCAGAGTGTGTTCCTTTTTTAGGGTAAACACAAGCTTAAGGTAACTATCTAGAAGTGTTGGCCTGTTGTCTGCCTTGCCTATGTTTTCTTAAGTAGTAAAAAGACAAGTCATAAAAAAGTGATTTTGGAAACAGGAATTAATGAAGTTCTTAAGTTGAAAATATATTGCTTGGATGGATACACTGAGATACTGTTGCATAAACCAGTTCATATCAGAAATGGTATCTGAGTATATCTATATGCATAAACATTTCTGTGCATATGTATGGATATATATTTGCATGCTTTTACACACATAGATGCCCTGAGATTCATTATGGTAGTTGTACACGTGTATCCTATTGGTACACATCCTTTTATCATAAATTAGATAACATCTCTTTTGTCTATCACCACTGTTCTAAAGCAAACAAAAAAATTGCATATAATTACAGTTTGATCTTCCAGGCTTTGTACAAGAATACATTCTAAGAGAATTCAGAATAACACATAAATAAGAGCTATTGTAGAAGGCTCCCTTTGATAAATAGGTCATATTTTTTAAACTGACATATTCTGGATGAGCATGGGACCAATGGACTGCATATTTATGTCCAAGAAGCATTCCTCAAAAACCTGTGCAGAGCATATAAGGTGTTGTTTCCTATATTCCTTCCAAGCGCTGTGTTGTCATTCTGTCAACAGCTGATCTACTCAAAGAGCAACTGCAGAGCACACACAATGGATTAATGATAAGAATTTCTTAATCCTGTTAGTGAACATTGAAATACAGTGTCTAATAGGAGGTAGTCAAACAATCTTTTGCATATAGTTTTATTTTTTTCTCCTCTTCTGTTACTGAAATGTTGTGGAACTGAGCCTTACTTTGCTCAACCGCTGGTGAAGAGTTAGCAGCAAAATTGAACAGATTTTACTAATTAATTGAAAAAACAAAGGGGTTTTGTTTGTTGTTTTATTTTCCATATTTCTGAATTTAGTGTATGGTGAATGTAAGACCATTGTCAGCTGATATGTTAAACTAAAGGTTCTCCTGAACTGATGGGTTTTACTAAGACCTGTCCGAGTCTCTTAGGACAGTTTGTGTTGAGTATCCCGAAAGAGGGGATAGAGGCAGATGTATTTGAGAAAGACTGCCAGCTCTTTGGTTATGATTTATTGGCTGCCTGCATCATGCAAACTGATGGTTGGTACTAATAAAGCTTACCCAAGGAAGGCAGCAGCAGAGTAACCACAATGTGTCTGGGGTCTTTTTTTCTTTCCCTCCCTTTCGAGACTGTCATATACAGGAGTCAGTGTGATTTAAAAACTAGGACTTGTTTGAGGAAGAATAGTGCAGCTGATTCCTCTGTAAAGAGTTAATAAACTGTAATTCAGGGGCTAGTCTAAATGAGCACTGTTTCATTCTCTGAGCAGTGTTTCAGGTTGTTTGCCTTTTCTCCATTGGCTCAGTAAGTATAATCCCACAAAATTCAGTGAGGAGGCTTGCTTAAAATTTATTTAGTAAAAGTAGTAAGTGATCAAACATAGAATGTGAGACTATTACTCCCATTTTCCCATTCCCATTTAATTTGAATGCTTGCTTTTATGGCAGTGAATCGCATGGGATATGTTCGGTTCCTTAAACGAATGAATGAGACATATACAAAAAACATGGAAGAGTGAAAAGTAAATGATGTATTTCTCATACTTCTTTCTTAATAGATAAAAATTACTTTGAAACTCCTCGTCAAGTAAAAAATTATAAAAATCAACATGTTTGTTATTTTTTTAAAATTTATTTTTACCCATCCTAATACTCAAACGCATTTCATTCTTCTGCTCTGACTTTTGCTAGATTTGCTAAATTAAGGGCTATTTAACTTTTTTGGATTCAACATGGACCATACATGGGCAGTGGATTTTGGAACTTGATTTATGTAAAGGGGATTTTTACCAATACAGGTGCTTCATATTCATTGACTTTAACAAATTCAGTTTAATTCAATTGATTTTAATTTAACCATAACTTTCATAAATGCTGCTGTATTAACATTCAGTAACAACATAGGAAAGTGGGACTCATATGGTGTGTGTTGAAACACACACTTTGTGTTTTGAGCTTATTTGGTTTTAAGAACCATTGACTGTTGTCAAAGTCATCCCAAGAAGACTCTTGGAATTAACAGCATAGGATCAGAGTGGGGGTAAAGATAATTTCTTTTTTTGACCTTTAGTGTTCCACAGTTATTTGTGAAGTAACTTACATTATCTCCTGTAAAGGATGGGTTGGAAATTGTCAGCAAAGTAGAACAAAAGCTATTGAAATTAAATTAAACTGCTTGGGTCTTATCACCGGGAAAGTCTTGAGGTTTTCCTTCTCTATCTTTGTCTTAGCCCTGTGGGATAAACTGCTTTTTGGTCTCTGGTTGATTTGAAGGTGTGCTTGACCAGATTATGTCAGAAAGTCCAAGACACATTTACATGTTTGCTTCAACAGTGCTTCAGAATGTCTGTAGTCATTGAGAAGAATATCAGTATTATAAACTTGAGAAATTAGAAGGTTAAAAAGAAAACTTGATTTAAAATAATCGTAATGAATTTATGTGGTGATGCAGTAAAAATGTATATTAGATTTTTGTAGACATTTAGACTCCAAGCCTGAGGACCTCTGAAGAAGAAATGAGCACACAAAAGCAATTCCATGTCCCTTTGGTCAAATTTGCTGTCACACACAAACATGCAAAGCGTACATTCTCTGAGGCACAGAAAATAGAAAATAGTCTTGATTTGATTGTTGCCGATGAGAATCACTCACACATTTAACAATGAATATGATAAATGAAAAGAGGCACCTTACGTATATGTAATTTTTGCCAGTGGAGAAAACATGTTTTTGAAGGAATTGTCAGTGTTGTGTGTATAATCTGCACCCCAGTGAGATCCCTCTCAAATCATACCTCTTCTGGTAAAGAATTCTACTGTTATAAACTTCTCCCAGTATAATCTGACACATCCATGTGGATTACACTTTTGCTGAACGATAGTTTTGGATTTCATTCCCTGTTTGTTGTTGGATTTTGTTCCTTGTTTGTTGTTGGGTTTTGTTTTGGGTTTTGCTTGTTTGTTTTTTGGTTTTTGTGTTTTTTTTTTTTTTATGGTAAACACAGTTTAGAAACATCAAGGGAAATATCATGTTGCCCAAATCTAACAGCCTAAATATTAACAGTCATGAAATCAATTTTTTCATTTTGAAATTCTAAATGGTAAGTTGGTTTTCATTTGAATGAAAATTGAAAGGAAATATTTTTCAAAATTTATTATTTTAAAACTGCATTTAAGTTTTATCCAGGATTTTTTTTTTCTTAGCTACAGGAAATACATCTTTCATGTCCCCTAATGCAGGAGAAGTTCAGATTCCTTCCAAAAATTCTGACACTTTGAAAATGGATCTTTTTTTTCCACACTGTTTTTGTCTNTCTTTCATGTCCTCTAATGCAGGAGAAGTTCAGATTCCTTCCAAAAATTCTGACACTTTGAAAATGGATCTTTTTTTTCCACACTGTTTTTGTCTCTGGAAAATTTCCATGAAGAACAAGAAGGAAAGTGGTTACCATTAAAAATAAAATAAAGTATTAAAATACAGAGTACGCCCTCACTTCATCTACCACTAGTTGGTGAACAATGCATTGGAAATAGGAAGAAAAAACAAATCAAAATTGTATGAGTGCTAGTGTGCAACTATTTTATGAAACCTCAGGCTGGCCTGCAATAAAATAAACAAGTTAGGAAAAAATAGATGCCTTCTTTTAAGACACTGTTCAGTTAGGTCAATAGCAATGTTAGCAGAGACAATTGTGCAATATATCTTCCGTTGTAATTTAAGATAAAGTGTCTACAATACATGAAAATGCACTTCATGTGCATTTTATTAAAGCTGACAAATACAGGCTTAATGTGTGTGCTCATGCGCATACGTGAAAAAGAGGGGAATTTATATAAAAGTTAAGCTTGGGTAAGCTTTTCTGTAGCAAGTAAAGAGAAGGCTGCACCTTAGCAGCCCTCTTGAATCAATACAGTGAAGTTGAGTTCCTTATTGATTCCCTTGATAAAATGATGCAGTTCTGTCTCTTCCCCTCTCTCTCCTTCTCCCCTATAAAACAGTAGAGCATTAAAGAAGCAGAATAAGTACATTTACAGCCTTCTTAGTGCTGCCCACAGGGTGCTATAAGCGCACAAACTGGATATAATTGAAGCACATATTAACTTACCTTCTGTTGTACAGGAAGAACATAAGCAGGCTGTTAATGTGCAGTGTTGAAACTCTTAACTTGGGGGATGAGAATTAGCTTGCAGTAGTAATTTGGTAAGCACCTGGGAAAATTGCAAGCTTCATTTCCTGCAACGTGGAATATGATTAAAAAGAGAATATATTATTATCAGGGGTACCATTAAAAAATGTGTAGACAGCATTCCATGATGTTAAAACGGAAATTGGAAGTTGTATCCAGATGTTGGAGATGCTGCATGTTAATTATTGTCTACCACAGTGCATTGAAAGTGCAATTCAATTATTTGCTTTGTCAAGCAATATTTTGATTAACTTGAACTTTAATTTTGTACATCTGGTGTTTTTCACACTGTGATAAAAGCAGTGTTGAGGTGTGCTACTCTGCCAACAATCCTCTGACACAACAGAAAGCACATGTGCAAAGCAACATAATAATTTCAGGAAGAGCCTTTCACTCCTTTACTCCTCTAGCACCAATCTCCTCTCCCATCCCTGGTTTGGGTTTTTTTTAGAGAGGGAGAAAAAGAAAATATTCTCAAAGGGCACTCAATATCAGTACAGAATTTAGTATGTATTTATGAACAAGGAGCCTGAAATTATATCTATCTCTTGGACTTTCTCAGGCATTGTCTTTAATTGATATGGCCTCATTCCTCTAATTACTGTATTAAGTTATGATAAACCCTCAGGTTGTAATACACAATGGGAAAGGTTGTAAGGGACCACAGTAGATCCTCTGGTCCAAGCTCCCTGTTCCAGTGACGTCATCCTAGAGCACACTGTAATGAGCAATGCAAAATATTTTTACAAATCCTGGTCAGTAGGAAATCCGTACGTTAATCTCTGGTGATAACCAAATTGACCATAAGCTTGTCTGGGTTGTCATGGCTTGTTTCTCAATTACATTAAAAAATTAAGATCTTAAATTTTGTTAATGGTTATTAATGCCACCAAAAAAACCCCAAACAAACAAACAAACAAACAAACATAAAATCCAAAAACCAACACACCAAAAAAACCCAACACACCAAACCCCGTTTATCAAAAAACAAACTGGGTAAGGAAAAAAAAATCAAAGTATTCTCCTATGAGTATAATTTGTGTGGGTGCTCCTTTTCACGGCTCCAGGAGATATTTTTTGGTGGGTTGTGGGTGTCCTTTTGTGAGTTTGCTTTGAGGATTGGTAGGAGTTGGTTTTAGGGTTTTGTGTGGGTTTGGTGTTTTATTTTGTTGGGGGTTTTTTTGTTTTGTTTTGTTTTGTTCTTTTCATTTTGAGAGTCCCTAGCAAGAGATACTGTGCAGGCAGGGACTGGAGACGATGTTCCAGATATTACTGGCTTCCCCAGGGGAAACTGGCTGAACTGAGAAAGACCTGGCAGCTTCAGGGCAGAATATACGTCACATTAATCTCTCCAACAGCAACATTCTGCTGCAGAACGTGCTTCCTTAGATCTGCAGGAGGATTTATGGCTGGCTCATCCTCTACTGCTTTTAAGACTTGCACTGTCTCAGCTCCCCTCTCTGTAGGCCATACTCTTTCTCAAAAGATTCAATTGGCTCTCAGCATTTTTTTCCCATTAAATAATTGATTTTTATGCAGCATTCATAGAGAAATTATTTAATTAGCTGAAAGCTAGTGTCAGGTGGCATGCAAGGAGAACTTTTATTACCAGCTGAAAAGCCTCACATATTTGTAGAAGACAGCTGGAAACAGATGGCAGTTATAGGAAGATTGGAATGGCTAAAAGATGAAAGTGTGCAAATGGGTATTTTACCATTTTGTGAAGTGAAAACATAAATTACATAGAAGTTTTTAAAATAATTTTTTTTCCGATGGGAAAAAACAATCTTTCTTTATTGTAATATGGCATGGAATACAAGTGTTTTCTTCAGTTTAAGAGTATTGCACAATTCAAAGCAGTGAATTTAAATTATTCAGCAAAATAACACGTTTAAGAGAGTGGGAGCTCGTACGAGAAAACCTTGATTCAATCTACTTAATGACTTTTGTGGCACCATGAACAAGTCATGTATTCCCTCCTTGGCTCATTTTGTTCCTTGCCACAGAACAGTGGTATGAGGGCAAATACGTTACATGGCATTAGGGAGACAGAACAGAATTGAATTAAAATGTGCTAGAACAGCTTTCCAGAATAGATTACAAGTTTTTCAACATACTTAACACTGAAAAAAAAAAAAAAAAATTGGAGAGAAAGGTGTGCGTGTAGGGTGAACATTGCCCAATTAGTGTTAAATGAAGAAGCATTAATAGACAAGTGTTTAAACTCTACTAAATATCTCAATTTTGTTTATACAGAATTGGATGAAGAGAAGAGATAATATGGATAGACTTGTGAAGAGAGCGTCAGAATAGAATTCAACTAAACAGAATGCTTCTTGTGACCTTCATGTTCAATTTCTACATTAGCAGTAGTTTGCAGAACAGAAGTATGATTATTTGTGTTTCATAAAACTTATACACTTCAATAAACTGAATTTTTTTCAAACCTCAGGTAAAAGGTGAAAATTGAGAAAGTGTATGGAGTTTTGTTTGTTTGATTGGTTTATTTTACATGCAGTAGCATAAAATCTTGAGGGTTATTTCTGCCAGTGTTGGTTTTTGAAAAGTGGGAGTTAATATGGGACACTTGAACACACAGAGAAATCATTGCCTTGGGGATATTGAGGCACTTCTTTATTTTTCATAATAAGTTTGTGAAGAGCATAGGAGTAACAAAGGGTTTCTTCCTAAAAAAATAAAATTACTGGAACGCATAAAGCTGTGCCTTTCTAGGGCTTCCAGGTCTTTTATGAGAATGGTAAAATTATTTTATGGTCAATTTTAGAGTAAAAATGCTCTTACTCATCAAAATTATCAAAGTTTCAATTAAACATTTTTTGGAAGTGTTTTCTGGTGAGCAAAAAAAGGGTATGTGTTGGGGAAAGCTACTACTCAGTAATGTTTTATGCATGTCCACCTATTTTTATTTTTTCCTACAACTTTTCCTGTTTATTTAGATGCTGAGGTATATTACGCTAGTTCTTTCTCAACTTTGTTGATGACATGCTGCGTACAGTTACCTCCATGGAGGAGTATTCCTTATTTTCTGAGGATATTTGAAATAATCTGGTTTTACTGTAGATGAAATTTATCACAATGCTTTATAACAGTAAATGCCTTTATTCCAATCTTCTTCTGGAATAAATTTTTTTTAAAGTTTATTCCTTCCCAGGTTTTTATTAATCTAAATATTCTTTCAAATTTTCGCTGCTAACACTAACAGTGGTACAAGAAATACAATTTACTCATTTGTTTATAAAGAAAACTTGCAAAATTCCAATCATTCATTCATCATTACTTTGGAAAATATCTGTATAATTTTATGGAATTATCCTAAGTATGAATAAAACAGTAGTCGGCTTAATTTAACAAATCGTGTGTGTATAAATTACAACAGGTAACTTACTTCAAGTTGGCTCTCAGGATCTTTATCTGTTTGGGGTTTTATATAAACAATTTTTGAGGGTTTGCTTTGTTTTTTGCCCCATCTTACCTCTGTGTGTTAAAATAATTCAGAAATTCACCATGAGTTAAACTGTTGCAGGCTATTTTAGAAGCTAAATCTGAATGTTCAAATAAGGTGAATGATATTTTGCTTCAGATGATTTAAAACTGCTTATAAAATCGGAATAGTAGCCTCTTGTCATATCCTTGAATGTTAAGTCTTGTGATTTTTTTCCTTTTTATTAGTTGTTTTTATTTTTATAGCAAATATTATGACTGATAACCCTGTCTCTTGGAATAAAGTAAAGCCTTGAGGTTAAAGCTGTCTAGACTCTTTTTTCAGTTTGCTTTCTGACCTTTTCTTGTATTACAGCAAGTGAACTAACATCTGACAAACCTTTAATTTTGGCAGGTTAGGCTACATGTTATTTGGAAGAAAACTACAGTTTAAAGACAAATGTCTTCAAACTTTAATACTGTCATATTTCACAGTTCAATTGAACTTGACTACTTCTGTCAATTTTTTTCTTTTGTTTCTCTAAGCAAATATATTTTCTAGCATTTGAAATATTTTGTAGATTTTAAGCACGATTTTTAGGCTGGAAAACAAATATTCTTAGTTTTGAGCACAGGAAGCAAAAGGGCAAAATTTTGCTGATTTCTTATGGTATCAGTCCTTTGAATAGCTTGACCTATTTTCAGTAGTTATTGCTCCTCTGACAACTGCTTTTTTAATATCAGTCTATAAAGGTTATGTAAGTATATGTGGTTTTATTTAGCTCATATTTTTAAGTGTGAGAGCAGGGGAACACACTGATTACACCATTCTTAGTCATAGTGCCGTAACAAACATTCCAGAACTTTTTACATGCTGAAAATTCATGGGCATAGAAATGCCACATAAAACTTCTATGTTCGAGGGTGCATATAAACTCATATGCATGTTGCATACAAATACTCCCCTCCTTTTGAATAAGGAAGAGACCAAGTGTGAGAGCAGGTGGTGACTGATGCCTGGAAAAAGACTGTCACAATGCATCCCAGACATGAGTTCTGCTTCAAGAATGAGGAAAGAGGGAAGAGAAGGCCGAGTTGCCCAGTCCCTGGGACTACCCAAACAAGATAGGGTTTGCAAGTAGTTTGAAGATTAGTTGTTTAGCTCATTGATATTTAGAATCAAAGAATAGTTTGGGTTGGAAGGGACCTTTGAAGGTCATATAGTCCAACCAGCCTGCAATGGGCAGGGATACCTTCCTCTAGATCAGGTTGCTCAGAGCCCAATCCAACCCGACCTTGAACGTTTTCAGAAATGAGGCATCAACCATCTGGGCACCCTGCTCCAGTGTTTTACCACCCTCATTGTAAAGAAATTCTTCTTTATATGTAATCTAAATTGGCCCTCCTTCAGTTTAAACCATTACTCCTTCTTTTGTTGCAACAGGCCCTGTTAAAAGTTTGTCTCCGTCTTTCTTATAGGTCCCCTGCAAGTACTGAAAGACCACAGTAAAATCTCCCTGGAGCTTTCTCTTCTTCAGGTTGATCAATCCCCAACTCTCTCAGGAAAGCCTCATAGGAGAGGTGTTTCATCCCCCCGATTGTTATTGCAGTCTTCCTCTGGACTTTTTCCAATAGGTCCATGTCCTCTCTGTGCTGAGGACTCCAGAGCTGGATGCAGCACTCCAGGAGGGATCTCACAAGAGCAGAGTAGAAGGGTAGAATCACCTCCCTCAGCCCACCAAACACGCTGCTTTTGATGCAGTCCAGAACACAACTGGCTTTCTGGGCTGCAAGTACCGATTGCTGGTTTTTATACAGCCTCTTATTTGTAAGTACTCCCAAATCCTTCTTCCCAGGGCTGTGTTCTATTTCTTCATCTCCCAGCCTGTATTGGTAGTGGAATTGCAGGACTGTACACTTGGCCTTATTGAACCTCGTGAAGTTCCTAGGGGCCCACTTCTTGAGCTTATCGAGGTCCCTCCAAATGGCATACCATTCCTTCAGGTGTGTGAACCGCACCACTCAGGTGTTTTGCAAACTTGCTGGGGGTTTAATCAATCATTGTCGGTGTCATTGGTGAGGAATTTAAACAGCACTGGTCCCAATATGGACCCTTGAAGGACATAACTTTTCATCACTGTCCATCAGAAGATTAAGCCATTGACCACTGACCACTACCCCCAGATGTGACCATGCAAACATTTCCTCATCCACCAAACAGTCCACATATCTCCAATGCAGAGAGAAGGATGCTGTGGGGGGTTGTGTCAAAGGCATCACAGAAATCCAGATAAATGACAAATTGCCAGACAAGTATGCATGGCTGTAATGTAGAAAGTTAATTGTACATTGCATGTGTGGGTACTAATTATTTCAGGACTTATATTGAAGATGAGACTTTTATCTTTTATTTAGTTCTTCTATCAAGAACTGCAAAAACACAAAAAACCCTCTTGTATCAAATTTTTGAAGGCCTCCACTTAATACCATAGAAAAGCATTGTGTATGTAAACACAGAGTTCTGTGTTGATAGATAAAATGTTTGGATATCAACAATTCAAGGGGTTTAATGTATTTCCATACTTATTACTTTCTTTTGTAATTAAAAAAAAAAAAGAAAAGCAAAGAATGCCTACAGACTTCCATTTATGTAACTACACAACTCTCCCACCCTGTTCTGTGTTAATATCAACTGTTGAAACCTAAATATTTCTAAGACAACGATTTTTTCCTTAATTTATGAAAACTGAGAGAAGTTTTTTTCCCTCTCGAAGGGACAAAGATTAAATGTTTTATTGAATTTCTAAGAAGAATATTTAGTTTTGAAAGAAAATGCTATGTTTTGATTTTGCTGGATTTAATGTTTCATGTGGATTTGTTTCAATAGAAGACAGACTTGGTTAAATATTTTCCACAAGCAACTCTAGTTGATAAATTATTTATCTTTTTATGTGTATATTTGATTTAGGTTTTGTGCAGGCCTTGCCTCATCTTAAGCAAATAAAGCTTTGTGATCTATACAATTAAAATGTTTAGTAATGGTTTGTTGTGTATTCCATAAATATATAGTATTTTCAGAAATGTGGAGCTCTCGTAATAATTCAACCATACATATACTTCTGTTTTCTAGGAGTTTGACGACTCACTTGGGATTTCATGGTCTTTTTAGTATATTTTACTGTATTAATCTGTTCTGCATATTAACTACTATGGAGGGTGAAAGGCTAAAACCAGAATAACTTACTTTTTTCATCCTTAACAGAATTTCCATTTCCTGCTTTCACTTCATGATACTTTGACTGTAAATGCTGTAGTGCCTGAAAGATTGAGGAAGGAAAGAAGTGTCTTGAGTAGATATTCATGAGTTGGTATATGTAGACTATATGCAGGGTTCTTAACCCTTTGACAGGCTTCAGTCTGAATGTGATACCTTTTAAGGTTAAGCAAATATATTTTACACCTTTGAGGAATCTCTTGTGATTAGAGAGAACATGATAAAACAGATTTTATAATGAGTTGTTTGAACATTTTATAATGCCCTACATAGATTTGAACAGAGTTAAATATATAGGATTTGGGAAGTCAGAAGTGTTTGACAAAGATGAAGAAATACAAATTTGTGGATAGCACTTTATCTTCTTTGCATTTATGGACAACATCTGATAGGTTTCATTTTCTGCTGGAGGAGGCTGGAGATGATGGATACCGACAAGTGAAGTGCTTTGATTTATCCTCCTGAATGTGAATTTTATTGTAAACAGAATTCAAGACCGTACATTTTAGCCATCTTGATCTATTTTAGGGGACTTACTAAGTAATTTTTTATGATGTTGAGGAAGTCTGGAATTACATCTATCTTTAAATCACTTCCTTTTAGAACAATTCCATCAGAGTTGGGGAAAAAGGAAAAAAATATTGTACGCTTGCAAAATTGTTTATTTGGGGGATTTGGCATCTGGAATACAATGAAACTTAAGTTCTGTTTGAGAAGACTTTGAGTATATAGTTTATATCAACAAATAACCATGTAGAGTAGTCAGCAGTCTAGAAGGTTCATAATGCAAGAAGAAACCTGTTTGCCTAGTACAATAAAATGCTGACAGTTTTCTATTTTTACACAATCCTAGTGTGAATTCCTGCAAAAAAAAAAATGCTGAGCAAACTTACACTGAGAAAGTCTCGAATTAGTGAGAATGCTGCGTGGGTTTTCACAGAAGTGAAGTAATTGATAACCACAAATTCCTTTCAGTCATTGTAGAAACCTCTTCATTTTTAATTGAAAAAATACAGGAAAAGTGCAGGTTATTGACATCACTGTAATCTGGCTATTTAGTGAAGTGAGGACTTTGTTTTTCTGAAAATAAAATTAACCAAGCGTCTCTGAAAAATGATGGTGAGAGTGTGGAACAACAATATCAACTCGAGAAAATAAATATGCAGAAGCAAAGTCTTGTCTAGGCATATATGGCCCCTCGTATAAAGCCTGTCACATGAAATAGCAATTTGTTATTTGTGTTGATGGGAGGGGGTTATATATTTGGAAGCTGACCAAGAGATAAGTAATTGCGTTGATAAGTAACATGCTGATCTTGTCCACTTAAAGTAAAAGGATTTCTGCAACTAACTTTAAAAATTATATCTTACCTATTCTTTTTCTTAAGTGTCTATGTTTTAAATTTCCCCACTGTCACTGAATTTTTAAAATTCTCTAATCTTCAAACCTATTGAAGAATGTGTCCTGATTTTAACTGGGAAAAAGTGAATTTTCTTCTTATTAGCTGGTACAGTGTTCTATCCCAGATGAATCCAGGATGTAATCATTGCAATACGTATTGACTATGGGATTTTTTCATTTGGCAATCAAACTGTAATCTGAAGCTCAAACAAGGCTAGAACTTATATACTGGAAATGCTCATTCCCTTCTGAAAAATCTTCAGCTCAGAAAATTCCATATGTGCCAGTTAACTAAATAAGATATACCATTATGACATTATTTGCAATAACTAAAATTAATTGCTCTGCATAATATTTATTTACAGATTAATATTTTCTCTCATATCCCTGTTACAGAATATATAATTAATGATACATATAAAAAACCCCAAACCTGGTAATAGTAGTCAAAAGTGTTTTGAGTAAATAGGTCTTGTACACTACCAGAAACTCTGCTGGAAATTCTGGAGAAGTTCCCAGAGTTCATGGGATTATTCAGGTGTCTTTGCTCTAATCTCATTGTTGCTAAGACTTTAAGATACTGGGTTTTTTTTTCCCCAAGGCTATATGGCTAATACTTTGCACTTGGACCTGTTTGCAGGAGTTAACACTGACTTCTTTTTGTGTATAGGTCTTGTATAAAATATTTCGTAATAATCTGGTGCTGTTTACATTGGATATGAATGACCTTACAAAAAATGAGCAATTCTCCACCAACAATTAGACATCTCTGAGCATCTCTGATTCTCTTCTCCAGCACTGATGAAGCGCTAATCAATGTAATATTATTCAACGAGCTTTAATTGTTCTTAAGTGGATATACTGAAGTGGAAGCTAGAGAGGTGTTATGTATCACTTTAGAGAAATAATTCCATTGAATAACAGCTTTTGAGGGTTTTTTCCTGTACTTTGAAGAATAAACGGGATTGCATGGTAAATGGCAGATTCTCTTGAAAACTGTGGTTTTCAGTTGGGGAAAAATGCAGCTAAGTTGTCTGTCTGGCCTGGGAGGTCTGGCAAAATCTGCTGTATTGGGAGAGTTTGTGAATGTCAACTGAGTAAGCTGAGCAAAATGTGATTCTGAATATTGATTTCACACATCAGACCAGTGGTCTTGTGACCACAACACAGCATAAGAATCCCTTTAGTGTCATTATAATCAATGACTTATTGTAGCTAGATTTTGAATTTTGTTTTTCTCGATTCTCGTGCTATGTTTTAGTGTTGTCTTTGCTCCTGAAATGTGTTCCTGAAAGCATTTACCGAATCTCATTGTATTTAAGTGCTCCAGCCCAAACCAAAACCCCAAACCCTACGATAATTTAATTTGAGGTGTTATGTTATTCCCTTATTTCAGTGATGTTTCAAAGTGAGAATCGTGCTAGGGCTTATAATTTATTATAAGGATTCTTTGAAACAATAGCTGTATGAAAAATATACCATGTCTTTGTTATTATTTTGAGGTCAGCACACTTAGTTGATAGATCAAAAAATGCAGCTCACCTTGTGAGTTTTGTGAATTACCTACAGGTACTGTTGTTTTAATGCACAGGGTAGTGGTGTTTGTCCTGTCACTTATTCTCCTCAGTTTAAACTCAGATCAGCGAAGAGTTCATTTCTTCAAAGAAGTTTCACCAATGGGATTTATAGAATTGGAAAAGAGAGATTATCTAGCCTCAAATCCCTGTATTCCATGTCAGCAGATCTGAGAATAGAAACCTGGGAAAGAAGACAACTCTTCTGAAAAATGTATGTAATATTGTAATGAAAATGAGAACAGAATTGCATTTCTACACTATATAGAGAACTGTGAACTAAGACTGATAACTCTGTGCCCTTTAGCTTGTGAAAAAGTTCTGTATTTTCACAACCCTGCAGTGGTGCAAGAGAGTTAAATATTTCCAAGGAAACTAAAAGAATATTATGGTGCATGTGCACACAAACATGTGTTTAAATGTTTTGTGCAGTCTAATAAAAACATTGCACTTGACTGGACAGATTCCCAGTATACTGAGAGAAAACTACCTCTGTTATAACACCCCTTCCACAAATTGCTTTAAATATTTTGCCAAAACAGGTTCAGGCTCCTAAAGAAAACTGAAACATAAATGAATTTAAATAGATTTTGTAAGACAGGCCTAAGACAAAAATAAGACATTAATAAAAAATTCTGCATACTTCTTGATACATACTTTTAAAAAATATAAATATTTGCTTTCTTGTTTCTAGAATGTTCAGGTTCTTGTATTTTAAGGCCAATTCTTTGACATAATTACAGTATTTTCTGCGGTGGCCTATATTGTGTCCCTGCAAGTAATTTTTAAGTCTTTAGCATTAGAAAACAAACAAACAATAAAAAACCCCTCAAGATAAAAATTTTTATTGGTATTTCTCATAAAAAACATCTGCTTTCAACTAGGAAAAGGAAAATAATTTGTCTTTCAACATTTCCTGGGAAATGTTTTCTATGGATGGAGATACTGAGTATTCAGTAAGGAGGTTTTGAGATAAAAACTTGGAATAGTTATTTAATGGTATTTGTTAAAGGTCCTCTGGAATAGTTTATCTACTGCTATGATTAGAAGGAGTAAACTCGTCTATTTATCCTAGCCTCCCATTTATTCATTCTTCAGGTTTTACCATTATCTTAACAGTTATATCTCAGGTTAAAAGCAGTTTTTTCTTGCATGTTCAGCTCTTCTTTTTTATCAGAGTATCTTTGATAAACTAATTTGTCCCTTATGTATTTAAACTATGTTCTAAGGTCTGGGCAAAGAGAAGACACTTCTTTTTCTTTCCTTTGTTTTTCTTTTTTTTTTTTTTTTTTCCTTTAAGCGCCCATTCCCAGTTCTCTGCTGAGGAAATAGATGTACTTCCCTCTTCCATGGTAGCTGATGCTTTCCCTTGGTGCAGGGACAGGACACCCATGAAGTTTTCTCTGTGATTAAACTGTGGCACTACATAGCCTGACTAGTTCAGTGTTAAGAAAGCAAGCTGCTAGCCGGGGGAAAAAAACAAAACCAAAACCAAAAAAACACAAACAAAAAGAAAATAGAGATTTTTTTCTCTCCCCAAATCTTTTACATCTTTCTGACCAGCAGCACAACCCCGGCACAGCCTCTCTGGCAGCATTGCTATCTGTCACAGATTTGTGAGTGGCTGGCCCTCATTAAGAAAGAATTAAATTGTTCTTCGGCAAAAAATGACTTATCGTTTCTGGTGAAAATTATTCCCTGGTCTGACTGATAGTCTGCCCAGTCCTCTAATTCCGCATCAGAAACTGCTCTGAGGGTTAGTTAGGCTATCAGAATGGTGGCACATTAAGCAGTAGTTTTCTGCTCCCTGGTCAGAATAAGTACCTATGGCAGAGAAATGCTGACATCTGCTAATATGCTCTCCCCTGTGCATCACCCCCCTGCCCTCAGAAAAACGTGCCCTCAGCCACAACTCAGGTGCTGGTATGACACAGCAGACACCAGTTCTGACCATGTTTACTTAAACATGGCTGGGTTTTCCGCCTTAGTAAATCCGACTGCTTATCTAATGTTTCCACCAGGGAGATAACTTTAGAATACACTGTCTCCACAACTTTCCTTAGCAGTGGATAATTTTTGTCCAGTTCCCTTTCCCGTTACCAGTCTCCATTTCTTTGAGCTTCCTGGTTATGCACAATGCAAACAGCTCCACAGCCTAAGGATCTTACCCCGGGCCTCAACCTGCACCAACAACAGCCAGCCCGATCCTCAGGGATCCAAGGAGATCCACAGATCCTCAAGTGATCAAGTGCCTAAGAAGTGTAAACGGGTTCCATAGTTGTCTTGTTCTGCCTCAAGGTCCCTCTGCTGGGTCATGTAGGATGTGTGATTGCCACGTGATTGCCATGTGCTGAGTATGTGAATGGCATATGATGGGCCTGTATTGGGTGTGTCTGCTGTGTGATTGCTCCATGCCAGGCACATGAATGTCACACACTGGGTGAGCTGTGCCCACCTGCCACATCAGTGTGGAGGTGCCAGGCATCTGCACTGACACCACCCCAGGAAAAAGTTTTACCTCCCATGGTACAAGGGTGACCCTGAGGCAGAACAAGAGAAACATCAAACCCATCTACACTTCTTAGGCATTTTGTCCCTTGAGGATCCATGGACCTTTCTTGGATCACTGAGGATCTGGATCCTGATGACCCCTCTGAAAGTACACCCTGAACATTACAGAGGAGCCTGCTATTAGAGACAGCAAGCAGGGACTGGGCTGGGTGCATATAATCACCTTTAACTCCAGATGTGAACGTGAAGGTAAACGCAAATGCTTTTCTGTGCCAGAACATGAAGTTGGCTGGCAGTACAGGTGACAACCAAAAATTATAACAGTCTTGATTGCAAGGCTCTCTCATGCTGTTGAGATAAGACAGTTGACTCTTACTCCACAGTTTGGGTTATACACCAGTAGTGGAATGGATTTCAAGGTTGTTTTATTCAGGTCCCTACTGGTCCATCCACAGGCTTTACTGCTTCCAACAAACATACATGGCATTTGCCTGCTCTCCACAACAACTTTTCCCTTTGATTTTAAATAACACATTCTTAAGTAATTTTTTCCAGGTCTGTAAATAAATTGGCTTGAACAAAACATCCAGCAGCATGAGAGGTGGAGGAGAAGGAGAAATATTCATGTCTTTGCAAGTAAACATAAGGGAAGACTGCCCACTCTCCCCTCTCTCTCTCATCTCTTAGTCAATAAAGGAAGACAAGCATCCACAGAAAGAGATTCAGAGCACCTCCCTCTCCACAGGGATTATATAGGTGTGTAAAGTAAAAGCCAAGGCTCACTTAGCTGCATCAAATCTCATGGTATAAACAACTCTCTTTTCTCTTCAGAGACAGAACTTAGATTTTTATGACCTAAGCAGATTTACAGCCGTTTTAGGAGATTTCTTTTTTTCTGTTGCTTAATTGCCCTTAGTGCTAGAAAACTGTGCATCACTCAATTTAAAATTTGTCTTGATACAAATTCTGAAACTCATTCTGCTCTTTGCCAGAACAAAGAGCTCTTATGGTACCCTATTTACTGTGTATACCTCCATCCACCTATTCATCCATCCATCCATCCATCCATCCATCCATCCATCCACTTGATATACCACAACTGGTGACCACTTGGTCTTTTTCTGTATGAACCAGGATGAGCCCAAGCCTTTATGATTTCATTCAACCCAGCTTTGGTGTGCTTCAGGTGCACTCCCTGGGGGAACAAAAAGCCACTTCTATACATGATCAAGCAGCAACTAGGTGTGACTCTTGAATGCTGGTCAAATTTAGAAATGAAAAAATACCAATGACAGCTCTTTTATCTCAATAATCATGGAAATCATGCTCATCAGAGCATATATTCTGGATAATAAGAGCTGTCTGAAAAAATGCTTTTCAAATTTCTGTTCTGAACTTCTGTTTTTGAGGGGCTTATAATTCTTCAAGAGGAGGGGAAGGGTGATAAATTGAGATCATAATTTACTGGAGATGTGTTATTTCATTTTCTTTTCCTCTTCTACTTGCATTCAATTCTTAGAATTCACACTCTAACAGTATCAATGAGAGACAGGAAAATGAGATTTAGCTGTGGAAGCACAACGCTGCTAAACACATGGTGTTTATTTCCATCTAATGAACTCCATTGTTTTTTTGGCATTAGAATATAATGTGCATAGAGAGTAGCCATGCTGGCAGAACTTGTCTTTAATTGCTCTAAAGTTGCATAAATGGATCATAAAAATCTTTTAAAGAAGACATTATGGTCTACTGCTTTGATGATCCATGTTTGAGAAAATTCACTCTTAACCAACAGAGTGCAGATCCTATTTGTGTTGAACCAGTTGAAATTAGCATTTAATCAGGGAATCTGTGAGTTTTTTTGTGTAGAGTATTAATCTGTTAGTGCTTCTAAATTAAATTATGTATCCTTTGGCCCTTCTTTTTATCCTCACTTTAGCATCTCTCAATCATTTGATTCTGCAGAAGACAGACTTCTGAAAACAATGATTCAGACACGTTAGAAGCTCATTGTCATCACAATGTTAATGTTCTCCAGCTGACTCATTAGTTGTGACAATGCTATATTTTGACTACAAACCAAACATGTTTGTACTGAAACAACCTGCATAAATGCAGAAGAAAAGTAGTAGGTCGGCAATTAGTTGCGGTGAAACCACACAGCTTTTATCTTACTTGTGCCCTTCCAAAGATATGTTTTTAAGATATAGTTGAAATCTATTATTTATAGGGTGAGTTAGGGAAGAGATAGAAAAGACTTGTTGTGAAGAATTTTAAAGAGGTATGTATATCTTCACCTTGGTACAAGATTTTATAACAGAACAAACAAGCATGTCACAGATATTTCTTTAAAATATCCTCAGTGGTGCTGATTCACAAAGCATTTGTATTCTATATAGGAATTTTCTTGCTCTGTCCTCAAGCAGCTTGTTCTGAGAAACACACATAATTTATCAGTGTTTGGAATCTGCTTCTATATAACCTTGTAGTGTTCCTGAATGTATGAAGTTCTTAATAGAAAAGTGAATTATTTCTCATCTAAATGCCACATAGTAATGAATTTCTCCTAATATCTCATAGTTTTACTCTATGCTGGCACCCTGAAGTATCAATGAAGAAATGAAAGTGAGATTGTGGATGCGGATTAAATGTAAATTATGTGTATTGTACATTTGGCAGCTTGTTTCTTCCTGTCCTAAATTGGTTCTACAGCAAGTTTATTACTACAGTCTCTGAATGACTTGTGAAAAAATTCATAGTGTGAAAATGAACTAATTAGTACTTTATCGTCTATATTGTATTTATTTTATGTTTTATTTGAGTTTTTTTAAAAGGGAGCAATGAAATTATGAGAGGTAGAAAAAGCCTGTTACAGCAGTCATTTACCAAATAACCCCACAAGGGTGCTCCTAAAATTATAATTATGATCACACACAGAGTGATAGTAACAAGGTGGACCCTAGAGAATCTTGTAATATTAATGGCTTTGTTTCATATTTTTGCTTAGCAGGTATTTGTTTCCTGTTAAATGCCTATTACAGAAATTAAATGGAAAAAGTAAATATAAAGGTACATAGACGAACACAATCAGAGAGTGGTTCCACAGAGGAACACAAAGGCCTTATTTTTTCACAGAAAACAGACTGATTATTCAAGCTGGGTATTACAGCACTTCCTAGCATGCCCTGATCATCTTTCATCTTATTAAAAAGATGTTGAAAAATAATTTATGATTTAGTTGCTAACAGATGATAAAATATTCATTTGAGATAATGGCACAATCAGATTACATTTCATTGCTCTCTGTTTATTGGTCTTGATAAAGGGACAGTGGATTAATTATAAGTCTCTTTTACCATCTCAGTAACATGAAGAAATATCACTACTGGGAAAGAAATGACTTCATTTAGAGAAGAGCCTTTTAGTTTTAATTACATAATTTCAGGTAATAAAAGGAATAGGCATGACTATTCTGTGTCTCATATAACTCATTTTGAGACTGTATCCAATCTGGCTTTGGAAAAATGAGCAAGTATTTTAAGGTGAAAGTAAAGTCTCACATTGCTATTCCTTCTTCTTGTACTCAGGAATCAGAAACTTTTTTTTTTTTAAGTCACTGAGAGTTTAGGGTTCAAACAGTTTTCAGATGTAAATAAGATGACTATAGTTAAGTGCTTCATTTTGCTCTGTAAGGTTTCTTTTTCCCTGCATCCTTTCTACTCCTTCTCTCCTCTTAATAAAATGAAATACAAAGATCGAGTGAATGTTACTGCTGATGGAAGATGTCAGAGTGACAGCCTTAGAAAATGAGGGCCTCAATTATCCTCAGAAGATGGACAGCATGGACAGCATCACTGCGAGCTGCCTTTCACTGAACCTTTTACTTTATTCCCTGATCTGGATTGAGCACTTCTAGGAATTAGATAACTGTTTAATCTCAGCAGCTCTGAGTTCTGCAGCCTTGCTGCTGAAACTGCAGAGAAGGGAGCCAATTAGTGGTATTGTGAGAGCTTTGTAGGAACTAGTCTGAGAGCATCATCCCACACACACCATCACACATCTGTTGTGCCAGTGACAGCTCTCAGTTGCACACTGCTGTGTATGATGCTTTGGTGACCTCGAAGTGAAAGCTGCCCTAACCACTCACCTGACACTGGAGCCACATTGTCTCCCTGATCTGAGTTTCTCATCTGTTTTTGAATTGTGGATTCTTGAGTCTTAATCCAAATGAGAGCTAGCAGAACTTACCTTAAGGAGCCCAGGTTTCAGAGCATCATAAAAAGAGGATATGCCACAATGTTAGTATGCTAGTTCTTACACTGATAGTAACTGGTGTAATTATTTTTACAACTTTTTGGGCAGAATTCCAGCCACGGTGTCTCAAATATTTATATATAGTCTATATATTGGAGACCTAGAAATGCATTTGACACAGTAAAACGAAAACACCTTTCAAACCACTGAGCTGGCAGCTGGCTTTTGAGTTAAATTGAATAAAAAAAAAAAAAAAGAGTTATAAGGCACCGCTTAGTGCTTTATGAAAATGCTTCCTTGAAAGGTAGGTTCCTCTTGCCCAAACTGCTCCTTGTGGCAGAGCAAGTGATAGCTCCCACTGTGCTCAGATAGGAGGTGAAATGGGGAGCCTGGTACTGTAAAGGGGCTGGAGGCAGAGGCGGGGGCCTGTGTGAATGAGCTATACATTTTTTTTTTCTCATGGAATGCAGCATTTGCAGACTGTGAGACAGCTTTGCTTTTCCAGATCTCTTATGAAATGCAGATGGGAAAAAGCCCTGAAACAAGGGTCTGTGACTGAATGGAAGCAGCCTGGATACTGCAGACTGGTATAACACATCTGCTTTGCTATTTTTTAACTACCAAAGAAAAAGGTGTAATATATATACCAGGATAGTTTTTTCGTTGGATTGGCATGATGTCTTTTTTTTTAATCTTGGACTGCACCAGCATCTGTGAACTTCACTGAGAAAGTATTTCAATTGCCATTCTTGAATTTTGATTCGTATTTCTTTTTCTTTTACAGGTCCTTAAAATCTCTGTTCAGGTAGTAGAGTCCAGAGGTCACTTCTGTGCTGTAGGGCCTAAACTAGCTTTTGTACTCTTTATCGGATGCTGCTTGATATTTTATGCTGAGGAGAAGTGATAGAGAGGAAGAAGATGAAGAGGAACATAAAATTTTGATACACTGTTCGTGTTGTTCTTCTTGAAATAAACAATATCATATTTAAAAGGCTAAATCATATGACATAGCTGAGATCAGATGAGGAAAACATGAACTGAATTTTATGCAGACTTGTTTATAGGCAATTGAGATGTCTGGAAAAGCAGACTAACTGTTAACTACTGATTGAGTAATGAAATACGAAAGCATACACTGGAGACTGGAAATATAAAATCATTTTTTTGTGTTGGAAATTAATTATTGTGACTAATTTTCATTTAATTAACCAGTTAGAACATATCTATTTTGTCACATTTTAGGAGTTTTTGATGACCCCAAATACATTTAAAAAATGGCAGAAGCATTCAAAGCTGTTGTAACTTTCTTCGTTTCAACTGGAAAATGACAAAGAGTGATGTTTGGGTCATGCTATTTTATTTTTCTGTTCTGTCTTAAGTTTCTTATCTCTCTCTTTCTCTCCCCATCTCTTATTGATGCATCACTGAAAGAGGTGGTGGAAAGACAATTTCTTTATTCAGGAGAGTATTGGCCTGGGAGCACAGTTTTGAAGAAACACCAGGAGGAGTCATGTGGAGAACATCATAGACTTTATATATCAGTGTCAAACAAGAATGAATAGCACTGTACAGAAACCTGCCCAAAGTACTGGTAATAGAGAAAGTCTGTCAGAAAAAAGTTTCTTGCCTTTTTTGTTTGTTTGTTTGGTTGGTTGGTTTTGTTGTTGTTGTTTCTGATTTTATCCTTTTTTTTTGTTTTGTGGGGTTTTTTTGTTTTTGCGGGGGGCTTTTTGTTTGGTTGGGGTTTTTTTGTTTTTGTTGGTTGGTTTTCAATTTTTTTGGTAGGTTGGTTGGTTGGTTAGGTTTTTTTGTGGTTTTTTTGTTTGTTTGTAGCCAAGAAAGCTTAGTTACTTCTCCTTTGCCATTGTTAAGGTTTTACTGTAGCATGACTTCCAGTGTCATGTTTTCCATCCATATTTGATTTCACTATAATTGTGTTTCACTCCTAACTGTAAATATAAGTCAGCATGGGAAATCCAAGAAGAAATATACTAACTTTAATGCCAAATTTTACAAACTGATAATTGAATGGGGTTTTTCAGAGGAGATATCTGAGCTGTACCTGGAGAGTAAAAGGGGATATGTCTCTCAGGAGTTTATACACAGTACTTTTTCCTATTGCTGTGTCAATAAGAGAACATGTATGGGGACTGATGTTGTCATACTTTGGAGCATATTTGTTGGGGCCAGTGATTAATTTACTCAGCAAGCAGAAGAATGAATTAAACGTAATGGAAGAAATCAAGTTTGCAATACTGTTCTTGAATCCTAAAATACATTAAATGTGAAATTCGCAGAATGGGAATCTCATCACTGAAAAGTAATACAGTTTTTCAAGGTTCATATCATTTTAGAGGATTTGTGAGTCTTGTTCTCTGATTTGTGCAAGGAAAGACTTGTATATAATTTAGTAGCGGATCAATAGATGAACTTAGAAATATCTTCTGCAAATTACATGGAATACCTAAATCCATCTAATCAACAGCAACAGCCAAGTAACTGGAATGAAAAAGTGTACATTCTTTAAAAACATGTAATTCATACATTCAGAAATTTTAGTTTGCATCATTCTTACCCTCTTCAGTGTGTTGTAGTTTAATACCTGTTGGCAACTAAATGCTATCCACCCACTCTCCCTTCCCCACCCTGGTGTGATGGGGTGAAGAACTATAAAAAAAAGTAAAAATATCCCAAACCTTGTGGATTGAGAGAAGAACAGTTTAATAATGCAAACAAGATAAAATAATAATAATACTAATAACAGAAAAAATTAACCGCAATTAAAAAAAAATTATGCACAATCAAATTTGCAGCCAGAGACTGATGCCCAACCCATCCTCAAGAAGCCATCACCCCCTTCTGGCCAACTTCCCCCAGTTTATGGACTGAGCACGATGTTTTGTAGCGTGAAACTTCGCTTTAGCCAAGTTCAGATCAGCTGTCCTGGCCATGCTCTTCTGCTTCTTGTGCTCCCTGGCAGAACATGAGACAATGAAGTCCTTGACTTCGTGTAAATGCTACTTAGCAACAACCAAAATATCAGTGTATTAGCAAAATTATGATCATACTTAATCCTAAGAACTGCACTGTACCAGCTACTAAGAAGAAAATGAACACTAACCCTACCAGGGTTACTACATATTTTTTGAGACAAAAAGTCTTCTTTTTAAAAATAGTTTTATATATAAAAATATAATATTTTAACATATTTAAAAGAATTTAAAATTTAATGTTTAAAATAATTTAAAATAAATAATTTATGATAATTAAAAATAATTTATTATTCAAGCACTTTTACACTTGTAGAGAATTTCTATAAGTCACATGTAATTATTATATTTTTTTGTGTTCAGAATTTCCAAATAACATTGCTGTGAGCCTTCCTGGATATATGAAGATAAAAGGGATATTATTTTAAATAGGACTGTCTAAAAGATAATGATGCTGTTTCACAACATCTGTGAGGTTTCAGAATTTCTTTCATTCCATACTGGAAGTGACCAGACAGGCCTCTGATTCTGAAGAACTCTATTAGAAAAAACAATGCCACATCCCGGAAAATACCTATGAAGAAGTTTCACTGGATAATTTTTAATCAATAGTAGTCTTCAAGTTCAAATTACTTTTGTGTCAAAGAGAGTCACATGCAGTGCCTTGAACAATTGATCTCTCAATTCCAAGTAGGGGTTGTTGCCTGTAGTTGTTAGGTGTTTTTTTTGTGTTGTTGATATTTTGTGTGCAAGTTATACTGTCTTCTATCCTGGCAGAAAAGTCCCCGTATTTGTGAAAACGTAGATCAGTGCCATTCAGCTAATTTTTTTTCTATACTGAATTTACATGCGCATCATAGCCAGATTGTAAGTCTCACAGGACATAAAAAGTAATGGTTAAGTGTCAACTAAATTGACATCTGAGTATGGTGAGGCACTGGAACAGGCTGCCCAGAGAAGCTGTGGATGCTCTGGAAGTGTTCAAGGCCGGGCTGGATGGGGCTTTGAGCCGCCTGGTCTAGTGGAAGGTGCCCCTGCCCATGGCAGGGGATTGGAACTAAACTATATTTAAGGTCTTTCTAACCCACCCCATTCTGTGATTCTATGATGCTATTACCTTTGCCTTGTATTACAGCTCAAACAAAAAGTGGGAGAAAAACTAATAGAGAGTTTGGGTGGGGTTTATGAAAAGATGCTCTACATTAGGAAACACTTAAAAAACACTGAACTCATCAGTCTTTGAGTAATGAAAAATGGCATTTTCCTTTTAGGAACTGCTAGTTAATGCAGTGTCTAAGGAAGAGATGGTAACTCCCAGTGATGAACTTCCTATGCTGCTCATGTAATAAGGACAAAGTTAGTAGTTATGACTGTTGGTGGGAGAGCAAAAAAAACGAGGAAAGCTTATATTTTGTTCAGAGAACAGAAATATTTTACAATGTGTTAGATGGAGCAAAGCAGTGTAGACTTGCAAGGTTGATTTTATTTTTGTTGTCAGCATGGTATGCAGTACTACAGATTCTCAGAGGATTGCCTATATTAATATAAACAGCTATTCCTCTTACTATAGTAATAGGAAAAATATTGCTTTGAGTGGTAAACTGCTGTATGATTAGAAAGACACAGTTTATAATCATGCTTAGCTGGATGACCATTTCTTCTGCTTGATGGTCTTCAAGAAGGCAACTGGTTGAGGTTAAAGAGGTTTCGAAGTGTGAATGGATAATTAAGACAATTTGCCATCTGTCAAGCAGGAAAAAGAACAATCAAAATACAATCATATACTCCAATGGGGTAGCATAGTAATAGCTGGCAGCAATTATACCTGTTGTCCCAGCGATTATTATTTCATTAGGCTCACAACTAAAATGATTTCTTTGCTTGTGGAGAGAGAATTGTGGATTCTGAGTAAAGAAATCTCATGGTACCTATAGACAGCTGCCATCCTTTTATCACAGATGAGAAAAAACGTGCTACAGAGAAGAAAAAATGCAGTTTTACTAGATTCTGTTAGAGAAACTGGTCTATATATCTACCTTTAGCTGATCAGTTTATTTATGTAAAGATACTCCTAAACAGTTTTAACAGCAGCCATAACTCACAATGTATTTAAAATTGAGGTCAGCTTGATTAATATTCAGCCCTGATAGACTTGTAGTTTGACCCAGAACCATGTACAATAACCAAAAGGTAAAATCAGAGAGCACTTAAGGAACTAACTTTTACACCAGATATAAGCTGGACTCTATTGTGCATCATTAGCAGAGGCAATTTTTTCTGTATCACAATTTAAGTTTCAGATTTATTGAAGGTGGAAATTCAGAAAGAGACTACATAGTAAAAACTTATGCCTGCTGAAGCAATGAAAACTTTTGTCTACTGAAACAAAGGGAAAAGCTCAGAAATTTACAGAATTTAGTGCTTCTGAGATGGTTGGCTTTTCAAACCAAACACAATCTCTAAACCTATTGCACCAGAAAAATCACAGCAGCCATTGCTGAGTATAAACAACCACGACCGAATCATCATCTCTTCAGATAAAAGACATCAGAAAAGCTGCAGGTACACAAGGCTGAGTGTGGGTAGAAGTATAAACTGCTGCTTATTCCTTTTGCACACTCCCCCAAATTGGAAAGTATCTCTCTACTGGATTGAGTAGGAGGGAAGGGAATGAACACTAAATCTGTGCATCAGTTTTTAGTGCTATGTTTAAATTTCCTTGTGGTACACTACGAAAGCTATTAGGTGTCTTGGCACACTGTAAGATAGCATGGAAGGCAATGTAATGCAACATGATATATCATTAATCTACTATACCATGTTAAAAAATCTAAAATAGGAATATGCTTCTACCTCCACTGTATAAATGATCTTTGGAAAAGAATTCAGCAGATTATTCACAATTTCAACACCTGAATGTCTCTAATGAAATAATTAATGACTGTGGCTTTTGACCATCTGTTTTACAAGTACTGTGGCAGGTGGGAATACCTGCTACCCAACACTAAAAGTGGGCTAAGGAAAATAACCTTTTTTCAGGCCAATTATTTTCCTACACATCTTAAGAAAAACATTGCTTATGGAAGCTTAGAACTCTGGTTTTTTGGAGGTGTGCCTGTCCAAATACTCATAAAGGAATCTACCATATAAATATTAAATACTGATGAAGATTCTGAAGGAGTAATTAAAGTTAAACCTACATTTCTTCTTCTTTGTCATGGCTTTCAGATTCCATTGCAAATTTTGGATGACAGAACCTGCCATTACTGGTCTTCAATAAGGGTAATTTAAGGTTGTAATAAAAAAGGTCATGGACCATCTTCTACACTGAAGAGAAAAAATATTTCTCCTTTCAAACAGTAGATAATATCTTTGCTACTTTGGAAGCGGAGGGTACATTTAGGCTTCCCCTTTCTCAGATATAGAATATGCATGCATGTGTATGTATAATGGCATGGTAAAAGATAGAAGATGTTTATTTATTTTTAACTTGGAATATTTCTATTGAACATGTTGTGTTGAAAATTTTTTCAGTATTCAGACTTAAGACTGTCAAATATTTTATTTCCAAAGATGTTTTTAGTATTCATGTTCTTCTAGCCTTTTAAAAAGGGTTAAGGGGAGATGAAAGGAACAAAAATAATTGGGAATCAAGAGGCAGCAGCCTATTTAGGCCTGGTTTTTGAACCTATTGATCTACCTTCCATACAGATCAGTTTTATTAGTAAATTATTTTCTTTCTTATTGACACAATATTTGAACAAGGTGCCATTCAGAGGATGTATCCAATGAAAACTTCTATGCATTGACGGCTCACTTTTGTGCGTGTCGTAAAGTGATCTTACATTTCCAAAATAACTGTTTTACTGTGTTAGAATGAGGACCTTCTCCCAGTCACACACATATTAAGATGAAGTTATTTAAAATTTATCAGTGTAGAAATATTTGCCCATAGACTTAGCTTATTTGTCCTTTTCATGCTTCTTACATCAATATATTTTTTTTTTCTGTCCCCTCTGCAGACATTAAGTAATGTGTACACTTGACACAGAATGGATTTAGTGTTGTCAGTTATTCAGGTGATTTGTTCGTTCATACCCAAACAGCTTTGTCTTTCTATAAAATATTTCAAAAAGAAGTGAAGAGTCAACATTAGATTAGATACAGTTTTATATATTTGTTTTTTTGGTACTGATCATGTTAGTCTGTTATTTTCTCTGAATTTAACCTAAGACTTTGTTATTTTCTATTTTACATTTACTTCTGCTACATCATACAGAGAAATTATCGTTGCTAATTAATGCACATATGGTTTCCTTTTTATTGGTTTATATCTCTTCTGTTTCAATGTTTATGCATAATTCTTGCAGCCTGCTTTAATAGTTTTGCAATGAAAAAATGTAGTCCTGCTCCACCTTAACAAGTTTCAGATATCTTTTCCCTTGTTCGCCAAGGAGGTGGAGCAAAATCTGTGGATATGTTTGTAGCTGAAGACAATCTCTTTCTCATGATTATTGTTGTTAGGTAAATAGTCTATTGATTTATATTAACTTTCAAGTAAGTGTAAAGACACTGGAAATCTTTGAGGTTAGTCTTGCAAAGTGTCTGCTGGCACAGGCTGGATTTAATTTGCTGTAGGATGGGAAGTACGTGCCTGAGCCCAAGTCTGGTGCACCACTGCTGCTCCCCTTCGTGAAGAACTTCAGTGTAGTTATGATTGTTTCTGATTTTTCTCTTTTTTTTTTAATACTTACATCTACATTGTCAATGCGAGCTTTCAGTAATAGTGATTTGTGGGCACTTGACATCTTGTTTTTATTCCATTTATTTAGTCTGACCCCTTTTTTTGCAATATCTGTTCTATGTAAGAAAATAGAACATCATTAGGAAAAAAGTGAACCAAATAAGATCTTAAGAAATATCTGTGATTGTAATAAATTGCTATCAACATTTTTCAGTAGTTCACAATAACCAGTGTTTTTTTTCATTTACAACCCCCAGATTATCCATACATATTTTATGTTACATCTGCATATTCAAAATCACGTGTCAAAATATTTTGCTAAATTATTTCTCCAAGAGATTTCTAACCTTTCACTCTTTATAAACCAGTCATTATTAAGTGGACACTGGCTCAGCATTCTACTGTTGACAGTGCATAAAACACATTGTGCATTTCTGCTCTCTAGGAATTTGGCATCATTCTTAGAACCAGAAAAATACTTGTGTATCTAAATTTTTTCACAGAACGGTGGGTTTGTATGCAGGAAATTAGTTTAAGAAAAGTCAGTGTGAGCCTTTATGGAAGAGGAACATGTTTTTATTATGCAAAATCCCTAGGAAATTTGATTTTATCCAGTAATACTCCCACACCTACAAACACTAAGACATGTAGATCCAGCTGCTGTAGAAAGGATCACTTGTGCGCATCACATGACAAGAAATCTCATCTACTAAGCCCTGACTATTTCTCCTGGTTTTCTCTTGACTGCTGACAAAAAAATTATTTTTGTACAGATAATATGTACCTTCTTAAACAAAGCTTAGGACCACCCTTTGTCTCAGAATTTTGCTTCTCTTATCTTTCACAGATTTTTATATCTATGATGCCTACTGTAGCTAGGATAGCTCCTGACAACATCCACACAGGGAACCTGCTCTCAGAGCTTGTCTAAGGGCTGTTACCTGCCACAAAACAAATGCATATATATGTGTATTTTTAGAATCTGAATTCACGTATTGCTCTTGTCTGGCTACCTCATAGCAGGTCTGCAAACTCTGTATCATCTAGACCCTCGCCTGAATTCTGAATTCTCTTTTCTCATCATTCCCTTGCTTTCTAGATTCAGCTCACATTGACTTAATTCTAGGTTTTGGGCTGAGTGTTCCTTCCACTTCATTTCTGATATAAGTTATTATGTTCTGGTCCTCCTTACTTGAATTGTTTGATTACAAAAAAGAAATAATTGACTTTCCTGAGATGAGTGAAACTGAGGGAGCAAATACCCAACAGAAAAGGGAAAACTTGAAGTTCCACTAAACAATATTGTTCACTATATGGAGTTATGTTACTAATAGGTTTTCTTTCACGTTTCTTATTGAGATTACTAGTTGTTTTGATTATTCTTCTTACAGAAGGTGGAATTCCTACTAGAAAATTGCTGTTTGTCATCCTACTATTCAAGAAGATCACACTTTCTTGAATTTAGCCTTTTAAAACCTTTATGAAGGAGAATGAGTATTAGTATCTTCACTTAATAGATAAGAAAGTGAGACAAATAAATCAACTTAAAAATCTGTGATGATATTAGAATTAGAGCCTATATGACATAGACATAAGACCCTGTCTGTAGAAGTTCATTCCTCTTTGGAAATTAGTAGAAGTCATTGGGGCCTGCAGTCTTTCCTGTTTCTGAATAATGATGGTTTGATAAAGCTTGCTTTGAATATACCCTTAGTCTTTAGTCTTCCCACTTACCAATTTTGCCTGAAGTACCGTCAGAGTGGGTCAGATGAACTCTTACTATGGAGAAGTGACTTCCCATAATATAGCCTCTTTACAGTTCTGTTTCTATAATTTATCTTTTGTTCCTTGCAACAACAGTAAAGGGCTGATCAGTAGATAGGAGTGAGAAACCTAATTGTGATTAACTGCATGACTAGTGGAATTGAAATACCAGAAAAAGAAGAAAGAAACAGAAGGAAAGTAAAGGTTAATACATAAATAAACAAAGCACTAGAAACTAAGAGTTACTGAAGAAGTAGACAAAGCTCAAATTTTCTGCCTTTAGGGAGAAATGTGATAGCTCCATGCGATAAGTATGCATGTAAATTGTAGGCTGCTCAAGTATTACAGTGATATAAAATTGTAAACCAAAGAAAATACTTGGTATGTAGCCTCAGTTTTTATGCTGCTCAGAAATCCTTCTGAATCTAATTTGACTTTTTTTCTCTCCTCATTTTGAAAGCATCCTTTTTCTAACGTAGGCTATTCTTTGACACATGGAAAAGCTCTAGTCTAAGTGTCTAGGCATAATTCAGTTTTCCTTGGCTTATGCTTATCTTAACAATATCACAGCTGACAGTTTTCCTTTCTGTGATTTATACCTGTGTTTTAGGCTTTTTATTACACCATGGTGTGGGGTGGTGACAGAAACAGGCTAAATGAGTTTCACACAACTTCCATATCTGGAAGCCTTTTCTATTTTTTTTCCTTTTTTTCCTTCTTTTTTTTTTTCTTTTTTTATTTTTTGTGTTGCTAAGGCCCAGATTTCTCTATATCTTTTTGCAGGTAGCAGAATGAACATCCCCACCATCAGCACTATATTTCTTTCTCTCCCAGCTTATGACCCTCTTTTCCCATCTTTCATCAGGTCCTTAATGATAGCAGAAAAGAGATCTGAATATTTATTTTACAATGTTAAATTTACTTATTGTATTTTTCATTTTGACTGTGTGTAAGTACCTCATGGGTAAACTACTTAAGTCAAATTATATTTTAAAACAAATAATAATGATTTTTAAATTATGTGAGACTGAAAAGCCGCTACATGCTGTATTTGAATAGACTACCGTGGTTAAGGAGAACATGTAGGTGGGTGCTGGAACATTGAAGTCCTAACCTTGCATAACCATTTGCTATAGATATGTGAGGCAACCTTTCAGGTTTATAGAAGACTTCGTAGACAAGTTCTCTGATTTTCTCATGAAACTGCTGTGATATTCTGGGATCTTCACTGAAGCAGGTCATGCCCCTTTATTTTTTTATACTCTTAAATTCAGCTTTAATTTCACAAAGTTCTTATTAACTTTTCCTCTTTCCTGTGTGCAGCCTTCTTTCTATCTGAGTGTCATTTTCTATCATTGCCTTTTCTTCAGGTAGCAGGTAAAGCTTTTGTTGGATGCATACCTGCTTTTGAAAAACTTCCTTGTGCAAAATTAGCAAAGGGATTAAACTGTGTACTAAGAATGCATCCTTGAGGAAAAAGCAAAACTGTTGGAGTTTTAGCCCGTTCTTGTTCCTAGGTGTGAAACCTAAAGATCATTTCAGTTAGGGCTTAATTATCTAGTACTTACAGTGATCCAAGGAGTGCCCCACAATCTCACCCTAACTTTCCATTTGTACCATACGTGGATTCCAGGATAAAGGAAAAGAAAGTTAGCATCCATTCTGGTAAAGGCTAACCCTGTCCAGAGGAGATTGACTTATCCATACCACACAGTGATTGAGCCTTGCTCTTCTCTGAGACGCCAGCATCAAGGGATCAGGAGCAAATGGGGAATTTGTTTGGCAAACTAGGAATATCCTGTGTTTACACTATTCTCTAGAAAATCATATGTAAGGAGTATGAAACTGTTTAAGCAGATGAGGTTTTATAAGTTTACACCATGTTAAAATATGGTAGAGTGTACCAGATCACTCCACTGAGAATGAGCTGTGATTGCATTGAGCTGTGCACAGTAAGTTCACTTGTCTTGTGTTTTATATTGCAAGGGACTTTCGCTTTGTGGGTATAGTTGGTGTAAATCTATTTATTCTAGTACTTAATCTGGTCAGAGCCAATATATTTTGTATACAGCCTGTGTTAGAGCTTAATTCTTGCAATTATTTCGAGTAGCATAACTCATTGCAGGCAGTATGTGAAAATCATGTAATTAATCTAGTTACAGCTCTCAGTGCAGTCGATACAAATCACACATCACAACATTTTAATTACATTGTCAGTCTGCATTGCACAGAGTTTGTGAAAATCTCAAGGTTATTTAACTCTTAGTTAATGATGGTAAAAATTTGTGCCTTTTATGTCTGGACATAAGAAACCCAGTCTCGCCTAATGTACTAGGAAATGTACTGATGTTTTTTTTTCACATGGGCAAGTTAAATAGGACATTATAATTAGAAAGCAATGCTCCCAAACTGTGAATACAAATTTTGTAGCCTCAAGGACCAAAGATCCACACATCTGAATATAATTTTGGAAATATATGATGGTAAAGTGATTGTTGCTGACAGAAGCGGTTTTGTTTCTTTACAGTAGAGGCCAAAAACTAGAAACCAAATTTGAATGTCATGATCTAATCCATATGGTAGTGCTGTGAAGTACACACAGTTCTCATAAGCAAAGGGAGGTTTATAGAGGATTTTGGAATCCCGTTTCGTGTGCAGCAATGATAAATATGCATGGATAACAGACAGCAACATGTAAAAGTTTTTTTAGTCTTTGCTTGCAAAATCAGAGTGTGATTCTGATTGCTCACAGGTCAATGCATCAGTAGTGGCAATCTTACGGGAGTGAATTCAATGTGCTGTGAAATAAGCACTTGCATTTCTAGCCTTCCTCTCCCTCCAACAAAACAATTACTGCAGTTTTGGTTGCTTTTTACTTCATTTCTAAATGAGAAAGCTCTTCTAAGGGAAAGTAAGTCTTCCTCATTGCACATCTGTGTTTAATGGCTACTGCAACAAGATGAGCTTCTGTGCTGTTTTTGCATGATACAGTCTCACTTCCAAGGCTAGTTTATGATAGTATATACTGAGGAGTCCTTGACCTGGACTTTAGTGTGTACTTTGAGGTCTCACACTATGCAGTATGTGCAGAACCATCCCTGCCATGACTTCCCCATATACTGTAGGTATCAGTATACAGCCTTCATCCAGCATCTTGGTGCTTTCACATCATTAGACTTTGTATATCTCTTAAAAGAAGAAGACATGAAATTTTAGCAAAATGAAGACTTTTAAAAAATTTTGTAAAAGTTACTGTAAACATGAACTCTTACGTTACTTAAAACTGCAGGGGAAAATCTGTGAACACTTCTTGTTTTACTATTCCATTTTTTCTGAAACTACCTCTGAATCTTCACCATAAACCAGATAAAAACATATGGAGGTTCATTCTAGAGCTTTAATAGTACTTGCATGGAAAATCAAAGGGCTATTTGAATGGGCTAAGATGATTATAGTTCTTCTCACATGTCTCTGACTCCAGCTTCGTGCAAAAAAATACTGCTGTGCAGTGCAGTTGAATCTATCCCTAAAAGCTTCAAGTGGTACCTACCATGTGTCTGGAGAAGTAAGAACGGATTATAGCAACTGAGGCACGTGGGAGACATCCATGAAATGGAAGAAAGCAAGGTATACAGGTAATTACAAGATTTTAGGTTTCACAGGTTTTACAATTGCACATATATCATCATGTAAGGACCCTTCTTCAAAGTGAGTGGTGGCTAAATGAGTGCAGTGGTTGTCATTCTCTGTGGTAGGTTTTTGTCACATGGTCTGAAGGCACCAAGATAACAGTGTTCCCTTAAAAAAAAACCCCAAAACCAAAAAAACCCCAAAAACCAAACCAACCAATCAACACCCCTCCCCTCCAAAAAAAGCCTTTTCTCAAAACAAAAATAGTACTATTTTGCAGCCTTTTTATGCACTGTTTGGGTTATTTATATTCTGTTTTAAATACTCCTGTGTTCGAATTATGAAGAATGATTACTAAAGAAAACCTAAATTTAGAATATTAAAAACATCACAGAAAACTTGAGTCTTTAATGCTCATCTGCTATAGCAGAGACATGAATAATATATTTAGATTTTTTAAAGTCATTTAACACCTATTACTATTACTATTCCCCACAATGTTGATTGAAAACACTGAGAGATTTATACTATTTGTACCAGAGATTCATATTTCTGTGAGTAAGGACACCAGTTCTGTGATAATTGCTTAGTGTTCTATTCATGTTTGGATCCTTTCTTTGTGTGACTTTTGGGATGGTCATATTCTTTTCTGAAGGATACTTTATTGAAGTACACAATTCCCTTATACAGTGGAGCACTCCCTGAGTACACACATTCAATGGTTGCCTTTTTTTATGAAATATTGCAATTTATATTGTTGTATGGCTTGAACCTCAAAACATAGAGAAAAATAATGTTGTTTTGACACTGTATGAACACAACAAAACCATTTTTCCCCCCTCACACACATAAAGCTTACAAATATAAAAAGTAGGAGGTAGGATATCAACAGGAGGAGTGAAAAGATAGTGAGAATGCATTGATCAGCAGGAGTGATCTCAGCATATCAAAATCTATGTTAGCTTTTTCTCAGCTGTCACAGGAAAGCAGTCTACTAAGAGAGGATATAAAAAATGGTGGTGAGTCACTCCAGGAATGTTTATAGGAGTTTTTTTATTAAGCCACAGGAACATTATGACAAAGTGGGCAGGGATTTGGAATGAGTGATCGTTAAGGTTAATGTCATGGGCTGATTTAAAAAAGAAGGACTCAGCATAAAGAATGAGGGGCGAGTAGGAAGCAGGAACACTCGGTGTCCGAAAGAGTCTTTGTCCCCAAAGTGGTATCACTGGTGAAGAGAGCCACCAGGTAGAGCTGCAGCACCTACATCAATCACAGAGGGGTCTGCAGACAGCTGTCTCCCATGTGGCACAGAGAGTGAGAGGCATGCATGTAACCCAGTGAGCAAGTACGTGCATGTGTTTATTATGTATTAGTCATGGACAAGTGCTAATAAACATCTACAAAGTTTAAACACTTTAAGACACTTTAGGAATATCTTCTAATTGTGGTTTATGTGTTTTATCACTGATCCTGATCCTGTATGTGTAGCTCACTGATTGCTGGTTAATTATATCAGTAATAAATCAGTAAATCACATCAATCCTGATTTGTTTTAAACCAAGTGTGTTGAAGAGTTTTTCAATGTGCCAAATGTTAGCTGGGAATAATTTCCTGTGGGGGAAAGCAAAGATTGAAAACTGAACAGAAGAGGGTGGGTCTTGGCTAGTTCAAGAGGTTGTGGCTTGGAAGAGCATGCCTAGCAAAACTTAAAACTTGGAGAAGGGTTAAAGGTTTGAAGAGGGGATGGTAAAAGAGACAGAGAGATACTTGCACATTGAGGACAGAAAGGGACATCAGTTTGAAAAGCAAAGGAATTCAGGTAATGCAGTGGGACTACAGAGATAGGTGGATGGTTTATAAAATGAAAGTGGATCAATAGATTTTGCCTGTGAAATAATAGAGGGGAAAAATGTGGGATGAGAGGGAAGGGAAAAGCATACTACAAAGAAACCATGGATTTGTTGTGTTTTGGGGTTTTGTTTTGGTTTGGGTTGGTTTTTTTTCCTGTTTTATTTCTGCAACTGATCAGTGGGATCCAACTCAGAGAAAAATACAGTTACAGGATATTTGGGAACAGTTCAGAGCGGAGTTGATGAAAAAATTATTTATAGTGTAGTTATAGTGTGTACTTATTTGGAAGATAGGATGAAAAAAGGAGAAAATGCATTTGAAATCCAGAATAATAGGAGAATTTTTGAAGATATAATGTTACTTCACCAAAAAAAGTTTCTTTATATAAACATATTTTTAAAATATATAATTTAAAATAGGACTTAGACTGCTGTCCAGCGTATCTAGACTTTTTTTTTCCTGAATGTGTAACCCTGTACTTTCCAGATGTTGAAAAGGTGATCAGGAAGTCTAGGAAGCAACTGATTCTTCTGAATCTTACCTCTGACTATTCAGTTCTTCAACAAGAACAGAGATTGAAGAGTTTGCAAAGATAACAGTTGTGGTTTGTATAGTCAATATAATTTTTGAACAGTGACACTGTGGAAAGCTAAATTAATGACTTTAGTGGGACTTGAAGAGCCATGTGTCAAGAACACACTATATTCTGGGTGCCCTGAAAACTGCCTTCTGCCTTTGCCATATCAGGTCTTGCTTGTCAAATCTCCCATACCAAAATCCTTAGAACTCTTGAAATCTCTGCGCTTTATATGAATATATTGACAAGTACTTTTCATGATCCATTTCAATATTCCATTCTATACATGACTGCTTTTTGAAAATTGTGTCCATACTACAAGATTTTACTAAATAAAAAGGGAAATGGTTAGGTGAGTGGGAGAAGGGAAGGAGAAAACAAACATAGAGGTTTTTCCCCAGAGAGAATTAAAAAAGTTCTGTTCATCATTTGCACAGTTTTGCTGTGAAAAAGAAGAAAATTTTCAACAATAAACAATAAAGCAACAAAGGTTGTTGCTTTGAGCTCTATGGTTCAAATGACAGAATAAAGCTATAGACTGAAGGAAATTCATATAAACTGACACTGTATCTGTGTGAGACCAAAGTGAAAGTATCTTGCCCAGTGTTATTAGCAATCAAGAAACACTGAAAAAGGAAGTAGTTTAGTTAGCTGTTTTTAGAACAACCAGTGTGAAAAACCACAATTGACAAGTACTTTGCTAGTAATGAGAAACACTGTAGTGGTAGCAGTGATTACCTTGATGTATATTCGAAGAAAATACATAAATACTTAGGTCTAAGGAAAATACTTTGATGGGCATTTCTTGTATTATAACTTCAAAAATATTTTCACTATTGTGGCTATAAGAATACATCAAATATTGAGGATTTTATTGCCTAGAATCAGTAAAAACTCATCTCTTATCATGCTACCTCCCTGAACGGAGTCCTAGGAAAACGCTGCCACATGCACTTTATCTATTCATACAAAATGTATTTTTGTACAAAAAATGTGTATATTAATGACAGAAATATATGATATCGGAAAAAATTCTTAAAAGTTGTTCAAAATATGACTCCTGTTTTGCATTACTTTGATGAGCATATGCTAAGAAATGTAAAAGCTTTACAGGGTAGATATCAAAGTAAATAGGATGTTTCAAATTTCTATGTTTTAGAGTTAAAATACCTAGAATATGCTTCTAAAAGAAAAATAGAACAAAGCAGACACAAGATCAGAGATCATGGTGAAGCCCCAGGCTGTTAAGCTAATCCTACAATCGTACAGCCAGCTATTTTGAAAACAAAACAAAGCCCAAATTTGCTTTATTGCTACATATTGTCCTTTTCAACTTTTCCAGGAGCAATGTCTGTAGTTCATTTTTTTCTGAAGAACTCTATCTTGTCTGGTGTTGGAAATTCTCCTCCTGAGGCATTACATGGAACATTACTGTGACGTCAGGGAGTCAGTATTAAAAAGGATGAATTAAGTGTTTGACAATAGGGATTTAGTGATTTTTATAGCACTGGAAAGGAGACAAGATTGAAAGTGCACCTTTATCAGTCAGGATGTGGGGTGTATCTGATGGACTTTACTGGCTTGAGGGAGTGTTGTGGTGAAAGAAGCAAAGTTCATTTCACTCTTAGCCCTTAGTCAACTAATAAGCTATATGAACCATTAGGTCTACCGGTAGTTAAAGTCAACGCTTTTACCAGGGACAGGATTTCTTGAGGCTATGTATCAGAGACAAACAGAACTCAGCTTCAAAATATTTGGTCATGTGTTTGTCATGATTATAAAAAAGATACGCCCAAGCCTGCATTTGCCTCTTGAATTATTTGAAAACCCTCTTGCATCCTTCTGTGCTGACATTCTTCACTGAATTATACACCTTCTTGAAGTATACCAATACAATAGCTATGACTTTAAAAAAAAAAATTCCAACACACCATGAAGTTGGCAGTTGACATCGTGTGCTCAAGACTACCATACAAGTTCATAAATTTCCTCAGATTCACACATTGTAAATGCTGAGATGTGGGACTGGTAAATTTTATGACTGTGCATTTTCAGCTCATGAATTCATAACTAGACATTTGTAACTTGCAAATCTTATTTAAAAACTGTGACCTTAATGTGTAAAGACTTCATATACTACAGTGAGAGTAGAAAAATTGATTACTGTGGAGTCTAGCCTATTGCATTTGTCTCTAAAAATCTTAGGGCGGAGGAGGGCTTTTTTTTGTGGAAGTTTTAATGCAGTTAAATTTTTTGTCTGGGGCTTGTATGTAATAAAAATTTAGATAGTAGTAACTTTAAAGGCAGAGATGTCTATTGAATGTAAACTTAGATGTAAGCATCTAAGTAGGCTTAGGCTTAGATACAAGTAAACATCATAAACAGTATTGATTATGATGGTTGTCAGGTAACTGTTGCTAACCCATATGATTTAAATTCCTATGTTTAGCTGTCTAAACGTTAGGCCTAACAATATGTTAATATTCTGTTATTTACATAAGGTTTATGAAGAACTCTGTGTTTAATCAAAACTTGAATCAATAATAATAATGTTAATTTGTTGGTATATTGATGTGGTACAGTTTTACATATTCATGAAGAATATTTCATATTTCAATTGTGGTGAGACTAGGTATGGCACAATATCTAGAAACAGGATACTTTGGAAGGATTTATGAGACAGTATCAAAAGTGAAGAACTGAGATAAGCATCAATTGTAAAGAACTTCCTATTCAACATTTTAACCAAACAAGCAAAAAAAAAAAAAAACCAAAAAAAACCACCTCTGAATCAACCAGCTTCCTCAAAGAAGTTCATAAACATAGAGAGCAATTTCATGTACAGACAGATGCACTTACAAGAATGATGTCACAGGTTCAAAATTTTATTCATGTCTTTGCCAAAGGGTTTACTTTGTTCTTGCAAAGGTTTTCCTTTGCTGCCCCAATTTGCACAAAGCCCAGGCTCTTTCTGAGTTTAGCCAATGGTGGACTGGAGATTCTTCAGCCTCTGAATCTGGGCTATCAGTCAATACCTGCACATTTGATTCACACTGAATATGACTTTTTTTAGATTGACAGACTTTCAGATTTATAATGTTAATAACAAAACGTTATAAGTGGAAAAGTGCATATTTGTTAGACAACAAAATGGAAATTTGCCATGATTAAGAGTTATGAGAGAAAAAATTGCAAATGTTTAAGAAGTGTGTTATAATGTTTTGACTTTTATTTGTACACTCAATTACAGTTAGAAGATAACTGCTAGGGTTGTTGAGCAACACTTGAAATTCTTGGATAACTTTTTCTTTTCCTGGACAAAATGGGTACAAATACCAACTGTATGCCAAGGTGAATTTCAATGTGTTTTTATTGCTTACTGCTATAGATTTTCGTTGGCCAATATAATGCTTGCCATAAATTGAAGCAATTGTGCTGTATTGTACTCCCCAGCAGAGTTCCCTCAGTCTCTCAGTAGAAATTGGTTTTAGACATGAGAATAATCTTTCCCTGAAGTGAATTCTGCTGAGACAATTAAAAAAAGAAAGTGTTTGGGTCAAAAGTTCTGATTGTCTTTTCATATAATACAGTATTGCTTACTTTTGAATGAGTTAGTTTTAAAAAAAATCATTCCATATTTATAGAGATAGTTTCTAAAACTTTGTTGCCATCTAACTCACTTAAAAGAATGTCTGAGAAATAAGCCTCTTAAAAGAAAACATTTTCTCTAGGCTACCCTAAAGCATACTGAATAATTCATGGAAGCCATTGAAATAAACACAATAAAGAATGAAGCAGTTAAGCAAATACACTCTCTAAGCTCTGAGTTTATATATTTAACTATTTGTTCTATGTGCAAGATTTGGTCTTACAAATCTCAATACAGGGAAGTAATACTATGGAAAAAATAGAGGATTTTTTTGATACGTTATTTTAAAATACAGTAAACAATTGAGAAGTCTTTGAAAGGTCAGTGAAAATTTTTAAAAACTATTTTGAGTGGAACATTTTAAGCAAATCTTAACATGGTTTTGGTGGTCTTCCTCCTGGTGCTAGTTCTCAGAGACCTTTGTTGTATGCAATTTGTTGTTCCCAAGTTCTGCATGACTGGTCAGCCTAAGACAGAGCCATGGCTGGGAAATGCAAGGAACAAATTATACCCTGCTTCTGCTTTCTCAATGATGGAGTAATGGCCCTTAACCTGTTGCCTTTTAGGAACCTAATCGAAGCAAATAGTCCTATGAAGGTTGGCTTGAAAAGAAGGCAAAATGTTCTCTTTAACACTTTCATGTGAAGCACTTATACTTGTGGTTCAAAATGAATGTCCGTCCATCCATCCATATGTCGGTTTTCCTAGGAGTTCTGAAGTTTGATAAGCAATTTTCAGGATGGAATAACTTGCAGACAACTTTGAAACAAAGTTGAATAAAGGCTATTAACCCCTTTTGAGGAATAAATAAATTTTGGATTAGTTTCTAGGGCAGAAATTATTTGGAATAGTATTAGCTATGTACAATATGTTTCTTGCCTTGTTTGACAAAAGATATGATTCCTAACAGCTGTTAAAATCTAAGATTCCCAGTAACAACTCTACATTTTCTGCAACAGGTAAAAATCCAAAACCGACAACAACAACAACAAAACATCCAAACTCCAACACCTTCCCTATCACTCTCAGCCAGAATCAGCTCTACGAATTCCCAAATTCTTTTGTTAGTCTCTTTTTTCACCAATTTCATACCTAGGAAAATACTCCACAATAGTAAAAAAAAGAAAGGCCCAACAAAAAAAACCAAAACCAAAACAGAGTCTACTATTTTGTTTCCAAAGTAGAATCATAGAAAATTGTTAGTTTTGTTCAAAGGAAATGCAAAATTCTCCTTGAAATTGTAATAATATTATCTTTTTAACCTGTTCCAAAGTTAGTTTTAGTGCTAGCATAGTTATCTCTGAATTTTTCAGTTCACTAAAATCACCTCAGTGTCTGCTTTTTTTATTTTTTTTTAATTATTATTATTATTACTATTTACTGATGTAGTGATTTACTAGTGTTGAAGTATTAGGTAATTACATGGATAAATGTATAAATGCTTTCCATCTTGATTTGTGTTATGTGACATGTTTAAAAAAGTATTGTACTTGAGACGTTAATGATGGGAAAAAAGCAAGCCTTAACACTGAAGTAAACCTAAGACCTAAACTACATTATCTTCCAACTGAAAACATTGAAAAATATTTAGGATGGTGACACATGTAGGAACGTTTTCATGTTTTGTAGCTTTTTCTCCGAACACTGCAACTCATCTGTAATTATTTTGCAATAGAAGTACCTCCTGCTGACATTCATTGTAAAAATAATAATACTAATTGCCCAAGTAATTTTTTTTCTTCCAGTGTTCAGAATTCATGACTGAAGCAACAAGAAATTAGGCAAAATTCTTGTGGTACTGATGCACATAACATAATTTTCAGATTCTTCTATTCAAGAACGTGTACTAGTTTTAAAAATTATTATAGTTTTCCAGTGCAATATCTGCAGCTTATATATATACATATACATAGATATATAATTATATAAGCCAGCGTTTTCTGATGTGAGTACAACCACTCAGTGGAACTGGAGGTGAGCTCACAACTTCTTTGTCTGTCTCTTAGCCTGCTTTACAATAAAATATTCAAAGGTGGAAGTACCTGGGTGGGAATGGATGCACCAGAGCACAGTCCTCACCTCACCACAGATATGGCAGGAGGCACCCAGAGGCAAGAGGTGGGTCAGTGTGGCAGCATGCAAACCATTCAGATTTGAACATCTAACAATGAATATGTAGTTTCTCACCCAGCTGCTGTGAAAAGGTGGCTTGAAGCCACATATAACAGCAGTGAAGAACTTCACCCACTCTTTATATCCCTGGAAATGTTTCCTCTCTTTCAATCTCTCATTTTTGCATACATGTAGTCTTTTTACAAGTGGTAAACAAGGACTAGGAATTAATCTAACACAAATGTTGCCAAAATCAGTCTTCCGTATTGGAGGCTTAATGCAAGATAATGGTCCTTGAAAGCATAGGGATTGGGAATGGTGACCAAAATAATAGAGCAAAGTGATTAGCTTTCCAGATGATGTGGAAATAATTTCATAAGTGTCACTATGATTTTCAATGATGATAAAAATCTTCCACTGGCTGAAAATTTTTATTTGGAGTACTAAAGAGAGATGGCCCAGAAGAACATTTTAATGTACTGCTTCTGTATAATCTTTTCTTTCACTTCCATGGGGAAAAATTTCTGCTTCATTATAAGAATTCATAGTTTTATCACTTATTGGTTGCATCATAGGCTAACTGGGAATATTGTTGGCAAACCAGAGTTTAGGAATGGTGAACAATTTCCAAAGGACATTTAGCATAGCTTTGAGAGTTATTTCTTGATCTTCATGGTTACAATGCTCACAAAATATCCCAACTCCCTCCAGTTTTGTTCTTCTTCTTTCTGGAATTTTTCTGTTGCCTCCAGAAGACTTGTAAATGCTGGATTAGAGGAGACAATTTTATAATATTTGTGTTTTATGCTTTATCTCGACAAAGTCACTGCAGAGAAGCCTTTAAGTAACTTCAACCAGAAGTTCAACCAGATTTGCACTTTGATCTTTGCTAAATACAGCTATTAATCAATATCATTATTTTTTTATCTCCATCGATTTAATATTTGATCCTTATTTCCACTGACTTAAAGTGCCAAAAACAGACAATACCACAGATAGCACAGTAAGCTTCATTGTAATTTAGACTTCTAGGCTTAATTGTTTCTCTCTGGTTAAATTACTTCTCTTATAATAGTAGTACAAATCAAGGGTTTGTTAGAGTTTTTATCTAAAGATAACTTAATGAAAAATGTAAGTTCAAAAAGACATTAAAGACTGATTACTGATTGAGAATCTTGGAAAAGTAGTTGAATCTCATACAGTGCAGTTAGACACAAGAGCATCAAAGAAAATTTTAGTTTGGAAACACTATGATGCTTTGACCAGAACCTGACATTTTCATATTTTCTGAGTCGAATGTGGCTTCAGTGATTCTTTGTTGATTCATGTAGGTTTTTTGTAATGATGCCTGCTCCTGTTTTTGTAATTGCATGGCTTTTTTTTTTCTTTCTTTTTTATTTTCTTCTTTTTACCTGACTTGATTCCTTGAAATGCTCTTTCCTTAAATAAAAAATTCTTCAGGAAACGGAAAAAAATCACACTTTAATTTTCAAACTGTAGTCATGTTTTCCCCCGTCTTTTAAACTTGGAAGGAGGCTTGCTGGTGCATACTTTTTGAATATGATTAACCCTTATCACAGTATTGGGATCAAAGATTTGCGAACAAAATACCCTTTTTTTAAATTTTTTTTTTTTTAAATTCTGCTCACATCTATTCATTTGATGAAAGTTAAAAATCAGCAACATTTTAACATTTCAGTTTTAACATGGACCATTTCATCCAATGATCTTCTTAAATATTAATTTCTCAAACAGCTCAAAATTCATATGAAATATGCATTATGCTACTGAGATGCTGCTGGAGTTATGCTCTTATTTCATAAAAATTTAGTAAAGAGCACCCTCATGGAAAGCGATGTGAGACAGATTAGCAAAGCCTTGTGCAGTTGTAAGGAAGGAGAGAGTTATCTAAAAAAAAGGAATTTGATTCCAGTACCTTTTCTAGTCTATACCTAAAAGCTGTATTTTCTGTGTGGGAATACAAGATGGCAAGTGATTTCCTGCATATTTGTAACAATTACAGAAAAAAAAAGCAGTTTTCTTCCTAACCGTAAACTTAGTGCTGGCGACAACATCCATCAGAATAGGATATACAAAGGAAAGTCCATATTAAACAAATCATGAATGTCAAGACAGGGATACATTAAAACACAGTAGGGTATATAACTCTCTTCCCAGAGTCTTGCAGCAAATCAGTGGTGAGAATAGGGCATTAGACAGAACAGGTCTTATACAAAAGATTTTTTTTTTTTTTAATGCAGAGTATCAGAAAATGAAAAGATAGCCACAGGTTTCCTCATTTTTTTGATCTCTGTTCCTGAATCTTCTACTGACAAGTGTGTCTACCGGGCTTTCAAAAGCTATTGCAAATCATTATTTTAAAGCAAATCTAATAGCCAGGGATGTCAATTAGTTTATTAAAACTGTAAAATATGAGTTGCAGTCAGCATATGCTGATAAAAGATGTCAAAGCCTGGGAAGTATTTTTGTTTCTTTTCTTGTTGTTTTATAGACCTAGAAGTTGTGCAACTGTCCTTGCTCTATTAATAACCATTTGACAGCATCAACAGGAAATTATGCTAGTGCAATTGCATTGGTGTAGTAAGGTGGGTCACAGCATTTACACAAGGAAGTCTTTCAGGTGAGTGAGGAAAAGGTATACTGATGACTCTTATGCTTATCTACTGGAAATTCTGAAATTTAGTGTTTGATCTAACATCAGAAAGAGGTGTGGGGCCCTCTCTGCAGCTACAAAGTATATCTGAAAGGAAACTCTTAGCTTTATGTTGTCAAAATAATTAATTACTGGGAGATTTCTGATAGATAATTTTATTAGTTATAGAAAAATAAACATACAGATTCTAGAAAATTAGTTCTAAAGATGCAAAAAAAACATTAGACTTCTAACTTTGAGCAGTAGTATAAGGTAAATGAATCATTTGTAGTCACAGATGTCACCCAATATCACCCAAAGTCAATCTGATTTCACTTAAATTAAAGATGGCATCTACTTGACAGAAACCCACTGTAGGAAAAGATGTCAACCTTGGGAGAAAAAAGAAAACTGTGTTTGGGCTGTTTTTCTTTCCCTTTCTCCACCCAGCACTCTTCTAGGACAAACTTTTTCTTTGGAATTCAATCTCTATGCTACGTGGCAGTATAAAAGAGACAAACTTCACTATGAAGCAGGTGTGAAAATTAATTCAGTCCCTCTGACTTCAAATTACCATCTGTTTCTTCAGTAACTGCAGAAAGAATTGTGAAAGAATCCTTTGTTAGATGGTGAAGGGAGACTAGAAAATATATTCACATGCAAATTCTGTACACTCTTCTCACTTAAAAGAAAGAAAACAAATAATAATTAAAATGAAATAATCTGAAACTATTCTATTCCTATATCTAGTTACTTATTTTCAACCTTGTTTTTTTTACGTGAGCATAGAGACAGGCTCATTCTGTTATTTTCATCAATAAAGTTTTGCATCCTGACAGAAATGAGAGCTGTGTTTAACTGCTTGCTTCTTAATTATTCTTTATTATCAAAATGCTTCACTTTTAATAACTTAGTCTCCTCTGTAATTAGATTATCTCTTGGATTACACTGGAGTTTTCCTTTGGGGATTTATTTTTATTTGATTTCGTTGTATAATTAAAGATGTCTTTGTTGTATTACACAACTCCGGTCTTTACTGGAGGTAGGTGGTACCTGAGATGAGGGAGCGGTAAGAGTTAAAAAAGTTTTGGTCACATTTTTTTGATTCTAATCTGCAATTCCAACACATTCATCTTATTAAATATTTGTTATTACATCAAAATATATTTCTGTGTATTTCTTTTATAAAATAATATTATTGATGCTCTCTGTCTTACAGACAGAAATGCAGCAAATAAGAAATCATTTTTGAGACAGGAAGAAATAAAGGCAATAATTTGTCTTTTGTAAAGAGAACTATATATTCCGCAAACACGTGAATGTCACAGCTCAAACCTGAAAAATGGAAAAAAATTAATTAAAAGTACTGGATAAAACCAATACAAATTTACTGTGCTCTTTTGTGTTAAATTAAGATAAACTAGTTCTGTATTGGTTGAGTAAAGGAAATTTCCAGGCTACTTTCAATTCAATGAAAGATGTTGTGGTTGATTTTCTCAGAAATCTTTAGCAGCAGTAATCATAGTAAAACTATGATTTTAAATCTAAAGTTTTGATAAAGGATATAGTGTTGCTATTTTTGTGATAATATTTCAAGTTCCTTCATTTTAGGTAGACAAGGAATTACCTGAGTGCAGTATTTGTTTAAATGAATACATTTGAATGAATAAATGGGGAAATAGGGAAACACTTCTGTGAGGAAATGGTTAGTTGAAATGATGAGTATCATAATGAGGTTGCAGGGGCTTTTGGTGTATACATGTCCTTGCCTATTTATTTATTTACTTATTTAAAGATAGCATCTGTTACCAGAAACAATATGCTGAGACAGTAACATGGTACACTATTTTTAGAGATCAGTGCAAAATGAGATCATGGGAATTTTTTAAATCTCAGGTATTTATTTTATATATATTCTCATTACGGACTAGAGACCTGTCACTAGTATTACAATAATCTGCTGTGGCGATACCAGAAAAACTCAATACAAAGAAAACCCTGAGATGGGTGAATTCAGCATTTGTCGTAAACACAAGATAAAACAAGGAGTGTAGCCCCCACAACACCTGGGTGCTACATGAAACCCCAGAAAACCAGGAGCATTTATTTTTCTAGAAAGAATCTGCACTACAAGAGATTCAATTGGAAGTATTTTAGATATATTGATGAAAATTGCTGCCATAAAATCTAAGCATGGATTCTGGGCACTATTAATCTTGTTTCACATGTTTACAGCATTCATGGTCATGCAAGACATGTGCAGACCAAAACACATATTTCTTTTATTTAGATTCACATGGTCAAATAATTTCTGAGAGTATGAAATAAAATAAGGTTAGGCATTTTCTTATTAGACTAACAGAATATACTTCAGAAATCTACAAAACTTGCAAGTTTTCTTTTGTTTTCTGATGAAGCCAAAGATATGTACCAAAGATATGTACCATAATCATTAACCTTGAAAATCTCTGGTTATTTTATATAATTTCTTTTCCCAGATATGGAACTCCAATGCTGATAGAGATATGACAGGATGAGATGAAATGTCTGCCAAGAAAGATCTGATTCTAACAAGTCTTGCTTGGCTGATTTAACTATGCTGAATTGTTTTAATAATACAGTTCACAGGGGAGAGAAAAAAGGTGAAATTCTAGTTTCATCTATGAATTCGGCTGAGTGCACTGTAGGGTTTGTTGTTGTTGTGGATTTTTACTAGAGTGGAAGACCACAGTTTTTCTTTATTCAAACATCATGTGCTGCATCATTTGTGGCTCCTACTCCACAATTACACAAAAGTATATGCAAAAACTAAATATGGAGGACATGAGTTAAAGTGAAGGCCTGTTTTGTTCAAAGCATTTGAGATATTTAGACACTAATACTTCTCATGTTTACCGACTGTTTTGTTAATGCATATTTGATTTTTAGAGCAGTCTTAATTTCTCTCCCTATGTGTTATCTGTAACTTCTTTTATATAACTTGAGACATCTGTGACTAGTCATATTAATCACTGCTATTCCAGAGAAAGTATTAAGATTTTTTATAGTTTGTGAAGAAAAAGAAGGTTTAACTATGTTAAAATAGCTAGATTTTTTTTTTTTAATTTTGCATGGATGTAACCATGAAAAAAAAAAAAAAGAATAACCACTCTAATTTCTGAGGCGTTATTTTCTCTATTTTAGACATATTAGACATCAATTTAATTTTATATATTCCTATGTCCAAATTTACAACAAAAACAATATTAACTTCTTTTTTTTTTTTTTTTTTTTCGTAAAATGTACCTGAATTCATTTAGCAGNGAAATGTGTGGAACACTTTAAACTCTTTGCAGTTTATTTTGCTAAATACAAAATAGGCTTATGTGCTTGACATTTGCAGCTCAGGGTGTTGAGGACAATACTAGCACCTCTGGCTCAGAAAATGTGACACTTACGTGTTGTTGCTCACTGGAGGAAAAATATTACCATTTTCTTCTCCTGGGCTTTTCCTCTTCCTTTACAGTATGCCATAGGCCTCTCCCAGAAATTGGTTACTAGGTGACAGCAACACCATCCATACTTATAAGTAACATTTGAATCCTTAACAGCATTCTCTTAGGATAATTTGTGTAGAATGATACAAAAGATTTAAAACAGTGCACTGAATGCTCACACTTAGTATGAAGGGAGTGTAAAAAGTTAGTATCTGATCTTTCTGCTGTAATGAACTCAGGTTGATTAAAGGATTAAATCAGGACTCGAGTAATCTCATTTCTGTCTGTATCATGAAGATTTGTGTCTGGAACATTTACAGAAATGGATTTGCAGACTTTTGCCGGAGAAAGGAAGTGGGAGAAACTCCCACCTCAGCAACAACTGTGATTTACCCAGTTATTCTGTCAGATTGAGGTTACAGTATGAATATCTTTGTAAAATACAGGTTGAGGGTCTCAGTGGTGCGGCAGAAACATTTGATTATCTTTTTGAAGTTGCATCTTGTTAAAATTGATTCATTTATCCATTACTGTTTGCATCAAATACAGCATGTGCCCCAAAATCTGTGCCAGTGCAATTTTACCTGGGTTTCACAAGGGCTGCAGACCTATGGGTTCTTATGGCAAATCTGTGCCCCATGTATAAAAGCCATCTGGTTTTCAGTTATGCTTTTTCTCTGCAAATCATGTCTTGTTTCTATCAAGGAGATCTTACAGAAATCTTTCTACTTCACTCTTCTACAAAAAGCTTTTCTGAACTTCTCCCTTGATCAGGGCGTTTGGGCCAGAAGACCTCCAGAGGTCCCTTCCAACTTGAGCCATTCTGTGAGTTTGTAAAAGAACAGGAAAGACTGTGTAGCATACAAGGATTATTCTATTGCGACAATGAATATGCAATCACATATATGACCTCAATCTGCACTAAATGAGTAGTTTGTGTAAATCCCAAAGGCAAATTCAAGTCTTTTGATCTGCAGTGATATTGTTTGTTCCAGCCTAAAGCATTTGGCTTAGATGCAGCTTCCTAGAAAGCCAGGATGAACTGTAACATTTCTCTAATTTTATTAATAACCTAAACATATTAAACCCAGTGGGACTGATGAAAGAATGTTAATTAAAGTTTGCACTTTTTGATGCATAGTGTGCACGTCCTATACACACACTGAGGATCTGAAACAATGGACAGAGATTAATATTTATTTCTGAGAGAAGTAAGAACTTCTTTCTGAATATTAGTAACCGGAAAACCTGGTATTAGTGATGATAGGAAATTATATGGGAACTGCAATTATAATACCAACCTTTTCTGACTAAAAACCCTGATATGGTAGTGTGATGACCCTGATAACCTGGAGAGGGGCTTGGTGCAGGTGCAGCTCATCAAGGCCAGGGTCTAATGAAAATTTCTCAGATCATGGTGTGACCTGGGGTGGGGGCAGGAATGTGACTAAAGTCAGCTTCTCTCGGCCTCTATAGATAGATTACATACACTTCTGTATGAGACTTTACACAATATTGAACAGAGATGAAAATATTAGTAAAAGGAGGGAGAATTCTAATAATTCCTAATTCTACTTGTCAACTTGAATGTATAAGTTCTTCTGCTTTTGTTCTGGATTTCTCTAAGCTCACATTCCTTCCCATTTTTCAGATACATCCATAAAGCAGTTTCACTGCTTCCAGAAAATTATTAATTGCTTTCCTTTTTCTATCTATTCATGGTAGACAACTTTATCCTCAACCGTGTCTTTCTTTCCCTGCTTTGATGTGTCCCCATGTTTCTCAGTAAATCTTCTGTATTTAAGAAATATCTTATGAAATATATGATCATTCTATTTCTCAAGAGCTATTGTAACATTTTCCTTTTCAATCTGACTTCCAAAGCTTTTTTTCTTGTTCCTATGTACAGCCCAAACAAGGTGGGGGAAATGCCTTGTTCATGAAATAGCTTTAATGCAGTTGTCACATAGCTACCAGTGACAACAGTAAGTGTCCATTGCTCTGATGTGTTGAACAGAATCAGATTCAGGGGCTACTTTTCTGCCCATCAAGTTTGTAATAGAGCCTATGGCTGTCATTGTTCTCAAGATGACTTCAGAGAGACATATGCTTTAAGTGAAGCACTTTACCTATCTCAATTTCAAACTGTCTAGGTTGCGTCGTAGCTGCTCCTGAGAACTTACGTCTGACTAACTGCATCCTTCAGAAAGAAATTACTTTGCATTTTAAAACCTTAGGAAATCTAATGACCACCAGTTTTTCTTGGTGACTTGTTCAAGCAGATTTATAAAATGTATTTTACTTACATCTGCTTATCAGAAGGAAGACTGAAACATGTATCCCAGTGGAACAAGTGAATAATACAAAAAAGTAACAGTAGAGTGCTATCCTCTTCAGCAGATACGCTATATTTCTATCCTGTAATTCCAGTTCATAATGCGTACATCCATAGAATCTGAACACGTGCAAATGCACAACATAGCTGTGGCAATGAGAGAATCTGCCCAAGCCAGTATTATCTTCTCCATTAGAACTAACTAATCCGGGCACATGCTCAGTACTGCATCATACTGCTTGCTTACTGTATGTCACTGCTATGTATTGCATCCTCATCTGCTAAAAAAAAATATACTTTCTTCCTGTAAAGGCATTCATACACTTCATAGCAAATAATTTGTAAATTTTTTTGTTGTTAAAATAATAAAAAAAAAGAATAAAAAGGGAAAAAGATTGAAAGAATGACATTTTGAGGTCTCTGACTGTAAGAAGTGTTTCCACCTCTCAGATAATTTTTGTGACTATATTCCATACAGACTGTCATTGACATTGTTATTTGAAGTATGCGGAAAGCCCAATGGAATAGACCTTTCCCAGTGAAGATACAGTGGGAGATAACATCACTTCTCACATGAAATCATATAATGTAATTTGTAACACACAGGCACACACACGCAGAAATCTTGCACCATTTACCTAGTTAATCCAATTTCAGCCAACTGCATTAGTTAGCATGTGCACACCAAGTTTTCCTTAGATCTGTTCCAATGATGCCTCCCTCTGCAGCCCTGTGATAAGTCTGATAAGGAATGAGGTAATGCTGCCTACCGGGGTTCATCTGATCCCGAGACTCCCTACACTATTACTCATTTCCCTGCCATATCACAAGCTCTGTTGACTTATATTACACTCATCCACATTTTCTCATTTTTGCGGTAACTATACCTTGAAACTCTCAGAGCAATGCCTTAATGCTCAGGGGTATTTGAAACATTAATTTAGCATCAAAGGCTGCATATTTTTTCTATATTAATATTTAAGAGAAGTGGAAAATCTGATTAATGAAAAGAGGAAAGGCTCTGTACTAATACCACCTGTCTGAGGTCACATGGAGAGTCACTAGTAGTTTCTATCCTGTATTCACTGACAAGCACTTATTTTTAAGGAAAAAAAAAAACAGAACTGGTTTGTATCTCAGCCAACTAGTTTGTAAGTCTTGAAGTTTGCCCAAAGGCCCACCAGCATCTTAGAACAGATTAAATTTCCTGCCACAGCAGTGAGTTTTGGATACTTGTCTATACTTACAGAAGCACTTCCATAATTTTGTCCTGCAGTTGTGCACCTAAATTTTGGTTGTCTGTCCCCTTGAATCTGTTCCAAAACTCACTGGGAAGTTGCACAAAACCAGTATACTTGACCAAGGGAAAAATATATCTATAGATAGTCTGGCCATAGAGATTTAGAGACAAAGGAACTGTTTTACCATCTGTCTCTTCGGAGCTCAGATGCTCTCCTTAATGTAATGTAATGCTATTGTTATGTAGGGTCCACACCCAGAATCTTCTGCTGTGAAATAAATTTTAAGCCAGAAAGAGGTAGTTCCTCTTTTTGCTGAATAGTTTGCCTGTTACCGTGTTTGTCTCTCCAGAAAATGCTATCAGACAACTGTCTGCATCCTCACCACAGAGTTGAAAATAATTATTTTTTAATAGAGAAAAGAAATCACGATCAGAGCAAAAAGTGAATGAACATCATCAGACACCTCCAGAGATTAAAGGCAAAAGTACAACAGTTTTGAAGATCTAATTTTTAGCTCAGGTGTCTACATTTCATCTAAATCACATATATTATTTGTTAATCTGTAAATAGGGGATAATGGTACTCTCACTTTGCAGAGGAACTGTGTAATAAAATCATTTAGCATTATGAAATGCTCAAATCTAACATATTTATGTTAAAGGATGAAGTTTTATGTTTTCCTTTTACTATGAGTTTTTCATATTTCCTCTGGAGTTTTGGACCTGTCAATTAAATTATTCTGGGCTTCAGTATTTCTATGCCAAAAAGGAAGCAACTGTCATGTACTAAATGGAGTAGTATTTTTTTTCTGTATTTTGAAAATTGCATTAAAATCCTTTAATGGATAATAATGTTAACAAATACATTATTTATTTAACTATCTCTTCAAAGTAGGTATGCATATTCTCTGTATTCCAAAGTAATCAAAGCACTGGATGAATTGAACACCCAGTGTTATAGATGACAAGGACTGACCAAAGCACCTGTCATGGAAATAAGGATCCCTGCAGTTGGAGATATTTAAACCTGAAACTGCAGGTTTGGAGTATTGTTAAGGAAACATTTTTATCCAAAAAGAGATTTGATTTAAATTCTGTCATTTAATTTCCCACATTGCAACCCTAGACAATTCCCTGCACTTACAGCCATTTTTTTATAGGCTTATATTTTTGAAAGAAAAATTACAGAATGCCAGGGAAAATGACAGGAAAAATATAAGTCCTCATATTCAGGAACATTTACAAAAGAGAAGAAAATTCTTGTCATAAAGAAGTCCTCAAAACACTGTGGGTGGAAATTAAATATAGAGAGAGTAATCCCACAGAATTTTAAATAATTTATGAAGAAACATAATTTGTATTCTGGCACATAAAGCTATATCATCAGAGCAAAACTACAAACCACATAAATGTTTATCAAAGAAATCATATCAGAAAACAGTATGATTATTCATAACAGGATACAATATAAGTAGTTATCTCATAATCTAGGAAAAGCTTCCACATTTTCATCAATAGAAAAATCCTCTTTGTTAGAATACAGCAATCAAAAGCTCTCGCATTATCATCACCATGATAATAAAGTACTTAAACAACCTTAATTTTGCAGGAAGCAAAACCGAGAAGTTTGAAAGCATGATAAGCACAAATCAAGATGACAAAAACTTCTTTCTGCAAAACGTTCTGCTCTTGATGATCATTATTAGTTGATGGAAACAAGTAATTCCCCATGGATTACAACTATGCAGTGGACAGGTAGTTAAATGGCAGTCCTCCTTCAAAGAGATTGAGGAGCTTGTCTGCTTGCTTTTGCTATTATTACTTGAGATTAAGTTGTGGATCTGGATGGCTTCTAGGTCTCAGAAGAGGCAACAAATGAACCTCTAATCTTATAGAGTGTCTCTGTAGGAGTACTACTAGGAATTCTGGTTAGTGCAGGCTGATAACCTGTCCTCAGTACAAACTCTGTGTCTCGCTTTATCAAGGCCACTTTGCTACCAGTGAAAATGAAGATCTGGTTCTGGGCATTTAAATTCCTTTGCTTGTCATTGTCTCAGGGTGTATCACTCAACCTTTTGCCAGTAAATTTATATCTGAATTTGAAATAGTCTATCACTGTAATTACTTCTGTGTTTGTAAAACATCCAGCATGAGTAAAGCCTAATTCTCAGCAAGATGTGGGATTTAACAAAATATAAATAATAAATGCATATCTGAAAGATCATAGTGTTAAGTTCAAACCAAAAAAAAGGGCTCCTCTTTCCTATGAATAGTTTTCCATTTCCTGTTTGTTCAGAGAAGATACTAAGCTTATATTTTAGTCATGCTGAAGGATTCAAACTGATTTAGAAGATATTTGCTTTAAAGCAAGCAGACAGTGTCTATATTATGAGCGCTGTATTTTTTTTCAGCTCCTTTCCTGCACAGCATATACTCATCAATCATATTGAAAAGCTGACTTATATTCTCCACACTTTACCACTAACCGGATTACAGAGCTGAAAATCTTACTCAAAGTTTAAAATGTGATAAAAGTAATCAAATTGTTCTAGTCAAATTCTAACTGCAGTGAATAGATGGCACTAATTACCTTTTCTTATTATGCTACAAATGTAGTTTACTCCATCTTTATTCATGAAGTAGTATCATATAGCCCACCAAGGGGACTTGCAGCAGTATGTAATATTGGCATATTTGTTTTCTTGTTCTTATTTTTCCTCTGCATCAGTATTCTGGAGGTGTGGTTTTAGACTGAAATGTATTGCTATGCAGGACTTTCTCATGTCTTGATGTAATTACAGCACTGCAGATTTCCAAAGTTGAGCTTAGAGAAAAGAATTCAAAAAAAACTCCAATAATAAAAATGAGTGGCAGATTTGCTGGGGCAATTAGTTTTCTCTTTTTTCCTTTAATTACCATTTTTTAGAAAAGTGCAAGTATACATGAGTAACATTCTCAATGTGGAGATATTAGATCTAAATTTAGGCTTGTTGCAGTGATTGCTGATTTTGGCTGGGATAGAGTTAATTTTCTTCACAGTAACCAGTACAGAGCTGTGTTTTGGATTTGTGTTGGAAACAGTGTTGATAACACAGAGATGTTTTTTGCTATTGCTGAGAAGTAATTACACAGAGTCATGACCTTTTCTGCTCCTCACTCCACTCCACCAGCGAGGAGTCTAGGGGTGCAAAATGAGTTGGGAGGGGACACAACCAGGACAGCTGACCCCAAATTACCAAGGGGGTCATGTTCAGCAATAAAACCTGTGAGGAAGAAGAAAGAACAGGGGGACGTTCGAAGAGGGATGGTGTTTATCTCCCCATGTCACCATCATGGGGATGGAGCCCAGCATTCCTGGGGATGCCTGAACACCCACCTACCCTGGGAAATGGTGAATAAATTCCTTGTTTTGCCTTGCTTGAGTATGTTTTTTTCTTTCCCTACTAAACTGTCTTTATCTCAACCCAGGAGTTTTCTCACTTTTACCCTTCCCATTCTCTCTCCCATCCCCATCAGGGGAGAAGGGAGCAAGTAGCTGTGTTTGGCTTGATTGCTGGCTGGGGTTGAACCATGACACATTGTGAAAATCTTAAAAAGGTATCTGTAGAAGGCATCTTGCTACAAACAATGAAATCCACTAGTTCACAGCTAACAGTATCTGGCTCAGATTTCTTTCTGTGAAGAAATTCTGTCAGCAGTCTATTTTTCTATAGTTTGTGGCCGAAATGTTTGGTTTGGAAAGTGTTTTCTTTTTAAAGTTTAAAAAACAGACAAGAAAAAGGCATTCTAGCTATTTCCTTCCTTCTTCAGTTTGAAGAATCTTCCTTTCTCAGGATCAAGCTTCTAGACGAAATGTCTTGAAAAATCACAGTCCTTCTTCAGCTGAATTATTTGTTCAAAAAAGCTTACAAAGGATTAGGCTTCTGTGCAGTTTCAGTATCAGCTTTGTTTCCAGACATTTGTTTTAGCTGATCTTTATGCAGTATTCAGAGACATCAAGTGTCTATAATTTGAATGCATACTGCATCAGTTTTTCTAGATTTAGGGAAAAAATGGGAGATGATGCCAGAAGGGATTGTGCTACCTCTTCTCATTGCAGAAAAGTAGACAGGATTCATGCTCATGACCACTGAGCGTATTGCCCATAGTGTTAGGATAATCCTCAGGAAGTAAGGTTAGGAAACACAAATCAGTGTAGAGGAGGTTTAATCTAAGCATATTACTTCTTTAATTTTACCAACACTGAAGCACAAAGGATGAGTGATTCAGAGAATTTCCACTACGATCTTTCTCCCATGCTCATGGAAAACAGACAGCTTTAGCGGACAATGACATAAAGTTTGCAAGATCAGACTATTGGATTCATTCAGACCTGCTTTTCAGACAACTATTGTCAAGAAGGTAATAAACCCCAGTGTTCCTCCATTTTATCTTTATAAATAAAAACTACTAAACTCTAGTATTTTATGCATAAATCCAGAAATAGCTATAGTGGAGGCTGAATTATTACTTTGCTGAATAAACAAGGAAAAAAAGAAACAAATTCAGCTTTCAGACAAAATCTCACCTTTACCTCTAAGGAATTAAACCATCGAACTAATTAGCATTTAAAAATAATTAACCTCAACATTCAAAAAGAAAAGTAAAACTTTGATCAAAACTATATAATTTGTGCCAATATTTAAGTGATATTATACAAGATGCTTTTTTTGAGTTTGTAAATTTATGGCGCTCAAGAAAGAAAACATATGGGAGAGTCAATTCCTACCTGAATAAAACTATCTGTTTGTTACATACAGGCTTTGGATCCAGTTATTACTACAGCAGAGATAAGGTACAGATATTACCAATTTCTCTGGAAATTTCTTTTAGGATTTGGTTTCTTCCATAAGGAAAAGTCCAACCATTAACAGACTATGCTGTGATACTGGTGGATTTTTATGGTCTCAGAGCCTGGTGACAGTACTGAACAGATTAAAAAAAGTCTCCTTGCAGCTTGGAGGTGATGTGGATAAGAATTTTAAGTCAAGACTGTGATGGAAAACACTTTCATTAAATCTGAGGTCTCAGTTCCCTTTCATACTACCTTCTTCTAGCTGAAGACAAGAATGTGGTCAGCTGGAATGGAAAACAGCTTCTCATTTCCCCAAATGAGTCTGAATGTTGGATCTTGAGCTACCTTTCTGATAATTGGTCCATCACAAGAAAGACTTTTAAAGGAAAACTTCTTACATTTCTATCATTTCCACTTAGTGTAGAAACTGCTTCAGCCACTGATGAAATGCAAAATAGTACATTTTAAATACATTTCCCGAACAGGTGAAAATGAACTTGAACAATCATATGCAAGCATTTTTTTGGTTTCTAATGAGAATTATCTTCCTTGTGTTTTTCACTGATTATATACTATCCGCATGAGGCACAATATCTATGCTTTTTTGATCTAATACAAAATCTCACAGAACAAGCAACATGATCACCAATCTAGGGGTAAATTGACTTATTATTAGTGCTAAAGTAATACTAGAAATGTCTGGAAAGTGGATTATGATGGAAACATTTCATGAACGAAGGGTGACAATACACTAGAAGAAAAAATTTTACAATTGGTTTTGCCTGGCATGGTAAACATAGCATTAATTGAATTTACAACTAATGTTGTAAATGCAGAAATATTTTTAATTGCTTGAAAAGTGTTTACAATTGTAGGTCTACATGACAACAGTACTATTTTATATAATCCAAGTATAGATTCTCAGCATGAAGAACTTCTTGATACTGCTTTTCTTGCTAATGTCTTGGAAAATATAAAAAATGACAGAGAAAGAGCACTTGAAACAACGAATGTCTTGTGGAGGGTTAACTATAGTGCTTAAAAGATATTGTCTGATGGCTAGAGCAAGGTAGTGTTGTTTTCTGCAACTGAGGAATCATTTAATTGAGAAAACCCCCACAACTCTTGACATTACCCTAAATATTTTTGTTTCTCTTGAAGAAAGAATTTAAGATTCAGTCAAGATGACATATTTTTTATGTGAATCACTGCCTCCAAGGGAATATCAGCATATCTAGTAATTGTTGACTGCTACGCAATTGTAGTAGTCAACTGAGTCCTTGATTACCTTAAGACAGGACTCATTCTCTTAAAAAAAAAAAAAAAAAGACTTTATAGAAAACCATAAGGATTTCTGGAAGTCTGAAGATCTGATAAAAAAGATAGATAAGGAACGTTTGTGTGGAAGATATTTTGTACTAAGAGGTTCAAAAGAGAATGTCTACCAGTCTCATAGTTTTGTATTAGATTGTGTGTTAATTTCCATTTAAACTCATCCTTCAATCAATTTCATAAAATATTTAATAGTCTTTCTGTTTGTGATTATCTAAATGCAGCAGGAAAATTAATATTTTTTCTGAAGGTAAATGGCATTGCAGAAATTTTAAACATATTGCTACTGTAATGACAGATTAAAATGCAAAATTTCACTGTAAGAGATTTCATAAATGACTATATTACATATAACGTACTATATTAATTATACTCTGTGTTATTCTTATGAAAATATTTTATTTTAATATTTATAAAATAGACGTAACTTGAATGATAAAAATGTTGAATGAGAATATAATTAGTTGTATGCTACAGAAATTTGTATTTTCTTAAAGAACCTAACAAATTAAACTTTTAGGTGATTATCACATCATTTGATTCAGGGAATGTGATCTCCCTGCCAGTGCCATTCACTTCAAACGGAAAATTTGAACCTCTGTAATATTTTGAATTCCGAATAGAAAGAAGCAAGAGTTGAAACTTCTAATAAAAATCTCGGTAATGTAAGGAGAAGAAAGGGATCTACATCTCTCTCTGAGAGAGGTTGTTCACCATCTGAAAGCTCTCCTCTGTCACAGTGCTCTGCTGGGTGCTCCATTTGAACCCCATACTTCTAAAGGATCAGGAACATATCAGCCATGTTGATCTTCTAAAGTACTAAATCTGTGAGCATCTGTAGTCTGAAATGTTATGAACATGTATATGACAAACACAACTTGTGGCTGAGGATGTCTTTTGCTTACAAGAATGGAAAAAATTGTCCTATCTTGTAAGAAATTTTCCTTCAGCCTCAAATCTCTTCTCTGCAAAAATTAGCTGGTAAAAAATTAAAATAAATATGGTTTTTGTCTGCAGAGGTGATATATTAAAACTACATTTACCAGTGTGGGTCTATTTTTCACATTATTTCCAGATATATTATTTTTTTCATATACTGAATTATCCGAGGGGAAAAAGTTTTTTTTTTTTTTAAAAAAACTTCCTTGAGTATGCCTGTCTGTTTTGTACCTTTTTTCAGGGAAGAAACTTTCTAAATTGTTTTGTCATTAGCGATAGGGTGAAATATATCATGCATGTCAAAACTGGGACTTCACAGCTGACTCGAGCTTCTAAGTCTGTATTCAGACAACTTTAATTCAGTTTGCCTCTTCCATTATAAGAAATACTGGGTTTTTCTCTCAGCTGTGGCTGTCTTCCTTTTTGTTATATCTCTGCACTCCTCTGTGAAGTATTTGTGGTCCTGCTTGAACTACTGGCCTAAAGGGCTGAGCCCTCCTTGACTTTACCCTATATAACATGTTTGTATGCAGACCTTTTGAGACCAGAAACAAAATAAAATGATCTAGAGGGACATTGCTCCCCTAAATAACAACTTGAAACAGTAAATAAATCTTTTATATGATCCCTCTAGGCAGAGCAAACTATGGTAGGGACGTTCAGTTTATATGACCATTTGGGACACAGCTTTTAAAAAGAAATGTTGTGACTCCACCGTTGCTGCATTTTTCTTTCCTGTTCTTCTTTTTAATTTTTTTCCTAAGATAAATCAGAGAATTCAGTGAAAAAATTCTCCAGTGCTGAGAAAAGCCTGCAAGAAAACTTAACGTGTGTTTCTATAAGTGACAATACTTGACAGACCTTGTTACTTACAAGGTGACTTTTCCTTTGTGTCTTTTGTTCTGCTGCACAGCTGAGCTGATACGAAGCAAAAACGTCTGTTACAACAGAGCTGAGAACTCTGCTTTTTGGATGATTGCAGGCACCCTTTGTTTTGCCCTTCTGCTCAACCTGCACAGACCTCTCAGCAACATGCTTTACCTTGACTGGCGAGAGAAAAGCGTTTGTTACCCGCTGCTGTTTCTATTGCCCTCAATGAAGTTAAAGATCACCCTTTGATCTTTAGGTGCAGTATGCAATGTAATTTTTGTCATCATTTTATAACATTCAGTAGTCATTAAGTAGACGGCCTACAGGCTGAAATATGTAAATTAGCTAATTATCTGAGTGCTGACATAAAATTTAGTATTAACTCTTGTCTTCTCTGTGGAAGCTGTCTGGCATTGTTAGCTCCAGACCTTCAGCACCTCCAATTCAGTTATATTTCTGTGAACAGGCACTGCATAGGACCCATCTGTTTCCTGTCTATCCTTCCTGTCATCCTCCGCAGCTTTTCTCATCTGGGTCTTTTCAAGCCTTCTCGTTAGTATTAGCCAAAAGTTATTTATGGTGTTTTTAATGCCCTCTAGTGGTACTTGTAACTTTTATTGTAATGGTAGTCAACTATGCTATGCTGAGATCTTAACATCAGCGTGGGTTTGTGTGGGGGCTTTCAGAGGACACAAACACTACAGAACAGCCTGTACCATCACAGTCAGTTACTACACTGATATAGCTGCCTAATAAGTTTGTGTCAAAGTACTGATACCAAAATGGCACTGAAAAACTGCTCAGAGACAAATTTTGTCTTTAAGCAGCAAAGGTATTTATTTCTAGCAATGCTGGGGAGTTAGCCAGTTCTCAACGGGTAAAACTAACTCCGAAGTTCTCAGTGAAAAATCAGGTTATTTATACAGTTTTCATGAGAGGTTACAACATTTTTACATACATATTTATTTGATTTCAACATCTGATTATCATATTCATAATAGGCAGAGTCTAGGCGGCACTTGAGCCAGAATTGTCTTTTTGGGGAGATCCTTGGTCGTCCTTCCGGTTTCTTCAGCCTTGACAGGGGTTGTTTTCTCCCTTCATCTTTGATAACTTTCATTCTTCACCAACTTAGTTTCCAGGGCTTGCAAAACCCTTCCTGACTCATGGCCTTCCTATCTCCTTCGAGTGTCCACCCTATCTTTATTTTATGTTCCCTAAGGTACTCAAAGTACATCCCTTCTATCTCTTACCTCAGTACAGTCAGTAGTGCAGAACAAGCTGTCTTTGTTATATTTCATCATAACCAAAGCATCCCTGGCAGAGCATGGTACCAACTCCCTTTTAGTTAATTCCTTAAGAAAGCCCTGCTCTGTTTCAGTGTGTGTCTACAAACTTCCCCATCAGAAACCCACCCTGCTGCCCTCCTTCCCCTACACCTTCCTTTCATGTAACCTTTTCAGTCTGGTGTCCCTCATCTCCCAGCCAGTCCTTTCCACCTACCTATGTGGTATGTGTGATGTGTCATATACTCTGGCAGCTGCTTCTCACCTCACCCTTTTCACCCCGAAGAACAGAGAGCAAGTTTGCCACAAATCATGTACGGTGCATGTGTTCGCTTCAGGCCACAGTTCCCAAATCTACCAGTGTGCAGGCTCTTAGTGAAACCAGACAACAAGTGAGTGGGGACCATTTCATCCATCCTCCAGGGTTTTTCTGCTAGAACCTATGTACATGCCATTAATTGTATGAATGCTACTGTCTAATATACTGTACGTCTCTGGGTACATCTCAGCAGCACAGTGTTTGCATTTCTTGTGACAGCTGCTGCTTCTGTTACAGATTCAGTGTCTGGAGTGAAATGCAAAAATGTAAATCTAGAGCATAATTTCTATATATGAACGGAGTACTCTCACAAATGCTAAATAGAACTATATAAAAAGGAATAAAATAAGTAGACCGGAAGAAAGAAAAGGTTATAAACTCAGAATGACATCATCTTTACTCCTGATGCTTCTGGTGTGCGTATGCCAAAGAATAAGTATCAGTTTGTTATTATATTCTGTGTTTCTGGGCTTCCATGATTTGTGGATTAGGAAAGTTCTGTGCTAGAGATAGTATTTATGTATACACATTTCCTTTATATTTTGAATTAGTTAATAAACTGAAATAGTTATAAATTATTGGGGGTAATTTTTAAATAAAATTTTGATCTAGCTGAGAAGAGAAAGAATAAAAAAAACTTAACCTGTTTATTTGGTCAAAAGGAGAGGTAAAGCTTCAATCTTTAAAAATTTTGCTCTGATTTATCAAAGGTTTAATAGTGAGTAAAATAATCAATTCCTGTTTAACTTGGAAATTCTTGTGTAATATCAAGGTCTGTGAGATGCTGACATGAGAGATGAGGAAAAAAGGGACAGAAGAAGAATGGACAAGAAAAAGTACTATTGTGTAAGGTGAACCGATACTCACATAAAATGAACAGTTTGATGGTTTTGTATGAAACATAGAGGCATTAAGTGCTGCATAAAAGAGAGATCAAAGGAAAATTATGCTATTAAAAATGAGCAGGCAAATGATGAAATTTCTTTTTTATGAAGATGTGAATTGAAGCTTAAGCAGGTCCAAGAAGGGAGATTGAGGATTGAAAGCAGGTCATTTGCAGTTTAAATAATCTATCAATGAATTAAAACATGAAAGAGATACCATGGTATGGAACACAATGGTTAAGGTTGAGAAAAGGATTAAGTTACTGTTGTGATACATTTTTGGATTCAGTGAAACTCATTGATGTTCTTTTGCTAATAAATGGTTGTTAGAGCAAATTATAGGTAAAATATTTGAGTAACTGTTAAAATATCAGTTTATAGAGTAATGAAATCCATCTCTGACCATATAATTTGTTTTTGTTTTGTTTTGTTTTTATTTTAAGAGCTTTTCCAGACCAAAAAGAAAAGTACTAATGAACTACTTCTCCAAGCAGTAAAATAAATTTCCTAATTAATTTCTGTTAAAAGTATCTTTTTGAATAAAAGTAGTGAAGTGCTCATCACATTATTTTATAACAATATTAATAGTCGAAGGTTTTAAACAATTACTGCATGTTACTTTGCAGTTTGGAAATGCTTGTCTAGTCATTATTGCTTTCTTTAATGTCTGTACTGTTTATTATACAAGGTTCTTGCATTTTCTCTTATAACTTCTTTATATAGAAATCTAATCATAGACTGACAGCATAATTGCCAAGTATATGGAGGATCTACATTTTACAACTTTATTAGTTTTTTAATCTCACTAGTAAATTTTTACAGGGCTTTTTTTAGGTAAATTTCACCTAGACAACATCATCTTTCCACAACATAATTACAAAAATGTTAGATGAAAGGCTATATACAGAAAGAAAACAGTCATTATATGTGCAAGTGCCTAAGGGTAGCTAAGCAAAAATAACACACGGCCTTCGCATCATAGAAAAAACAGATAAAACAATGGATACAATGAATAAAGACTAATGTTTAGGCATCAAGACTTCAGAGTAACATGAAAAATTAATACTTCAGCTTCATACTTTCTGTAAGTTTAAATTTTTTTGTAGAATGAACAAACCTGAAGTATGAACAGAATGTAATTGGTAATGTTTTATTTCTTTACATCAGTAGAATAATAAAAAGAGCAACCTTCAGCTTGAATAAACAGTGCTATGCACTGTTACACATGTTCAATCTGCTCATGTAAAAGTCATGTCAGTAGTAACTTAGCAGACTTTTGTGTGTTTAAAGAAAATGTAAGGTTTTCATAAAATGAAAATAGACCTTCATTTCTAAAACAAATGAATTCTAAACAGAGCTTCAACATCCGCTAGGACTAGAAACTGAGCAAAAATTAATGAGGACTTGTCAAACTAATACTCTAACAGTTAGGCTCCAAAGTAAATGTGCGGGTCAGTGATACATTGGATTCATCTTTTACTTTCAGGTTGTAACAACAGTTAGAAAGATTATAGACATGTAGCTATGAACAGCAATAAGCCAGAAGGATCAAAAGTTTTGCAACCAGAAGTTCCAAAAGAGAACACTGTGACATTGCTGAACAATTAACTGTAGGTAACCATTTTAATTAGTTTTAGTATCTGGCTAAAGGGGAGTCCAAATATTTAAAAAGAGATCCAAGGGAACTCACAGAAATACAGACAACTAACTCACTTTCAAATCACAGAATCACAGAATCACGGAATATGGTGAGTTGGAAGGGACTCACAAGGGTCATCGAGTCCAACTCTTAGCCCTGCACAGGACCATCCCCAAGAATCCCACCGTGTGCCTGAGAGTATCATCCAAACATTTCCTGTACTCTCTCAGGCTTGCTTCCATGACCACTTCCCCGAAAGGCCTCTTCCAGTGCCCAATCAACCTCTGAGTGAAGAATCTCTTTCTAATATGCAACCTAAACCTCCCATGACACAACTTCAGGCAGTTCCCTCAGATCCTGTCACTGGTCACCACAGAGAAGGGATCAGTGCCTGCCCCTCCTCTTCCCCTCCCAAAGAATGGTCACATTAATAAATACATGAATAAAGGTGATACAATGGAGAACCGTCAGTGTGGCTTTTGTAAAGGGGAGCCACATTTCACGTTAATTTTTTGTATGAAGAAGTCACTTGAGCACATAGACAAATTGGTATAGTATACATGAATTTGCAAAAATCTGTTGTAAAAGTCTCTAAACAAGGTTCTTAGAAAGATTAAGCTGCCATGAGATTACAGAAAAGATACCTTATAGAATTACCACTGTTTGAAAGACGATTGGTGTTAACAAAAAATTCAGAGTGTTGTGAAGTCCCTGGTGTTGCACATATTGTTTACTGTGTGTCATTCTGCTATAAAATTACAGAAGAGTAAAACTCACTGTTCTACTGAGCTACGATCATCAAAATTAAAAATGGTACTGGCAAGTGTAATTCGGATAATGAACCACAGCGAATGACTTCTATACAAGGAGAGATTTTATAAGCAAGGTTATTCAAATTTGGAAAAGGGATGAGTAAGGATGGTATAATTGAAATATATGAAGTCATGAATGGTAGGTCAAAAGTGATTTAGGGTATGTTATTCACCATTCATGACACAAAAACCAGCAAGTGCCCAAGTAAATTATCAGGCTGAAGTGTAAATTGCTTTTCATATAATACATAATTAAATTGTGTAACTCATTGCTGCAGGATGTTTTTGATGCCAAAATATAAATCAGTTCAAAAAGTAATTAGCTGAACGAATGGAAGTAAGTCCCATAAAGGGCTATTAAATACAACAACGTGGTACAACACTAAAACCTCATAGTCACAAAAGGAGTCTTCATTGAGAGAAGTGCCTAACTGATTTTCTTTAGCTATACACCCCTGCAAAAATCCAGTCTTAAACAGTATGGGAGATGAGATTCCGGGCACTATGGATCTTTGTTCTGACCTAACATGGATGGTCTTGTCATACTCCCTCCTGATTAGCCCTGAGGAGGATTCAGGACTGTAAATGCAAAAATAGGCATATGCAGAGCAGTCCCATGAGAGGATGGCAGGATTGCCTGCAATTGTTGCATGGGAAAATAAAGAGAAACTAAGAGAGGCAGTAAAAGGTACGGATATTTTATCCGGATCTATATATGCCCCTACCCTGTGGACAATATAGATAGATATAATTAGTTTGAATATTAGATTGGATTTCAAATTCTATAACATTCAATTAAAATTTGTCATAAAGTGTAGGCTCAATGAAATAAATTAATTGTCACAGCTCTTTTTATGATGGCACACCTCTACATCCTTCATTCCAATTGGGAAATCAAGCACATAACAGAAATACTTCAAGAAGGGTTATTTTATTTTTCATATATTTCTACACCTCATTGTGGGGGATGGTTCCACTGACAAGGACAGAGATCTCTATTCACGATTCAAGAACAACCTGGCAGAAACCCACATGCATGAAGACTGCATCTAATCAGGATTCAACATATTGCTGTTAAAAGGACTTTTTAATATGTCACTGAATAGTTCTTGTTCTTATTAGTATTTTAAGCATAATTCTTTGTTAATACCCAGTTTGTTTACCATATATGGTAGTTACCCCTCCTCTCTCCATGTTTGTACCAGTGCACCACCCTCCTTTCCCTTGTTTGTAAAACTCTGCCTATGTTTCCACCCACTTCTTCCATATTTGTCACCTGTGCCTTCCCCTTTTTACCAAGTTAGGCGACTTCCCACCTACTTTCTAGAACCTTCCCTGTCAGTCCCTATAAAAGGGGCTGACACCATTTAATAAAGGTTCACTCCCTCCAACCTCTGATTCTGTGTGCATGTGTGGTCCTTGCCTCCTTGCGTCACAGGGTCAGGGGTCCCCTACTGCCGCAGCTTGCTAGCTAGCCGAGGCATTCCCTAATCGCTCTACCCGGAGTGGACCGTCCCTCTACTCCTGCGGGCTGCGACACCTCATGGCTAAAACCAGTGACACTTACTAGAATTGCAGAATCATAGAATTGTTCAGGATCTTTAAGATCATTGAGCACTGCCAAGTACGTCACTAAACTATAATCCTAAGTACCTCATCTACAGGTCTTCTAAATACCTCCAGGACTGATGAGTTGACTACTTCCCTGGGCAGCCTGTTCCAGTGCTTAACAACCCTTTCTGTGCACAAACTTCTCTTAATATTCAATCTAAACCTCCCCTAGTACAACTTGAGACCATTTCCTCTCATCCTGCTGCTTGTTACTTGGAAAAAGAGACTGATCTCCACCTTGCTACAACTTCCTTTCAGGTAGTTGATTATAGAGCAATAAGCTGTCCCCTGAGCCTTCTTGTCTCCAGGCTAAAATACCCCAGCTCCCTCAGCTTCTCCTCATAAAACTTGTTCTCCGGATTCTTAACAAGCTTCTTTGTCCTTCTCTGGACACGCTCCAGCACCTTAATGCCCTTTTTGTAGTGAGGGGCCCAAAACTGAACACAGGATTTGAGGTGCAGCTTCACCAGTGCCAAGCACAGAGGGAAAATCACTGCCCTTGTCCTGCTGGCCATACTACTTCTGATACAAACCAGGATACCATTGGCCTTCTTGGCCACCTGGGCACACAGCTGGCTCACGGTCAGCTGCTGCTGAGGCACCCTCAGGTCCTTTCCACTGGGCAGGTTTCCAGCCACTCTGCCCCCAACCTGTAGTACCACATGGGGTTATTGTGACTGAAGTGCAGGATTCAGAACTTCATCTTGTTGAACCTCATACAATTGGCCTCAGACCATCAACTGAGCCTGTTTAGATCCCTCTGCAGACCTTTCCTGCCCTCCANTGTTACACCTCCAGCAGATAAACATTACTATCTGACTTGGTGTTGTCTGCAAACTTTCTGAGGGTGCACTTGATTCCCTCATCCAGATCACTGATACAGATATTAAACAGAACTGATGCCAACAATGAGTCCTGGGAACTCCATTTGTGACTGGCTGCCAGCTGGATGTAGCACCATTCACCACCACTCTTTAGGCCCAGCCATCTAACCAGCTTTTTACCCAGGGAACAATGCACCTGTCCAAACCATGGGCTGCCAGATTCTCCAGGAGAATGCTGTGGGAAATGGTGTCAAAGGTTTTACCAGAGTTTGCATAGACAACATCCACAGCCTTTCCCTAATCTGTAAGTAGGTCACTTTGTCATAAAGGAGATCAGATTGGTCAAGCAGAACCTACCAATACCAATACCCATGCTAGCTGGGCCTGATTCCCTAGTTGTCCTATGTCCATGTAGCATCATGGCACTCAAGATGACTTGCTCCATGGCCTTCCCTGTCACCGATGACAGCCTATCAGGCTTGTAGTTCCCTGGATCCTCCTTTCATCCCTTCTTGTAGATGGGTGTCACATTTGCTAACCTCCAGTCAACTGGGACCTTCTCAGTTAGCCAGAACTGATGATAATGATGGGAAGTGGCTCAGTGAGCAATTCTGCCATCTCTTAGTACCCTTGAGTGAATTCCAGCTGGGCACATACACTTGTGCCTGTCTAAGTGGTGTAGCAGGTCACAAACCATTTCTCCATGGTTTTTGGGGGCTTCATTCTGCTTCCAATCCCTGTCATCCAGCTCAGGCAGCTGGTACCCAAGGACAACTGGTCTTACTATTGGAGACTGAGGAAAAGAAGGCACTAAGTACCTCAGCCTTTTCCTCATCCTTTGTCCTTCTGATTCTCCCTACATCCAATAAAGGATAGAGATTCTCCCTAGCCCTTCTTTTGTTGCTAATGTATTTATAGAAACATTTTTTATTGCCTTGTACAGCAGTAGCCAGATTAAGTTCTTGCTTGGTTTTGTTCCTTCTAATTTTCTCCCTGCACAACTCCACAACATCTTTGCAGTCCTCCTGAGCTTTCTGCCTCTTCTTCTAAATGTGATACACTCTCATTTTTCTTGTGCTTCAGCTAAAGCATTCTGTTCAGGCAGGATGGTATTCTTTCTTACCAATTCATCTTTATGTACATGAGGTTGGCCTGCTCTTGCACCTTTAGGATTTCCTTCTTGAAGCATGTCCAGCCTTCCTGGACCCCTTTGCTACTCAGGACTGCCTCCGAAGGGATTTTTAACTACTGTTCTAAATAGGTCAAAATAGGCTCCCTAAGATGGTGTTTCTGCTGACACCGCTCCTGTTCTGAGACTCAAAAATTCATATAAATTTCATGATTGCTATGCCCAAGGTGGCCTCCAACCATCACAGCACCCACGAGCCCTTTTCTGTTCACAAATAACAAGTCCAGTGGTCATCTTCCCTAGTCGGTTCACTTGCCAGCAGTGTCAGGAAGTTTTCTTCCACACGCTCCAGGAACCTCCTTGGTGGTTTCCTCAGTGTGGCATTAGATTTCCAGCAGACACCTGGCAAGTTGAAGTAGGGCTAAATATTTCTTTTTTTTTTTTTTTTTTTGGAGGGGAGGGGAGAGAGGAGGAGAATGGGGAAAGCACTTTCTTGTAACATGTTGTTTTATTTCAATTTAAAAGAATGATCTTTGAATAGATTCCTTGTAATCAGGTATTTTTAAGGGCTACAGCTAGCATTGACAAAGTGAGGACTTGGAGTGCTTTTCTCATCACACTTTCTTTCCCTTTTCAAAACTATGCAGAAAGAAATTCTTCTCTTTCAGTCATTTCTTTAATGACCTTTGTTACCAGTCTTCAAACTGAGCTGATGACATTCTATGAGGGCTTCTGCCATTCTTGCACAGAAATCTCTGATGTAAACACTAAGAAGAAGCTTTAATTGGTATGCTTAAAATAATTAGAAAACAACAATGCTCAGCAAGGCTGTTTAAGACTAAAGGCTAACACGGAGCCAAATCCCTGGACAACTATGTGATCATTAGGAAAACTCAGAGATAAAACATGACATTTTTAAGAGCTAGGGTGTGTGATTCAAAGTATTCTAAACAAAATAAAGACAAAACAAACAAATGAACTAAAAACCAAACCTAAACAACCAACCAAACAAAAGCATGCCTAAAAGAACCAACTCAAAAAGCTTGCAGAAATAGTGTTGTGTAAGTAAGTGAAGAAGAATTTTTGTCTCTGTTAGTGCATTTGTCTTCAATTTTAAGTGTAATATTTTAATATTGCTTGTGGCTGTGACAGTCTTTATAAATACAGCTGAGACATTCTTGGGATGTTCTTATATGTAGTACTTAGAAAGCAATACTGTGTTTTTCTAATACCTGATATTTTATCTTATTTTATTTATTGCGTCGTATTTTATCTTATTTTAATTTTATTTTTTAATGCAGAGATATATTTCCATTAATCCAATAGTAATTTATTCAGTTGAGTGGTAGAGCCAATTCCGCTAACTCTTTGAAATACCTGAAAACTCATTTAAGGTAAAGACTCTGTGTATTTTGCCCATGATTCATCTTCTTAGAATATGAATATTACTATAGTATATCCAGCTTATGCACTCACATTATGAAAGAGGACAGATTATGATCAGGTCTTCTCTCCCTTCAAGCTTCTGAATTTTACCTAAAATAAGTTGTTTGCTGCAGAGTTTAGAATAAGTAGTATTCAATTTACAAATAAATTAAGCTAAGTTTCAAGAAGAGCGTGTGTGTATTAAACAGTGAGATGACTATCTGCACCTATAGCTGATTTGTACTGCTTGAATCAAGTAGTTTTCATTATTTCCTGATCCTAGGTAGAAACAAAATAATTCTGTAGACAATTTGTCTTTCTTGCCATTTTACTACATGTCCTATATAATAGGTAGCAAATGACTTTACATTCAGTGTTCCACTGTTATTAATTAAAAAGCAGAGTATTTCCAGTACATTAAATAGCTAATGAGTCTCATTAAAGTCTTAAGGTAACAATGATTACATGTCCATGACTAAAAGATATGCTTCATTGGCTTTGTTTTTTCTTACAGATGCAAGGACTGTACCAATAGAATGTACCTACCCCCGCTAATGGCATTAGCTAGAATGTCCATCATGACTCCACCCTTGCACGTATGTGGAGGACAGTGTTGTTTTCATGGCACAATTGTGGTTGCTGAAGTGCATCCACCACCCAAATTGCTGGACATCAGCTGTGGAGTCAAGGCAGAGGCAAAGCAGAAGTTTTGGGTAAGAGAGTAAGAGGTAAAACTGGGACAGAGGAAAAGGAATGGGCTGTTTGATTTCCACATAACAATAGTTCTTTAACTGATGCTGGCACTCATATTCCTATAATGAATAATGGTGTATATCCTTAGTAACCTTCTCTTTTGTTTAGTGAAAGATAGTACAGGCATTTTCTTCTCTCATCTGCTTTTTGGCAGCAGTAGCAGTGGTGGCCTTGACTAACCCATACTTTTAAGGATGTGCTTTCTGACTTTCTAAAACCCTCTGAAAAGTTATAATTCAATAGCCTGTTATTGTAAAATTGGGTGAAATAATGTGATTTTCACCCTTCTTAACTGATATTATTGTGCTCCTCTACAGAACAGAGAACAAAAGAAAACTTATTTTATAGGAAGTTGGGTATCATCCCAAAAACTCCATAGTAAGAAAAAACAAACCTTTATTATTTATTTATTTGTTAAATAGAAAGGTATTATTATTACTACAACTTTTACTTGTGTGAATCAGCTAGTCAAGAAAGAGACGACAGAGACACAAAGTTTTGAAGGTAAAAAGAGCAACATTCAAGACTTGGAAATACATAAAAAAGCAGTGAAGTACATAGATGGGGATGTGGGGAACTGTAGAAATACGTACATCTAAAATCTAAACCATATGATGTGGAAATAGGAAATAAAAAGCAAAAAAAATAACCCCCCCAAAAAACTCCAAAACCAAATCCAAAACCTTGGAAAGAAGAAAGCTGCTTCTAGAATTTATTTGGAAAAAGCAAATACAAGGTTTCTGGTAAAATTTGGTTGGAAAGACTTTTCTACAGTTTAAGGAAGATATTGAGAGAAAAATGACAACAAAATCTCAGAAAATAAGATACAAACCAGTCAGAAGACAACAAGGAGATGAGTAGCATCTTACCTGTCAACAAATGATATGAAACAATGGAAATTTCTTTCCACAAAAAGCTATCAGGCTTTGTAAATAAGGGACTGTCATGGGTTTATGTGCTGGTTTTTGGTAGCAGAGGGGGCTATAGGGGTGGCTTCTGTTAGAAGCTTCTAGAAGCTTCCCCTATCCTATGAAGAGCCAATGATAGCCGGCTCCAGGAGGGACTTCCTTCTGCTGGCCAAGGCTGAGCCAATTAGGACTTCTGTGATAACATATTTAAGAATAGAGGGGATTGTTGCACAGAAATTCCAGCCTGGGAAGAGCTTAGGAGAACATGGGATAACAACACAGACGCCAAGGTCACTGCAGCAGCAGTGGGAGGGGGCCACCCTGCAGAGACCCACCTGCAGCCCATGAAGGAGTTGATGCTGGAGCAGATGGATGCATGAAGGAGTCTGTGACCCCGTGGGAGGCCCAGGATGGAGCAGAATCTTGCAAGAGACCTGTGGCCCATGCAGAGGGAAACCCACGCTGGAGCAGGTTTTTCCTGGGTAGGACTCATGGCCCTGTGGGGGACCCACGTTGTTACAGCTCACTCATGGGGTACTGCACCCCATGGAGGAGTGACCCACGGGACAGCAGATTGGGAAGAACGGCTGTCTGAGGGTGGACTCACGTCCGAGAAGTCTATCAAGGACTGTCTCCTGTGGGAGGGATCCCATGGAAGCAGGGGAAAGACTCCTGCCCTAACCAGTGGCAGAAACAACTGACTGCAACCCCCATTCCCAGTCCCCCTGCACTGCTCGGGGGGAGGAGGGAGAACATGGAAGGAAGGAGGGTTGGGGGGAAGGTATTTTGAAGGCTGTTTTATTTCTCACTCTTTAGCTCTTATCCTGTTAGTATTTAAATTTTATCCCCACTTTGAGTCTGTTTTGCCTGTCAGTAAGTGACTTCTCCCAGCTCTTATCTCTACTCCGGAATCCTTAGCTGGTTTTTTTTTTTTTATCTCTCCTCTGTCCAGCTGCAGAGGGAGAGTGAGAGAGAGACTTTGGTGGGTATTTGAAATCTGTCCAGGGTCAAACCACTACAGGGACACATTAGCTGCCATACCATCTTGATATTTAGTCTGTTATCTTCCATGATATTTTTCTAAATAAGAAGAAACTATTTTTTATGTGTTTGAGGAACACCACTCTGACAGAGTATTCACATTTATTGGTTGTTCCCACCTAGAAGGGAAGGAGGAACTGGACAGTATATCAGAGAGATCTGTCCTACAGTCAGTTCTGCTCAGTGTTTTATCAGCTGTGATGGTGGAGTGGAAAATCTGCTTAGGATGAATTGTAAGGGTGCTAGAAGAGTGGAAAAGGTATTCCAAATGGTCTTCAATCATACGAATTCATCCAAAATAGTTGGATGCAATCCAGTAAAGTCAACACTTACTCAGAAATAACGAAGTGCACAAATGCAAAATTTGTGAGAAACTGTTGAGTTTTGTAGAAAGGATTAAAGGATCATGATGAATGTAATCAATCACATGGTTACAAATCACAGAGGCAACTCTGTTAGCCCTCCTCTCCTCCATTCCCACACAAATTCATAGTAGTATTGTGTACAGCTTTTGTCACTGCGCTCTGAGAGATGTGTGGTTCACCTGGAGCTAGTTTAGACTAGGACACACAGAAAAATAAATAGTTGAAAAATCAAATCCTATTAAAAAGCACTGAGCACCTTGGGTCAAAAAAGTAAAGCCCTAAGGAAAAGTATGAAGGAGGAATAAGTCTTCATGTTCCTCAACATACATGAAGGTACCGAACGGGTCGCTGTAAACGAATTCTATAGTCACTTTCTGGGGTAAGGTCTGTGCATATTTTGAGGGAGTCCATGGAAGGAGGGGGTTGTTTATATGAAGGCAGGATTAGAAGGGGTAGCTTTTACATTGTGATGAGAATACCAGCAGCAGAAGAGGCATCAACAACAAATGCTTTATAAACCCTGAAGGCCATGGTTTCACCACAGTGTTTGGAAAGTCTCTGAACTGTGTTGAATAGAAAAAAATAAAAGGAAAATAACCAAAATCACTGTGTTAGCCACAGCCTACATTCATAAAGGCATAAGCAGTATTTTGCCATCTGGCAGTCTCTGATTCTTCATGTATTGCTCTATTTGTCTCAGATGTCTGGTAAGAAAACTGGTTGTTATAAATACAAAGTGATAAGAATGGCTTTTGTGTAAATAACTTAGGATATAAAATATGTTTTCTTTTTTCTTTTTTATGTTTTTTGTTGTTTATCTGCCTATTTTCACAAATTTAAACTCTCTACTCGATACATCATAAGTATTTTTAAATGTTCTTTCTTTTTATTAGTAGTAATAGTATTCTTCTATCTAGAAAGCCTTGTCATAAATATGTATGTTATCTTCTTAGCACCCAAATTTAGTTGAATGCAACAGTAGAAATCTGTTGGCATTGTTAATGATTCATTTTCTTTTGAGAGAGGAGATATTTGAAGTTGACTTAGGTATAATAATTTCCACATTAAATGGGATGAGCAGCACTGAGTATATTTTTGATTGTCCTGAAGAGGCTCCTACTGTAATATTAAGCAATTTTTTTCCGCTGAATTATTCTTTAAAAGTACTTTTCATTTCCTTCCTTCCTTTCCTCTCTATTTCCAGTGTATTGGGTTACATAGTGATTTCTTGAAAATATTGCTATATTTCTCTATGATGGAAAAACCTATTTAACCATAACTTTTACTTGATGAAGTTGTATTATCACCAGTAAGTGCCAAATATATATTAACATGTATTACAATAGTTTCAAATAGTATTCTGGAATTCTTAAAGATAGAATAATCTGGTAGAAACATGGCCTTTAGCTTTAGTCTACAAATGTGGAAGTATTTCCTCCTCTTTGACTGCAGAGGAATCTCAGAGTGACCAAACACTGATCTTGAATTTTTCTGTCAAAAGTTTAAATCCAGTGGAATTAATCTAAGTCAGAATAAGACTATATGTCAAGCTTTAACCCTAGCCAGCAGCCAAGCACCATGCAGCCCCTTTCTTACTCCCCCACCAGCAGGGTCAGGGAGAGAATTGAAAGGGTAAAAGATAGAAAACTCGTGGGTTGAGATGAAGGCAGTTTACAAGAGAAAGCAAAAGTGATGCACAACAGCAAATCAAAACAAGGAATAAATTTACTGCTTCCCATGGACAGGCAGGTTTTCAGCCATTCCCAGGAGAGCAGGGCCCCATCACGTATAATGCTTACTTGGGAAGACAAATGCCATCAATCCAAACATCCCTCTCTTCCTCCTTCTTTCTCCCACGCTTGTATACTGAGCATGATGTCATATGGTATGGAATATCCTTTTGTTCAGTTGGAGTCAGCTGTCCCAGATGTGTCTCCTCCCAATCTCCCATGCACCCACAACTTCCTTGCCAACCTGGAAGTAGGAAAAGCAGAAAAGGCTTTGTCTCTGTGTAAGCACTACTCAGCCATTACAAAAACATCTCCATATTATCAACCCTCTGTTCAGCACAAATCCAAAACACAGCACCATAGTAGCCACTGTGAAGTAAATTAACTCAATCCCAGACAAAACCAGCACACTACATTTGTCTCTGAAATGTTCACACTATAAAAAAAAATAAAAGAAAGAAGTCTGTCTTGCAGTAAAATATTCAGGGAATAAGTTACAAGAGGAAGGTGTGCTTCATGTAATTCGCGCAGAAATTACAACCCAAACGTACTTTAAAAATACAGACATCTAGCACATAAAGCATCAACTATTATTATTCTTTGAAATATCTTCTTTTTTTTTTACTATCTAGATCATCCATGTAAAAGAATTAATTTTATTCGTTAAAGGAGAAAAAAGAAGTTGAAGATGCTGTTTTAAGAGTACAGCAATACACCTTTCATGTGAGCTGACCCATCATAGTACACCACTTTAAATCTGTCAAACTTTAATAATACTTTTACTTCTGTTAGACATGTCTTGGAATGACTGATCTAATGTGGTATTATGCAGAGCCTATGTAAAGTCAGCAGATATAATGCATATACTAAGAAATAATAAACTGTTCCTGCTTTCTTTCATCTCTCTTTTTTTTTTTTTGTTTTATTTTGTTTTGTTAAAGCCCAAAACTTAATGAAAGTCAAGGCAAAAGCAAAGAGAAATCTGAAGACTAGATATAACTTTTGTTTAACTGCTGCTAGTGACACACAGACTATATGCTTTCTTTTATTAGTATATGCCATTCTGGGTCTAGGAAGTTGACGCCATGCCTGTACAAATGATTATGAGGTAAGTCGGGAGTCAGTCATCTCTGTTCAAAGAAATCAGTACAACTGTCAGTGAAACACAACTCATCTACAGAGCATTTTTTTGTTTGGACATTGCAATAAGATACAACAGCAGGTGAAATGGATGCAATGAATATATGTCTGACTGTGTGTGCTGGATCTAAACTAGTTTCTCTTCTGCGTTTCTCTTCTGCTAGTCCAACTGTCCTTTATTTTTCAAGTTGTTTTCTTTCTTCTATCCTCCTTTGCTGTCTATCCTTTGTTCCTAATGTTTACATATCTGAAGAGAAGTATTCAGAGGAAAGGAGTTATTGCTCTAATTGAAAACTCTTAAAACATAGCTCATACACACAATCAGGGAAACAGATGAGTCTTAAATTGCACTATGAAGTCCCACATAGCCTAATTGAGATATAGACAGTAGTTTTAGTGCCTCTAGTAGAAATATTCTTTCGTTTTTTTCATAGATGTAATCAACATGTTAAGACTGTTAAGACCTTCACTTGGCATAATTTTTTATGGAAAATAGATAGAAATAAGCAGCATTTTCAATCTTTAAAATTTGCTTTTGTTTCAGTATCAGTATACTGGCTCCTGTGTATTAGTAATAAATTCCCACTAGAATTTTAAAGAACATGATGGCACACTGCTGTGGTGAGACATAGAGAAGGGAAGATATATACCGGCTAAGAAACAAGATCTGTAGATGATTTGTGTTATACTGACAGTTGTACTGATTTCTTTGAATAGAAATGACTGACTCCCGACTTAACCTCGTAATCATTTATATAGGCACAACGTCAACTTCCTAGACCCAGAATGGCAATGTTTCTTACAAGGCTTACAATGCAGGTGAGTTGAGGAAAGATATTTTTTATTGTGACTGTTTTGTCTTCTAGGTCTAAGATACAGTGAAATTGAGTTATGCAATCAAATATGAAGTTTATTATACTAGTAACAATTTTCTTTAAGCACTTATACACAAACGCCTGAAGTATGGGAACAATCATTGACAAGAATGTTGCTGAATGATGGTCATTCTTGCTTAGTTATTACAACTAAAGGTTCATGAGATAATACTCATAACTGCAATGTTGATATTGATGGGTGCAATTTGCATAAGGGAACAAGAGAGAAAAAGAATACAGGAGGCTAATGTTCTTGAGTTAAAATTTGACAGTAAAATGCATATTGGTTAAATATTGTGGTTTACACATTACAGAAAATGAGCAATTGCTTTGCTTTGTGTTTCAGGTTTTCAAGGGGAGAAAAGAACAACATTCACAGACCACGTTAAGAAGTTTGAATGAAGTTAGGTTACTTTGGAAAGCATCAGATTTTTAAATGTGTACAGGTAACAGCCATGCATAACGATCCCAGTCTTGTGATGAGCCAGATAGCTTTTCTAATTCCATATATGATGACTTGGTAGTCAAAGCAAATGAAAATCTCACCTAAAAGAAAAACTGAACTAACAATGAGATGCAATAGGTTTAAATGAGGAAGAAACAGTTGCTATGTGTCTTTGTACTCCGTGATAGGTGATAATCCAAGTTTAACTTACTACGTTGAGCTTTGTAGATACAACATGCAAAAGTAATGTGATATGAAGCTGACATATCCTGCATGTGAGGAGTGTGTTTATGTACCAGATGCTGGAAGACTGTGCAAGTATTAAAACAAGAGCTGATGTTAATAGTGTAAAAGCAGGATGATGTCCAGCTGTGTGTGCTGCAGAAAGTGGCACCTCTGCAACTGACAGCTTCCTTTCCTAGCTAGGCTTTGCTTTGTAGGCAAACTCTTCTTCCATTTCTATGTTTAAGCCTAGTAACTCAGGAGATAAAAAATTTTATCTCGTTTTTAGCAAGAAAATATTTTTTAAAATGTTTGAGAAACTGAGTAGTGTCTGTAATATTTACACATTGATTTGAATAGACAGTGCATTCTATGAGTGTTTTAAGGATCAATACAAACACTGTCATTGACCAGTTTGAGCAGAATTAACATCATTCTGCTGAAATCTGCCTTGCTATCCTCAGTGAAGAAATATTATGACCACCACTTAGGATACCTATAGAAAAAAACAGTAGGAAATCCATCATAGAGATAAGGGGACCAGTACATCTGGGGACTGGTAATAAAATTCAGCTAGTCAGTGAAATAACATGAGGTCAGTATCAGTGAAACATAATGGGCAGCAAATGAAATGTTTGCATACAACTGTGCTTTCAGCCACACTGTTTTAGACTTGACATGCATCAGGACAAAAGTTGTGAAGGTACCTCTTTCTTCTCAGCTGGAAAGTGTGAAAAAAAATATTGCATTGAATTTTGGATGTTAAATATCCCAATTTATGACCCAATTTACTACCTCTATTTACTAAGCTTCTACATACTATCATAATCAAATTAGGATAATATTCCAATTAACAGATATGGCTTATGTCTTCCTGTTTTAGCACTAAAACTAAACTTTGAGGACATGAGCAGAGCATGTTCTGAACTGAGATATTCATTGTATTACAGACATGGTTTCTTCTGTCAGGTTGCTGATATATGAGAGAGCTGTTTTGACCAACAAGCAAGTAAATATTATTATTTTGCTAGGTCTTACTTTAAAAATATATTGTTAATGTAATAACTATCCTGCAAAAATGTACCTCTGAGTAGAGATGCTTTTCTTTCTATTTTTAAACAAGTCTTTTGAAACAAATGGAGTGTTTTAAGCCATTTGGATCCCTAATTGCTGATATATAATGGCACTTAGTACATGATTTAGAGGAAAACATGGTGGTGATTAGAAGCATATATTTCCCTAGGACAAGAAAAACAGAATATTTTGGAAAAAGCAATACTTAGAAAATTGCAACTAGCAAATTATGTGATCATTCCAACTCTCATTGAACTAAATGGCCATGGACTGGGCCCAGAATGAAGCTAATCAAAATGAAAGCAAAGTTGATTACAAAGGAGTATAATGATATTTTGGTATTAATTTGGGGGGACATTGTAGATAATTAAACAGTAACACTCTAGGCAAAATTAAAAATGTTAGAGATTTTGCATATGTGATTTTGAGACTCAAAACTATAGAAACCTGATTTATATTCCTTGCAGATTAGACAGCACTGAAATACAATCTCCTTTATTGTCTATACAACCCCTTGTATATTTGCTGCAGCAGAAAATGCCTTTTCTACAAAAATTAAATAGAACTATTTTCTATTATTATTATGGGGGGGGGTGGTTTGTGGTTGCTTTGTTTTGGTTTGGTTTTTTCTCTTTGGTCTAAACCACCTAAAATGCTTGAGTTAACAATACTTGACATTTCCAGCCAAGATTTAATTACATTTAATAGATCAGTTCTTTCTCTTGGTCAAACCCTCGGTTTGGCTGAAAGGGCATGACATACATATCTAGCATGAATCTGATGTGTCCATTTCTCCATCCCTCTGGTTCCTCTGCACATGCCTGTGCTCTTCTTATGACAGCTGGAGTCTCCCCTATGGCTGATCTCTTCATGGCTGCCAGACACATGCTTGAAAGTCAGCCTTACTGCTAGATTTTCTACTCATGCCTCTTTTGGACTGTGCCTTTTAAAGGAGCTAAAACAAGTGTCTTGAGAGACTTTAAAATCCATTGCATGTTCTCAGTTCCTTCTTCTGCTGGTTTGACTGGTGAAGGGCATTGACTGACACTCAGGTGCTATGTGGCAAAAAACCCACATCAGAGGGAATGCTAGCCTATGATTAGTCAAGTACTTTATCAGGGTGTGTAAAGTAAATCTCATTGCCTGCAGCTGTATTAAGTAGAGGATTAAATGTATAGCTAATATGTACCTGGTGCACAAAATAGCTAAGAATTATGGCAGAACGTGAATTGTGTGTGATAAGGCAATAGAAACAAGATTTGGGGTTTGTTTTCACTTCTTGCTATAAAACACTGTGTTTTCCTTAACCTCATTTCATTAGCCCATCCGGGAAAGAATGAAGTTGGTCCTTGATGTAGCATAAAAATAAAAATTAAATTAAATTTTAAAGATAGAAAATATAAATCTGAAAAGTTTTACTCTGTCATGAAAGCAAGAAACAGAAACCTGAACTTCTGCCTGAGTAGAAGTTCCACCTCTTCAAAGCCATCTGCATCTTAAAAGTTGTCTGCTCTAGCCTTTTGGTTTTCTTACATGTCAGAAAAGACTTAATGATTTTGGAAGGCATTAGGACAGGCTGTGGGATAAACAATCAGTCTTCTGGACAAGAAGCATAAAGTTCAGGCTTCGTGATGAAAAGAAGTTGAAACTATGGTTATTTCTATCAGTCACAGATGGTTTTGAGTAAGGCTAATTAAAAGAGAATCATTTGAAACTGTGACTGTACAGGAATATATTTTGTCACTAACAGCTAAACATGAAATAGAAGGGTTACAGAGTAAATGTGTTCTCAGATTACTTTGAGTTCTTGACAGTTGCTATTAAACTAATTGGGAGCAGGGTAAGAAACCTTCCAAGGGTAACTGTGTTCAACTTGATTCAGCAAAACAAGTTAAGCACATATTTAAAAGAAAGTAAAGATGTAATTCCAGCTTCATTCAATAAAACAGACAAACTCTCTGTCCTTCATGTGTTTTCTCAATGCTGAATATATATTTAAAGCTAGAAAAGTTGTGGGGGTTTTGTTAAATCTCTTGATATTTCTTTTTGGATACATCTGCCAAACACAATATAAAATACCTGTACTCATTCAGGATTTCAGGTGAGGAATTTTTTGTTTGTTCCTTTTCAGACTTTGTATCTTACAACTTAAACAAATTAAAATCCCATTTAAAAGAACCATCTAAAGTCTGTGGAAGAGCTATAGTTCAATGAGTTTCTGGTAGTTTCCTGAGTTTAGTAAAAAAACGGAAATTATTTTCATGACTCTTACAAAAAGGAATTTCTTTAATTTTGATGAGAACATTTGATCCTATAAAGCTTTTCCTAATTAGTCCAATAAAGCATGTAATCTACTTTTTTCATTATTTACTGAAATAACATGCTTATTACCATTTTTATTACAAGCGTTTATTGATTTTTTCATAAAAGCAGCTCACTGCAAATTCCTTGCATGTTAATTTATTGTATCAAATTCACCTAGAAATTACAATGTATGCTTTTCACTACCAGTTTCATGCTGCCACTCATGTTTCCAATAATAATGAACACGTGAGCATAAGCAGTCATTCTTAAAGTGGTTTCTACAAATAAATCACTTCAGGTCACATGAACTGACACCATGATCAAAATGCAAGTAAATTCTGAACAATGCATAGCACGACTTGATGTGCTCTAACTACAGAGTAAAACTATCTCTTACAGCTTTCTAATATTGTGTAATTTCACATAGATACAGCATAATTTTGAAGCTGTAGGCCATTAAATATTTTATATACCCCCTTACATGTGTAAAAACATATTGCACAGCATTAAATTTCACCATATATGAAAAATTTCTTTAATTCTGGCATACCTATAAAGGGCTGTGGAAAGGACCGTGTGAAGGATCGTAAAAGGAAGCTTCAAAAGGAGCATGATCGGCAGGTTGAGGGATGTGATTCTCCCCCTCAACTCTGCTCTCATGAGACCCCACCTGGAATACTGTGTGCCTTTCTGGTGCCCACAACATAAGAAAGACATGGAAATGTTGGAGTAAGTCCAGAGGAGGGCCATAGAACTGATAAGAGGACTGGAGCACCTCCCTTATTAAGATCGGCTGAGAGAGTTGGGGCTCTTCAGCTTGGACAAGAGAAGGTTGTGTGAAGACCTCATAGCAGCCTCCAGTATCTGAAGGGGGCCTACAGGGAATGGCTCCTCTTCGTCAGGAACTGCAGAGATAGGACAAGGAGTAATGGGTTCAAACTGCAAGTGGGGAAATTTAGGTTAGCTGTGTGGAAGAAATTCTTTAGTGTGAGGGTGATGAGACGCTGGAACACGTTGCTCAAAGAAGTTGTGGCAGTGTTCAAGGCCAGGTTGAATAGAGCATTAAGCAACCTGGTCTAGTGGAAGGTGTCCCGGCCCATGGAAGGGTGGTTAGAACTAGATGATTGTTAAGGTCCCTTCCAAACCAAGCTATTCTGTAGTCATACAATTCAAAATTGTTACAGGTGATTGTGGTAACCAGCTTGGTCTACTGAACAAATGCTAATTGACATTGAAGAATCTCAAGATCACCCTTCAAAATATTCTGTAAAAGTGAGTAAATGCATACAGTAGAATAACATTCACCTCCACCTCCCTTATGAAGCAGTTTTCTCTGTGTAAATTTCAGTCCTGACTATAGACATATTGCTTTTGCAAGCAGTACGGAAAAGATGGAGAATCCTCTTCATCTGAAAATGATAACAAAGAGAAAATTGTTTGAAAAGGGGAAAGCATTTTCATTAGATGTAGAAATAAAGCTAAAAGGAACATTTAACTACCACAAGTTATCTTTTAAACTCTGAGTTACAGTACTCTGTTTTCTTGAAATTATGATTAAAAAAAATGTTTCACAGAACCATTAGTCCAGCTAAGTCACCTTTCCTGTTTGACTATTTATAAGTGTAATATCCTGTGAGAGGAAAAAAGAAGTGTAAATAAACCATTTAAATTTGCATGAAAATCTAAATCCTCTTTGTAAACCTTAGTTTTAAAAGGTTGCAAAAGGTCTCTGATTTGCTGTGAACATGAGATCAATAACTTGAAAAAGTTTTCACATAAAATTCTGAGACTTACAAAGCCAGAGGATATAAGAATGTAAATATTTTTTATCCATTTTTAACTGTTTGAGCATGGCTTCTTTTTCTATTTTGGGTAAAAATTATAATCTTTTGAATTTTTAATGAAATAAAATAAGGTTTACCTGTCCGGATCTTCTGTTTAGTTGCAAGTCTACCCCATAAGTTGTTGTCTTGCTGGGCACCTGCCTTTACAGGAATCAGCACTTCATTGTAGTGTGCCTTGGAAGTACTGGGACTCATGAAAGACCAAGATGGAACATATATGGGAATTAATTTTTGCTTTTGAATTGTAAGGATTTTAAAAAATAGTTTAACCTCCACGCCCAGAACTCATAAACAACAGTGTCCAGAAGTTCAAGACTGCAGACAGCTCAAATTAAACGTTCAGTTTTCAGATGCTTTCAATCTTATTCTTGGATAAATAATTGTTTAACAAGTAATTTTAAAAATTAAGACTTCCTTTGTTCCTTTAGGCTCAACAGACACAAAGACAATGGTGTGCTTATTGATAAACGTTTTGAATTGAGAGCTGATGGTTTCCCAAATGTTAATTTCTCTGCTGACACTGCTGAGGCAGGAGGAAAGCACATCTAAATATAATGACATGGGCAGATCTCTTAGTTAAATGTATTTTCAGAGTGTTCCAACTAGCATTCCTAAAAGTGAGAAAGGCATTAAACATTTCGGTGATGTCCAGATCTTTTAGCCTAAGGCAAGTAAAATAATCCTCTTCTTACTTTTCCATTTTCTGTCTTATGGTAGTTCAGCACTGAGGCAGATGGGCTGTTTTATTATCTTCTTTAGAGGTAAGTGTAGTGTCTATTCATTATTTCAGATGTTCTATTAGCAATGTGCTCTGTATTTCCGTTTCACCTAACCATTTTACTACACAAACATTTGATTTCACTACAGAAATACTTTTTTTCACTTCAACTACTGCTACCATTGACCTATGCAAAAAAAAGTTGTTTTTCCATTCCAGGTAATTTTAACGTTTTCTTAAAAGGTACCCAATGTGTAATGATCATAGACACACTTTTTACACTTGGATTTAGACCAAGTGTCTTCTGTTTCTGAAGCTTTCCTCCGTTGTGACCTTCAGCAAGCCAGATAAGGTTGGTGTCCAAATGTGCTACCCAAACTTAAACTTATTCCTTTGAAAAGCCATGGTTTAACCTCTACCAAGGTTCTATTTGTATCAAAAATGAGGAAGATGATATCTTTAAGTATAAGTAATTTGAGGATTAAATACTGCATAAAAAATTCTTTGATAATTAGGTGTCCTGTAAGTACAAAATATTATGTTATGTATTTATCTGCCTGTGTATATACCATTTTCTGTCTCACCATAGGAAAACACACTTGCTGATATAAATGGAGACTTGAACTCCAGCTGGGTTGTTTCTGGATTTTAGCTGTTCAGAGAGAGCTTCCCTCCACAATCATTCTCTGTGTGCCTGTGGCAGTGAGGTGAGGGACTGTAGAGCAAGCAGAATTTTAATGGCTATTCAGAATTAAAGCTTAGTAACATTAAGCAGGCAGGAGCTGCCAGGTCAGCCACATTTCTAAAACAGAACTTGAAAAAGATAAATTCAAAGCAGTGGAATTTAAGCATAGATGTATGTGCTGCAATTTGGAAATAACTCAGGAACTGCCATACAGCCTGGGAACTAAGATGTCCAATTAACTATTGCTGTAAAAATGATTCAGGATTCAGTGTAAGCACTTGAAAATGGGGCTTTTTTGAATGCCTGTTTGAAACATTGCTGAAGTATCTAGCTCTCTGCACTTTGCTCAGGTTGTAATGAGCTTTCTCCTAAACCTTGATTTTTTTTCCTGTTCATGAATAGACAATTTTTTATGAAATTATGATTAGACTTGGTGGACAGTAACATTTTATTCGTGAGCTCTATGTCCAGGTCAGAACTGTGCCGTATATATTCACACTCCGCTCTATGGAAGATATGCACGTTTTGCTGCCTGGCATTCATTTCTTGCCCTCTCGCAACCTTCTATTTCAGCTATATGTTATTTTCAGGAATTTTTATTTATCATATTTATTTTTAACTTATCTCATGGTCCTTATGTAGAGGAACACTAAAGATGTGTTCTGACTTTACACTTGCAAGGGTTTCAGAAAATTGTAGGGTAGAATATCTTAGAAAATTCCCTTGGTAGATAAAAATATCAGACTTAATTCTTCAAGTATATATGGTGAAAGATGCTACAATTAAAAAGGCACTGAAAATACCACAGAGCAGTGCTGTCCTTTGGTTTGTGGTTTGTGCACAGTCCTCTAGGGCAGTCTTGCTGCTTATTTTACTCTCTCGTTAGTGGCAGCCCCTCTAGTCATCTCTTTCTAATGAAAGTCTAACTGAAATTTAATTCATCCAGGTAGGTGTCATTAAAATATGCTAATTAATCCTTTCGAATGCCAGGAAATTGAAATAAATTACAATATTATTCCTTTTTTTATTTAAAAAATCTATTTGATCCAGAGTAAGTTTATGTGATGCAACTGCAGTCACAACTAGCTGCTGTATATACTCACACACACAATATATGTGGACATGCACACACACACATACCCAGAACTGGAAGAAACACTTAATTTTCTTGCAAATGGAAGTGTATATTTAATTAATGTATGGGTAAAGGTGACATCTGAGAAACATTATTTGTTTGCTTGCTTCTACACATTTACTTTCTGAGTTACATTTAGTAATACTAAATAATGGAAAAATCCATGCAACTCAGTATTTCATATCTGACATTGAAAGAAAACAGATTCTTGGGAAAGACCTTGTGCTGGAGTTATCTGATCAGAGTTTCTCCATGTATCTCCCAGCAATAATTCTGATAGACAAAAGCATCAGGTGTTAAAGCTAGAACTTTTGAAACACAGTTTTGTGATATTTCATGAGACAAGGAAAAGATAAATCATATTTCAGCCTCCCCAATTACAGTATTACAATTTTTTGGATGCAGCCAAAAAAATGCTTCTATGAGCAGTAATTTCTGATTATTTCATACAGAACACAGTCTTATACATAAGACTGGTGAATTTGAAAGATCTGGATTGCAATAGGGAATTTTGCAATTATTCGCCAGGTGCAAAATTAGTCTTTATGAACTGTCAAAGGCTAGAAGGGTCTGCTCTGGAATTCTATATAACTATATCCTTTAGCTAAATCTAAGAAAATAAATCCTTCTCCACTGGAATCAAGATAAATGAACTTTATTGATTTTGAGAGGATTAACTTATTCTGAACATTGAAATAAAGTTGTGAATTTTACTCTGCATTTTCTGAGAAAATTATTAACTGAAAGTTAGCAAATATTATGCTGGACAAATGTTTTTCCTGCATTCCAAATACAAATGCTTGTCTGAACTCTAACCTTTATACAAAAAAAAAAAAAAAAACAAACCAAAAAAACCAAACCAAACCAAAACAAAAAAAAAAGGAAAAGGAAAAGAGCATAACCTCTGGCTTTGGCTCTGTGAGAGACCAGTCTTGCCTGCCAAAAAAATAGAAACATCTTTCGGATTTCCCAGATAAAATACCCAAGCTTGCGTGCCAGGGTGAGGCACTCAGAACACCAAAGACCATGTTGCCTCCGTGGGGATGCCCACCAACTGTTTTGCCTGACAAACCTCAGCATGATGGGACTTGCAGCTGGACTCCTTGCCTTCCAAACACTTCTTCTGGGGTCAGTATGTACCTTCTAAGCTTTGCACTGCTTTAGCTGGACATATCTGTAACTAATGGTTTAGCTGGACATATCTGTAACTAGTAGTAGCACTTGCTGAATAAACTAATATTTTTCCTTGAACCTACCTGTGAGTGTACTGCTTTTCTTTACCGTGGAATCCTTGAACCCTAGAACAACATCTTTCATCTGTTAGTAATCAGATTACAGTGATTGGAAGACCTTAAACTAAGTTCTAGATGACATGGATAAGATCTTAATTGTTTCCTAAAGGGAACAGTCTGATTATATGTTGTAGATCAATCTGATTAAAACATACCAGTGAGTGAAGGGGATGAGCACTAATTTTTAAGAGGCTAGACTGATTTCAATTAGATCTGTAAAGGCACTTTATTGATATCCATGGATGCTCATATTAAATATGGAATAGCCAAGTTTGTGTAATCCCTAGTTGGCCATTAATTGCATAGAAAGTTGTTTTAGTTTGAATTAAATTACATTTGCCCCAAATTACACTATGGGTTGTGAAGGAGACAAGTAAAACATTCTTTTTTTGTGTACTACTTCCTTTTGGCTACAAGCTGATTTGTTTGTTTGATTTGCCATTTAGAACCCTTTGTCTTCTAGTACAGTAGAGTTTCTGGGCCTCATTGTTCAATGTCTTTGCTCAGATGTAAGTTCATAAAGTAGAAGAAAGAACGTACCTAATGAAGAAATAACATACAGCACTAATTTTACATGTAGATACCTGCTGAGAAAGGTCTTAAACAGAATCTCTGACTCTCTACTTGCCAAAATGCCAATGTGACCATTAGAACTAGGACATTTGCCCAAGTTTCATTTTAGCCTTGGAAACCATATGAGCCATAATCTTTTTGTTTAAAATCTACCAGGTGTTATTCTCTGTCCTGAAATGTTCTGTCTGCTTCTATGCAGCTGTGTGCTTTAATACAGCATACTGTTTTTGTCATGTTGCACAGAGTATTTCCCTGTGCAGAAGAAATCTCTCAGACTGTTCCTTCAAACTTGTTTCATGTTCTTCAAATTCTTTAACAGCAGTTGGTTATACATCCAAGATATACAAGAAAGCCTGTTATCACCTCTTGTTTTTTGTGGGGCAGGAGGGGATAAGAGGGATATATTCTTTGTTAATTTACAGCTTCTTTTATGAACCCAGTTCTGTGAACTTTTCATTTGTCCTTAAACTGAGTCAATAATCCACTGCAGCTCATCTCCACTCCAAACCAGCAGCAGTTCTTGCCTCAGGGGCCCTTATGGCCAGAGGCCCATGGGGTATTGGCTGATGCTTCCCATTGTTGTTAAATGAGAAGCAGCTCATCAAGTAGCTATAATCACATGGAGTGGTTTTGAACAGGTTTCATTTCAGTTTGAAACTTCACCAGATGCAAATACCAGATAAATTTAAAAAAAAAAAAAAGTTGAAACAAGGTAGAGGGCAGAGATTTTCCTTTGAAGGAGAGAGAACAAGCTGCTGCTGCTAAAGGAAACTGCCTGTTCAAAAAATAGTATTTTTGTTTGTTCTGTCTCATTTATCTCTTTCATCAAACGCTTTTAAGATATTAGATTGTGTTTGCATGTGTGCCAGGAGTGGAGTGTGCCTGACTGCTACTACTCTGTTTTAGTACCTCCACAGTGGTTTACCTTCTGTTCATCTCCTTCTATTCTCACTGCTTGGATTGTGCTACATTATTTCTTAGGCAAGCAAAAAGTCCTTTTCCTGGATTGATTTAAAAGGTTAAATGTCTGTTTTTCAGGGAACTTCCCTGCACAACATCCCTGAAGAGCACAAATAAGTGTTCAGTGTGATATTTAGATATTTGTTGTTGTCTCTATAGTTACTTGATGAGTTTTCTCACTGTAGGTTCTTAAGTAAGATTAAAAAAACAGAAACCAAACAAAAAAGAACGCTTCTGCCCCAAATAGCTTTACTGCTCAGTTTTTGGAAGTCATAAATCTGTGCCTATAATAACTTAATCTGTTTCAGTGAAAGATATTATTGTATAAGAATTTCTATCTTATGAAATGTGTCTGGCCTTAAGTGTGGTAATTCCATTCAATCGCCTTATCATCTCTTTGCCAATAAAATATTATTCTCTACTATGTTTTTTAGTATTTTTTTCCAGGCCATTTGTAAAGGTTTTGTTTAGGTGTCCTGTCCATACCACTTTTTATTGTTGTTGTTGTTGTTGTTGAATAACAGAATTTACTTTATTTCTGATGTAGAAATTTTCTATTATATTGCAACAACACAATATAGGGTGAACCTATTGGAGTGATGAGTTTTCTTTCACTACTTTAGAAGACTGCTCTATAGCTTAATGTATTTCAAGGCCAGGAAATTACATGTTGCTTTATAGTCCTCATTGTATTGTATTTATGCCTTCTTTTATGAGTTTAACTAATTTTTCTTCCTGTTTTATATTCCTATTTTTCAAAGTTTTCCCTCACTGTCATATGAAGCAGGATATATAAAATTTCTGTCTTTGATTCCTTCCTCAAAGGTCAGATTGTTCAGCATCTTAGTTTGGGTTTTTATCTTCTGAATTCTTAACATTTTGTAAATTTTCAGATGCCCAGGGCTCAGCATTATGGGGCTAAGCCACAACTCTGCCATTTCAGTAGGTCTTAATACAAGTCTGGTCTGTGATGGATACACCTCTGTTTGCGCTTAAAGTCATATCAAAGTTATTATTTTTGTTTTTTCCTTCTTGCTGGCATAGTGTTTGAAATAACATTACTGACTTGCTATTCGCTGTTACCTTTCAGCACTGCTGCTTTTTGTGTATTTCTGTGTGTTCAAAAACAATTTTTTCCTTACTGTCACAGGTCTGAACTTTTCCTGGTATCCTCTTCCCTTTCTTCCTCCTTTTCTTCTCTGTTTTCTCCTGCTTTGTCTTTACCCCATCTAGCCTCTTCCTCTCTGAAGAGAAAACCCAGCAGTTTTTCAGCACAGTAACAGCAGTTAGTGTGGAGCAGAGACAGGCTGCAAGTTTTCAACCTAGCCTAGTCTAAAACACCTTGTTTTTCTCTATTTGTATGTCATCTCCTAAGGCAAACAACCACCAAAATATTGTGTTAAGTTTTCCAGACCCAGATCCATAAAATAAAACCCCCAAAGCCTTAGTGCTTGTTGACAGAAGTTACAAGTTATGGCCTGTTGCTTTTCTCTGAGAGGCAATGTAGTTCTCCTGAGTTTATCACCACATCTATATGAGTACAGAGCAGCAGGAGCACAAGAGGATTGTGGTGGACTTCAGAAGACTGTAACTGCTTGTACTTTGACCCTTGTCACCAGAAGACCCTATGGTTGGGTTCAATAGACAAGTGCCAGCATGAAGTCTGCCTCAGGCAGCCTTATAGAAGTGGTTGCAAATTCCTTGTGCACAAGCTCATGTGGGTAGGGAGGAGGTGGGGGAGGAGGTGGGGTAGGAGCTTCCTTCTTTCACCACAAAGGCACTTCATCATATTTTTCTTTACTTTCATCCTGGATTTTGATTGTTTTCATTTCAGGAGCTGAATGCTGAAAAACATTTTCTAGATTCATAAATCTAACCTTAAGTGTTGAAGTTATTTTTAAATTAGGCAGCCATCTTTCAAAAAGTTTACCTGTGGGTTCAAGCACATCCTAGGTATCATTAGATGAAGTTTGATATGAGATCGGGCTTACTGGTGGCTGTTGTGATGGCTTGCTGAATTCTTTGTCATTTCTTGTTGTTTATGTTCACGCTCAACAAAGATACATCTGTTCTTGACCCTACATTCTTTAGGAAGGTTTATGGAATTCTATCAAATACCTCTCCTAGAGCAGAACCTTGACTTCCCTTTTATAGGATGTCCTTGTATAATAATTGAAAATAATCCTTTCTTTAATTTTTACCTTCTTATTATTATTTACGTATTTCTCTCATCACTATGTTGCCATAGTTTTTCTGTTTTATCTGACAAAACCTGATATATGCGGGATGGTCTTTGTCCTCTTTTATAACATACTCCCGCATACACTCATAAAAGCAAGTTACAGAAACAGCATCTAGATTTTTATAGGTGATTTTGTGAGTACATATAAGTGTGTGCACATTTATATAAAGAACTTAATGCTAAACCAAATGTAACTTACAACCATCAATAACGTGATTTAGCACCTGCATGCAGAAATACCAAAAGTAAGAATCAGTTTGTATGCAATGAGGCAACACTGTAAAATATATTTTCATCTTAATAGTAGAGCTTTACTTGATTTTAAAAATACAATTTCTAATTACTCAGTAAAATGATTGACTGATTAAAGATCATGTCCATTTAGAGAAAAGTTCTGCTTTAATTGCATATGCTTCCAAAATTTCTTTCTCTATTCTTGAAAGTTTATGACTCATGGATAATTACGTACTTTCTGCCTAGTACAGTTTTTTTTTTTAGTTTTTTTTCCCCCATCTGCTGATAACCTTAATTGGCACTGCCAATTTTGTCTCTTTTCTTCTTTATTCTGCATTTACTACACAGGTTTCATTTTGCTTCAGATGTCTGGGCTGTACCTTTAGGAGCCACTTCAAGATCAAGTACAATAAGCAGATGGGCTGTGATATTTTCTGCTTTGAAACCTACACTTAGTTTTTGACTGGAAAAAAAAAAAAAAAGTACAAGCTGATCAAGATTTTGTCTCCAGATCAGTTCATGTCAGGTTTTGGCATTAACTTCTCGAAAGGACAAGAAACTAGTTTTCTTAGTGGTCAAAGGTTTCAGACATCCCTGCTGGATAGCACAGGGCTGGTAGGGCATCTCCTGGACTATTGTCCGCTTTTTGGTTGAAAGATTGATAATAGATAAGGGAAGTATGAAAGAAAATATTCTCATATCTTGTCAGTTAGAAGTTAGTGTGTCTGAAGTGTGTAGGTATACCATGAGTATCTTGAAGAATCCAGAGTGCAGTTTAATCAGTCCTTAAGATTCTTAGTGTTATAGTCCAGCTTCATGAGTTTTCCTCTGTAATTCCATTGCCATACATTATCAGTGATTTATCGAGATTCGTCAAGAATCATCAAGATTTATGGTAGTTGTATCTTAAACCTTTTATTGAGCACAATGTTTTTTAATTTAGTGATTTCCAGTAGAGGAAAAAAGCTCAGCATTTTGCTTTTACATAGAAATTCTTTTTGAAATAGTCTTGGGGTTTTTTTTCTGTTTGTTTGGGGTTTTTTTATTGTGTTGTCTGCATTCTTCTCGTGTAATTCCTGGGACTCAAATCAAGTAATTAATGACTTTCAACCTTTATGAAAATCTCAGTGTATTTAATTTTCTCTAAGTAACCTTTCTAAATAGATGCAAAGACAACGTAGAAAGAATGTCTGTGTGCATGTAAAGTGATAAAAGTATGTGAGAAGACATGAAATTTAAGAAAAAGTATCTTTTTAGTCTTTAGCATTTTTAACTTCTTTTCAGATTCTGAAGGTGTGGTCTGATCAGTCTTGCACCTGTGGATAAAAGTGCTGGACAAATATTAGAAATAGTATCTGTGAAAAGGTAAAGGTTTCCTACTGCAGAAGAAATTATTTTCTTACATTTCTTGAAGGAATACCAAATTTTCTTCTTCAGGTAGTTGGTGATTATCCCTTTTTGGAGCTCAAGACCATGAACTCTGCTTCAGAAAACAGGATGAAATGCAAAAACTGGATGATGAACTCAGGAAGCTGCTAGGGTTTGAAGGAGAATAGGAACAGAGAAGAATGGATGGTAAGAGGATTTGGAAAGCAAGACAAAGCCAGAAGACATTCCTCCTATGCCTTCTGTTCCAGTCATTGATCTTCTCTGGCCACCTGCAGCTCCAAAATCACAGCAGACACCATGGATGACCCTACGCCATGGCAAAATAAGGCACCTTGCCATAAGTAGGGGTCCTGAAACTAAGTAAATAAAATAAAACCAATAAATCCTCAGTAGGTCAGCTACTTTGAGTGTCCAAAACAATCCATATTTTGAAAAAGACACGATGTGTTACATATGAAATCATATGTAGCATTGCTTAGTGATTTCTCATTCTTGGATCCAGGGAGTCTGAAGCAATGAGGACATATCCCAGTTCTACTTCTGCAGCGCATGAGCTAGGAACTGCATGCAGTTCCCGATCCAGTTTCAGTAGTAATCAAAGACACTGCTAACTTGATAGTTAGAGGTCAGTCACGTGCAATTCCCAAATGGAAAACTGGCTGATTGTTCAGTCAGTTGACCCTTTTTTTTTTTTTTTTTGCTGGATGTTTGCTTGAGTCCTGTCATTCTGCTACTGCTTTTTACATCTGCTGTTTGCTAACTTCTGTACCTTGTCTTTCCCATACATCAAGACTAGCAAAATCAAGTGATGGTATCCCTTATGCAGGCATTCTCACTGCTTGTTTTAAGAGGCATCCATGTTCCAGTAACAGTCTCAGCACATCCCAGAAAGCTTATATTCTAGATGCCAGTTATTATATCAGGCACATTTCTGAACACAGGAACAGGTAGTTAAAAGTTCTCTTGTTGAAGAGACAATATGTAAGAGCGACAAGACAGTAGGTTATCTTATCTTACATGATTCTGCCATGGTTATGAAGGACAAGCATGGAAATACCTACAAGGCCTTTGAGCATTTATTTGAATGCTCCTGTGAATAGATACTTGAAACAGAGGACCCAGCTCAACAGATCTTTTCTCTGATCAGCTAAGCAGATCCTTAGTAAAAAGTCTACCTGAGAAAGTCATAACTGATGAGAAGTCTTAACATGACATACCAATATATGTAAGTAAAAAGTGGATTTAAATAAACTGAGTTAGATAGTTAAAAGATAACCTGGTAGGTACATATGAAGTGGTCATGAGCACACATCAGAGCTGATATCTGCTTGGTCTGCAATCCCTTGTAAAAAACTTCTGTTAAGTCTCTGCCTATAAAACAATGCAAGTCAGAACAGCC
>VZRE01002885.1:112058-231203 GCA_013396775.1 Cephalopterus ornatus
CTACTTGTCTGTATGATTAACAAGAAGCATGGTGAGATTACCTTGTCTTTTAATCAATCTCTAAATCTATTGTGTACACAGAGTATAAAATTATTTTATTTACAGTGCGAATTCCTCTCCCAACAAAGTTTGAAAAGTAAATTCTGAGCTTAAATGTTTGGTCTCTCCATATCTACTATATATTCTCTTCTCCAGTAACACTTCTGGTAGGGAACCTGTTTAATCCAGTAGTAAGAGGAAATGTTTTGTACTGCCAATAATTGCATGCTCTGTATGTACATACACTATATATGTACTATACTATTATTAGTATTACTAATAATTGTATCTCAGATAACTGAGATGATGATATCATTCTAACTAAGCAGCTGAAAAACATATCAGTAGCAAAACTTGACAGGAATAGCCCCAATTCTGAAGTCTGTTCCACACAGGCAGGCTGTAGCACACTGTGCTACCAAAGTGGACTCTCAATGTCCTTCACAAATGAGGAGAATGTCAGTTGTGTAGAAGAAAATTACAAGATTGGAGACCAAGACTGGATTCTAAGTGGTAGTCTTGGACTCAACAGTAAAGTAAACATATGTCAGCAGAACAAACATCTTGCAACTTTCTGTATTTTTGTTAGTTAAGCTTTATCAAGTCACTGACTGTTAAAGAACTTCTGGAATAAAGATCAAAGCTTTGCTGTTTTCGTGATTTTTTTTCAATGAATATTTGTGGAATATATAATATATATGTATAAAATATATGTAATATATACAATATGTACAGTAAAAATAACTTAGAAACAAATCAAACATGAGTAGAGCTGTAGAAAATAATTTGCATGTTTGGTGAGATTTCATAAGAAAAATAAGTTTGGGTGGTTTTAATTAACATCACATAAGTGACAGTGTTATCCTTTTTGCTTCTACATATATTGTACTTTTATTTTTGTAGTGGTAGAAAGTGTGTCCATGTACATAGGAGTATTTACATAAATGTTTTGATTTAAAACTATATGTTATTGTTCAGGACAACAAGAAAAAAATAATTCCTGTTTCCACATAATTTAGATTCCTATGACTGGTTTTAAGTCCTCTGAAATAAGTAGAATTGCTCAAGACATCTGAACAGTCTATCTGACAAATCTTCTTTATCACTTTCAGCAGACTTTCAAAAATATCTTAGTTTCATCTGTAGAAAAAATATGTGTTCATTTCTTCAAACTTCTACTATGATTTTTTTGATAGAACAGAATGGATTGCTCACAGATTAAAAATTCACATCTATATAGAATATATAATACAAATTGTTAAAACTAATAATACATTATTAATCAATGTTGACATACCTACACATTTAGTCATCTATTTCTTTTTTTTTACTAAAAAATCACAGAAATGAATATTAGAAATAATGCCAATCTGGGTGTTAGTTCCTCCAAATGGCGATATCTTCTTCAGGTTTTATATAACAAAATGAAGACTAAATTAATATAATTATTTTTATACAGAATATAAATTAATATTATTTATACATAATAGAGTATTAAAACCTACAGAACACCTTCTCAACTCCCTGCTCTAGATTAGTGTTTTGTTAATAAGATTTGACTTCAACCTATATTTTTATTTAGTAATCTATAAAAGGTCTGTTTTCTGTGATAATTCTCATTAAATAAGCAGCGTACAGCAAAAATATTAAAATCATTGCATTATTGATTGCATTCAGCGTTGCTGATGCTGAATTCACGGAGAAAAGCTGCTGGCATATTGGAAGGAAGAGCTTTCATCCCTTGAGGAACCTGAAAAATTAAAGAAACTTCATGAATGTCAAAAAGGAGAAGCACAAAGTGGAACAAGTGGCCTCCACATGGGCTGGGAGCCTGGGAGCCTGCTGAAGAGGCCTTAGGATCATGGTGGATTACAACATCTCTATTGTTGGAGGTTTTCAGGGCTCTGCAAGGAAAAACCATGACTGACTTAATCCATTATTGGTGATACTGCTTTGATCTAGAACATGGACTAAATGACCTTCAGAGGTCCCTTCCAAACATTATTGTAATCATACAATTGATGTTCTTTTAACAGTGTACAGCTGCTAAAAGTTTATCATTCATCCTGAACACAAGGGCAAGTTTGGAGGTCTGTTACAATTCAGTATTAGGAAAGCTGGACAATTTCCACTGGCTACTTTGAATTTGTCCAAGTAACATAAAACTCTGAAATTACTTTAACATGGTAACAATATATTCTTAAAAGAACTCATTAGCTATGACACTGTTGAGCAGATGGAAGTTAATAAAATACTATGATAAATCCCTTTTCAGACTATTGTGGTCTGTAGACTTTGTATTGCCACAGTTTATTAGTCTGCCACGAAGATTTAAGAAATAAAATTTCCCAACTCTGCTACAAAAAGGCCACATATCTTGCAAGAGTTTCTCAGTTAAGAGCTTTCGTAGTATCTGTGGTTTATGCAACAAGAAAGAGAACTCAAAATTAGGATGGCTAAATTACATGGTGGTGTTTTATTCAGAACCTAGTATGTTTGTTTTACTTCTTAGTAGCATGTTAAATATGATGCTTAAGTCACAAAGATTGTCTGGGGAAGAGCACTTTGTGTTATATGAGTTTATTCTGAGGTATTAAGGACTCTAGTTTGAATTCATGGACGCATAGAAGCATTTAGGTTTGGAAAAACCTCTAAGATCTTTGAGTGCAACCCTCTAAACCATTTCCCTAAGTGCCACATCAACGCATCTTTTAGATACCTCCAGGGTCGGTAACTCCACCACTTCCCTGGGCAACCTGTTACAATGCTAAACAACCCCAGCTCCCTCAGTTTCTCCTCATAAGACTCATTATTCAGACACTTCACCAGCTTTGTTGCCCTTCTCTGGACATACTCCAGCACTTACATGTCCTTCTTGTAGTGAGGAGCTCAAAATTGAACACAGGACTTGACGTCCTCTCCTGCCCCATAGCCTTGTGTGTGTCTGTGTGGTGTAGTTGGTCACTGATCATTTCCCTTTGGATTATCAGGGCTTCATTCCCCATCACTGTCTTCCAGCTGCTATTTTGCTCTTTCAAGGTGTCTGTTAAAAACATCTCTATCACTGTGTAATTTTTTGCTTGATTTTTAAAAGTTCTGCAAAACTGAGAAAGAGATAATAAAAAAGTGCAATAAACTGAGTTTTAAACTTCTATCAGTCTTGTGGCAAGGCAGACTAATTTTAGACTATTATCTTTCAATCATTATATCTTCAATTAAATCACAGATGCACCAGTAGTATTGAAATGTCTGTTGGGATATTAACTTTATATGAACATTATTGCTAATTCTGTGTTAAAAACCTAGCAACTAAAAATGTATTGCTTCTAACATTGTGTGTGTATCCAAGTGTTCTATTCTAAAAAAAGATACAAAAATTGCCTTGATAAAGGGATTTACTGAATGGTTAAATCCCGAGAACATTCCTGGGATTTGTATTTGTTGCAGATTTGAATTAACATTTTACTTAGCACTTTTTTTTTTAGAGTGGTATTTATTTTTTATTCTGCCTTTTTAAACAACTAGAATAATGTAGGGATCTTGTCTTCATAACTGAAGCCTATTAGAAATTTTTCTTTAGTGTGAAAACTGTCCTATCGTCTAGAAATAAGTGAAATAGGACTAAGGTATATAGAAGGATATTTCTCTTTCCAAGTTTTGACCTGAACAGTTATCGTTACCAACATCTCCTTTCTGTTAACAGTGAAGAAGAGTCCATGTGTTTTACCCCCAGCTGATACTGAAGTGTCATGCAGCCAGCTGCTCCCCTCTCATCAACCCTTCCCTCCACAGTGGGGAGGAGAATTAGAAAGAAAAGGTAAACCTGGGGGGTTGAGACAAAAGTTGGTTAAATAGTTGAAACAAATTAAAATATACTACTACTAGTGCTGCTGCTGCTACTACTACANTGCTGCTGCTGCTACTACTACAACACCAAATTATTATTATTATTATTATTATTATTATTATTATTATTATTATTATTATCAGGAGAGAGGGAAAGAGGAATGAGAGCCGAGAGAATCAAGTGATGCCCAGTATGATTGCTATCACTACACACTGACCAATGCCCATCCCATGCCCAAACAGAGATTGCCCCCTCCCAGACAGCTCCCCCAGTTTATACACTGCACATGATGTTCTGTGGTGAGGAATATCCCTTTAGGCAGTTTGAGTCAGCTGCTATGGTTATGCTCCCCCATGACTTCTTGTGCACCTTTTCGCTGGCAGAGCATGAGACACTGAAAAGTCCTTGGCTTGGAGTAAGCTTAAGAATACTTAACTAAAACACCAGTGTGTAATCAACATTATTCACATACTAAATCCAAAACATAGTGCTGTACCAGCTACTTGGGAAAACTAACTCTATCTCAGCCAAAACCAGGACAGCATCTCTTGATGCCAAGTTGCCCCACAGTGAAAAGGCTCTGTCCAGTGTTGCAGAACTAACAGAGAACATTTTAACTAATTTTACTCACAAATTTAAATTCTGCATTAAATTGATTATCCCATGCTGTTACTGACAACTTTATTCCTACAGTTGTTCAACACTCTCCTTTAATGATCTTTCTTTGACTAGAAATTGACTTTTTTGGATCTAATTTGGCTTCTTAGTAAGTACAAGGGTATCTTAAGCATGTTACCGATGCACTTGAAATGAAATGTATCCTAATAACTGAACAATGTCATATGGAAACATTGTTTTCTGAACTCCAGATTCATTATCATGCAGTCATTTCTCAGCCTTGAGACTGTAATTATAATGTTCCAAAACTATGCCCATACAGTACCAGATGTTAACATTTTTGCAATTGACATCCTGGTATTCAGGTGAGAAACTACAGAAAAAAACCCTTTTTTCTTCTCCTAGTATCTACTCTGGCAGATATTCAAGGGCTGTTGTACTCTTACTTCTAACTAGGACAATGATCTCTAACCACAAAAAGTAAATAACTTGGAATTGTGACTAAATATATAAATTTCAACTTATTCATTGGATAACACTAGAGAAACACAAAACAAAGGCCATAACGTGGGACATCTTGACTAAAAATGTGAAACACAGTGTTTGGTTCTCCTGTATATCACATAGTCATATTTTTTAAGGAAATTGTGTTCAAATTTAAATGTCATTCAAGTAGCCAAGGTCTAGATTCCTATCCTTTCTTTAGGGTTCCTGTTAATAAAATTATTTACTGAATGATAATTGGACATTATGTATGTGTAACTTTTCTCTCTTTTCTGTGATCCAACAGATTTACAGCAATTCTTTTAAATGAAAAACTGATAATGCAGGAGAAATGTTACTGAGCCAGTTTGATTCTGGTCATATTTCTTTGCTGGCTGCTATATAAGTCTTATTTGCAGCTGTACTTTCTCCTGCTGCCTTGTCCTTGAATGCTGATGGTTGGAGGTAGCCAACAGGCCACTTGAATGACTTCATCTTCCCTTTTTCCTAGTGAGTTCACAGGTCCTTCAGAAGTAGACTGGCATGAAGAGAAGTTTGTAGTACTTTTTCTTCTTTCTGGCTTTTTCTTTTCAAGCTGAGATTCTTTCCAGTGAATTATTTAGACTGACATAAACTTATTTTTTAAAGGGATTAAAATACTTCTGCTTATATTATCTCCCCTGTGTTGCTCTTTTCTTCAAGACATTTGCTTTTGGTCATTTTCAGAGATGATGTACTGGGACAAATGGACCTCTAGTCTGACCCACAGTAGTTTTTCTACTGTTCTTACTAAAATACCAGCAGCAGAGTCAGCCCTTAAAAATACTCAAAAAAAGGAGAAAAATTTGTTTTGGACCAGCTTTACTTTTACTGTTACTGCACAGAGAGGGTTTACTACAAAACATTGAGTAAATTTTCTGGGCAGAAAGTTTAATTTAGACATATTTTGAGGAAAATGGTGTGAACTGATTTGTGAACAATTTAGTGGCTTCAACTGTAGCGTTTCTCACTAAATTTTGGCTTTATCTTAATTTACAGTATTACTTTTTGTGCAATCCTAGATTGTGTAGTATAGCTTGAGACTGATTAAAAATAAAAAATTTCCCACATTACAAGTTTCTTTTGTACTCTGAGAGGGCTGTAAAACATGATCTTTTTCATAATCCAACCGATTAAAAATTAGCAATATCCATCCAATTAACAAAAATTGAAACAAAGATTCAAAATACAGCAAAAATCATAAAATACATAAAATCAGTAAATTGTTTATCACTGTGAATTATGTGTTCCTTCTTTAGATTCGTGAGACTATGATCTCTTGAAGTTTATTTCAAGATAGTTTCTTTTTATTCATTTAATACTTAATTAGAGAAGAAACACCTACTTGAACTGCATTTTCCCTTCTGTAATGTACAGCAAAAGTAAATACAAACCTGATTTTCTCTGTTTCATACTGTTTCATTTTAAGTCTTTATACATCTGAAAATATCTTAATAAAAGCAACCTCAAAGAGCAAGAGAGATGAACATTTAGTGGGGCTTCCTATTGAGGTTTTTTACTAAGTGTTTGTGAAATAGAGGTTTGTATGAATAACAGTGATATGGCTCCCATGATAGGAGCTCCCTTCTCTTTTAGAGAATTAATGTAAGCGAGGAAAAACTAGTTCCTGTTTCAGTGTTTACTATTTTAATAGAGTGAAAGTACCTAGCTCTCATTTTGGATGTAGGAGTTTGTATAATAGCTGAACATTAAAAAAATAAATAAAAGTTTTAGAAATGTTGCTAATATAACTAATGGATATTCATTATTTACAGTGCATTTATTCAGAAAATCAATTCTGTACAAGCTGAGATCATAATGAACCTAATAAACTGTCCTGACATAGTAGTTCAACCTCTGAGCTACATGAGGCAGTGGAAATGTTATTTCTACATACTTCCTATGTCATATAAGCAAAGAAATAATACAATGAGTCCTGAAAAAAAAGTCATAGAGCAAATTTAACAGAGAATGCTGCTTAGGTGTTGTGTCTTGTCTTGGTAGATCAGCTTAAACTGTAGGTAATCCAACCAGAACCAACAGTTCTTTCCAGTGACAACAGAAGGATAGGTTGATTGCGAACATGGAAAGAGAAACAATCTGGGTCAGCCAAGAGATACTTCATAGAACACTCTTGTCACAAGGTTTTACAGGCACAACTGGCAGGTTTAAGGTCTGGACAAATCCTTCATTATTTGTTTTAAATTAGGGAAAAAAAAAAGAAAATCAGAAAAAAACCAATAAACACCAGAAAGTTTGCAAATTTAAAACCAATTTCTTTTCCTTTAGGATTTTCCCAAGGCAAACGCAGGGCAACAAAACTGGTGAACGGGCTGGAAGAATGTCCAATGAGGAATGGCTAAGGGCTTTGGAGAAAAGGAGGCCTGAGAGGTGATCTCATTGTTCTTTACAGCTTGCTGAGGAAGGAAAATGAAAGAGGGAGATTCTGAGCTCTTGTCCTTTGTGTCTATTGACAAGACACAACATGAGAATGACTCAAAGCTATGCATGGAGATGAAGGCTTGACATTAGGACATATTTCTTTACTGAAGAAATGCTGGAAGAAACGATGGTGAAATGGTGGTGAATTGCTGTAACAGGCTTCCTAGAGAGATGGTCAATGCCCCAAACTTGTCAGTTTGAGAGAGACATTTGGATAATGACCTTAAAAATATGCTTTAACTTTTGATCAACTCTGAAGTGGTCAGATAGTTGAACTAAATAATTTTTGCGTGTCCTTTCCAACTGAACAATTCTCTGTGGTTCTTTTCACTTCTCTCCTCTTCTAAATCAAGCATACAATGTGAATGAAGTTTTCACATTGATGTATTTTTGTTTGCTAGCAAGAATTTCCCTAACTTTAATATTATTTTTGCCTTAAGTTTCATCTGAAAAAAGTGAACTCAGACTATTTTTGCCCTAAGTAGTCTAAATGTCCATTAGAAAAACAAATTAGTTTTATAAGCAAAATAATGATTCATTTGTTGAGATGATCCAGAATGCTTTGTAATCATTTCATTCAATATTAGTCATCCATTCTCCAAAACAGAGATTTTCATCTCATTTACATGTGTATGTATACACATATATAAAATATATGTCTGTGTATATAAAAGAATTTCAAAACCTTAAGTCAACTAGGGCCTCCAAATGATTTTTTTTCCAGAGTTCTGTTTGAGCTTAATTAAATCCTCAACTAGCTTTAACGCTTAAAGTTCCTGAGATTTTAGTACACTTCTTTTGTTCAAAAAGAACGTTCCATATGGTACTTTTTACAAAGGCAGTGTTACATTACAATGTGATTTTATTTGGTCCTTTATCTTGTCTTCAGGAATTCTTTTGGAAGAGTCTTAATGCTGGAAATCAGTAGGAAGATTGACCATAAATCAAGCTGACATAACCCTTTCCATGGACCAGTTTGGGAAGTCTACAGGTTTCATTTAAAGATTCATATAAAACATTTACATATAAAACAAAAGCATATTTTGGTTTTGTCAAAGAACATCCATATTATTTGATCAGCATTTATTCAGAACTCTTTTATTGTATTCAGTATGCAGCACAATCTCCTGCCTTAGTGACAGATAGGGGGCTCAAACAAAAGCAGTCTTTGTGTACTTTCACATTTCATCTACAGTGCCATTTCTGGTCATTTCTATGTCAACAAACCAGGCAGGGCTCACTGCTATATAACTACCTGATTTGTGATTAATTTGAATCCTTTCTCCAATCTCAGTTCTTCCATTTTTTTAATATGGACTTGATAAATCCATTGAACCACTGATTGCTTTATCTAAAGTGGACCTAAGGTACAATTCGTCTAAAGGTACAAACAAGGGAACCACCAAGATCATAACAAGAGTGTTGTAACAAATATGCATAGAGAATTATAAGACATAGCTGAAATTCAGTAGTTATGGGAAATGAGCCAGATCTTATAGCGTTTATCCTATCCTTTCCCTTCACATTAGAAGATAAAGCATGTGATCCATTATGGAATCATATACCATACTTTATAATTTCAAACTTTTGTTTGGTCTCTTTGTGTACATCTCTGATGTGCAAACAGTTAAGATAACTATTTGGAAGTATGCAAAAGTAAACTTTGTGTAATTGTTAACTGAATTAAATATATGAACTATATGAAACTATATGAAGAACTTTCTGTGTTTTCCAATAAATATAGTTACATGTAGGTAATATCTAATTTTGATAAGTCAAAAATACTCTTCTAATAGTTGTTCTACTTTATGTGTCTCTTTGGACCTTTATGTTATAGATAACTGTAGGGCAACACTATTCAGTTTATTCCACTGACTCTCAGCACTTATTCAGATGCCACTTGAAAGACCTTAAAGTCAAAAAGTGGAAGATATTCTTCCAGCTGTGGCATCTCACAAAGCCAGAGGCAAGTTTCTGCATAAGCTCACCAGGCAGTGATGCTGACAAGTCCAGAGATGCCTTTGAGTCTACCACATAGTTGTACTCGTGACTAGTTTCTCTTTTTGTCTTACTATTTTATCCTTTTTTTGATTCTTATTTTACTTTGGAAACATTTCACACTCCATTCTAGGAGTAGATTCTATGGTATTTTTCCTGACTTAAGGAGAGAATACTTTTGGGCTCAAAACTTGCCTCCTTAAAGTTTTTCTTACTTTTTCCAAGGTCTAGTTTTATGTGTGTTCCTCTGCCATCCTAGAACATCTTTGAGAAACATAAGTAGTTGCTGAAGATTTTTTTTTTTTGGTAAAATATACTGGAGTCTCTTGGGGAAAAAAAAAACAAAAACAAAACCAAAAAACCCGTCAAATAAATAGCAACAACAAAAGTATTATAAACCAGTGTGCACTATGAAAAGAAAAGGAAGAGAATATTTTGAGAATCATTTGCACTAATTCCTCCTTAAATTATATATATTTAATTGTATACATAAATATAGCTATGAAGATAATATACTCGTGTACCAAAAATATTTTTATTCATCTGAGCCACTCATAAGCCTTTAACACATCAGTCTTATTGCTCTGTGTCCTTTACAGTGTACCTAGTAAAAATGTGATTCCTGGTGTATGCTTCACTGCTTAACTGTAAACAAATTAATCAAGTATGTTTCTGTTACCCTTTTAAGACATTATCTTAGCTGCAGAAATGAAATGAAAACATGCAATAATGAGATGCTATGTAATTAATAACCATACCTTTGTTTGGTTTTAATATCTTATTCGTCTCAAACACAAAAGTACTTATACAATATTTAACAGTTTCTGAATTAGTTTTCTTTGTAAGGCAAGGAAACCTTGCCAGCTGCTTCAGCAATGCTTAGCCAATGCAAGTATTGTGTGACCTTCAGTATCATGTTATTTCACAGAGAAACATAGGATATAGCAATCTGGAATTATCTTTATGAGTTGTCAATTAAGGCTAAGTGATCTATATGTTTAATAGCTTAAATAGCGAAGTAATTTTGAAAAGTCCTTATTACTGAGATTTGGAAGATTAGTTGTACATATTAATTTACCTGTTCCATTTAAAGTGCTCTCCTCATGTTTTTTTTTCAAAGAACAGAAAAGGTGAAATTGTTATTTACTGATGACAGTGTCGAAAGCCCATGTACTTCTAATTAGCTGGAATTTCACTGGAGTTTTCTTTTTTATCCCTTTTCCTAAAATTATTTAACACCTATAACAAATTCACTATTTAGCCTCCTAAACATTCTCAGTCAGGGTGCTTGTCCTATTTATAATACCAGTGCTTAAATAAAGATAAAAACCATTTTTATTTTTTCTTATGTTAGTACCTCTGCTAATTTGTATCTTTTGTTTTCTTCTTAATCTGATCATGCTTGCATATAAATGCATACAAAGTTCAAACTTTGCTTTCATGTGAACACTCATATATTTTGCAATATATAATTCACCACTGTATAAAACATTGATTACATGAAGACATTAAATAGAAAATTTTGCTATATTTATTCATCATGCACAGCAAAATCTTCCAAAAGGGAGTGCCAAGACAAATCTTTTTCTTTCTTTTTTTTAAAAAACCTTTTAAAATTAAGCTTTAAAAAAAAAAATTGATTTTAATGAATTACCAGGAAAATACATATTTTAACTGATATTAAAAGGGAGTTCTTTTTCTATATTTTTTTGTTATGCATTTTGTTTGGTTTTGATTTTGTCCTTGAATTTAATTTCTTCCTCATGCTCTCAGCTTAAAGGCAGTTAGGCAAATATTTTCATTTTAGATACATGTGATTTTAAAAAATTAAATTGTTTCTTTTTTTTTTTTTCATCTGCTGGATTTTATTAGTTCATGGTAGAAAGTCTAATGAAAAAAGTATAGGACCCAGCTTTATTTGGTTAGTTTACTTGTTAACATTAACAAATATTTTCAGAAAATCATCAAACATTATCTTTTTATCAATGCCAACAATTATCACGCACATATCCTGGGGTAAAACATAAGATTCTCTATGTCTTGTCTCTGTCCTTGTCTAGTTAAAAAAGTTGCGTGGACAGTCTTTTCACAGCTTTTACTATCCTGAATTCTTAGTTCAGCCCCAACAGGCCCCAGGCTGCCCTCCTGAATTCATTTATTTGTGAACTTTCGGCTTTGAAATGTCATTGTTCGCATGAACCTCTTGTGGGGATGACACGAGACTGGGAGGGGTGGCTGGTACACCAGAGGCTCATGCTGCTGTTCAGAGGGGCCTCGACAGGCTGGAGAAAAGGAGTGACAGGATCCTCGTGCAGTTCAACAAGGGGAAGTGTCAAGTCCTGCACACGGTGAGGAACAGCCCCGTGGCACTGATAGATGCTGGGGCCACACAGCTGGTAAGTAGCAAGAGAAGGACCTGGGGGTCCTGGTGGACACCAAGCTGAACATGAGCCATCAATGTGCCCTTGTGTCAAAGAATTGTAATGCTATCCTGAGCTGCACTAAGAGAAGTGTTGTCAGCAGGACGAGGGAGACTTTTCTTACCTGCTACTCAGCACTACTGAGGCCACACTTGGAATGCTGTGTCCAGCTCTGGGCTCCTAGGAACAACGGACACTTGGATATACTGTACAGAGTTCAACAAATGATCACAAAGATGGTCAAGGGACAGGAGCAACTCTCGTAAGGAAAGACTGAGATAACTGTGACTGTTTAGGTTGGGGAAGAGAGGGGTCAAAGGAGATCTCTTCAGTATTTATGGATAACTGAAAGGAGAGTGTAAAGGAGACAGAATCAGGCCCTTTTCAGTAGTGCCCAGTGACAGGTACAGAGGCAATGGGCAATACAGGCAAACATGGGGGTCTCTAATGGAACATTCAAGAAAAACGTTTTCACTGTGAGGGTTGCAGAGTTTTCCACATTGGAAGTGCTCAAAAGCCATCTGGATGTGGTCCTGAGCAACAAGCTGTAGGTGACCTTGTTTGATCATGATTTTGACTCAAGACAGCTTGTTTATTACTAGGTGGCTTGTTTAAGCCTTCTAATCTACTCTGATCTCTTTGTGTCATAGTTACCTCAAATTTCCATTTACATGTAGGCAAATGACTTCCAAATCGCATACGTAAATGGACTGTGTTGTGTTAAGTTCAGCACTTTCCTCTGCATCCAGTTCTTTCAAACAGCTTTAATAAGATTTTAATTTGTTTTAAAAAATATTTATCACTTGCTTTCTTGGTAACAATGTTTCAAAACTTTTCTTGTGACTATTAGCAAGTTTTAGCTGTCATTTCTAACAACTATCTTAAGAGTTTTCATGAGAAAAAATGTATTTAAATTCAAGAACTGGAAAATATAAACATTTATTAAAAGTTACTTTTTTCAGGGCATAAAATGTCTTTCTTTTAAGCTTTTTCTTGATGTAGATTAGAAGACAATTGTTAGCTTACTAGAATTCTTATTTTTAAACTGTTCTCAAACAAGCCTGTTGAAACACATATTAATATTCAAGTAATGTTTACAACACTGACAGGAGGTATTCTTAGTATTTAGTTTCTTTGCAGTAGTAGTGTCAAATACCAAAACACCTGTCATGAATTCATCATAAATAATTAATTTCTCTGTAAAATACCAAGGAGTGAGACTTTCACTCTGCCTTTAAAATCTCTTCTGCATAGACATGTTTATATCATGCTGATATTGAGAAAAATTACTGTTTGTACCATTTTACACAAAAAAGCCCTACTTGTTATTTATGTTACTGTCATCCAACCACCTGTCATTCTCTTTCTTCTCCTCCTGGTTTTCATTCAGCTTTATAGGACGACAAGTTCATATCATCAGCATCTTTGAAAGATATTCAAATAAAATGAGTTTAAAAGAATATTAAAAAGAACAATTTCAAGAAATATCCATCCTCCAAAACCTTTTCTTACATATATATGTATATGCCTATATATTCTGATTATGAAGTTGTATTCAATAGTAGTTATACCCATCTATACCTGTTGTTTTTGTGACAGAAAAAAGTAAGTTAGAAGGACAATATCTTGTGGATGAAAGATGGAAAGGGAGGAAGAACAGAGGTATTACAAATTTTTTTTTACCTGATTCTGATTCTCTTTGGTTGGTTTGGAGGTATGAACAATCAAAGGTATGCAAAACACTTTGGCATCTAAATTTAATATCCCAAACTTAAAGTGAAATTTGGGATAAGAAATCAATAACAGGATGTGAAAGGTTTTCCAGAGTCCATAAGATACAAAATTACTGCTTTCTAAAGAATATTCCATTCACATATGCATACACTATGAATGGACATATATTATGTACACACTCTCTCATACACACACACTTACTTCCTTGTTTTACGGTCCTGTCGAATGGAAGATGACAAAACGCTTTTCAGGAAATAATACATTGCTTCATATGACCTCATCAGAAAAGGGCAATCTAAGGTTTTAAAATGAAAACTAGAAATCCTGTTTTCACTCTAGAGAGCAGAAGGGTGGTGAGAAAGAAGAAGTTGTAAGAGAACAGTGAATGTATGAAATATTGTGCCAGTGTAAATAAAGCATTTTGGGAAGAGAGACAATGTCACAGTCATTTTGTTGCACAAAAATGAAGCAAAATATTCTTGTGTCTGAATGTTGCTGACTGAATAACAGTAACAACAGACATGTATCTTCTCAATGTGCTCATAGATATATTCATGAGCTCTCTAATATTTCTGAGTGTTTGGTGGACATCTTGATGTTTTTAAAAGGACTGCGAAGATAAGTTACCTGTGCATTTGTATTTTCGTGTTACTGTTTTCATAAAGAATAATACTGAATTCAGATCTTGAGTGTCTGAATAAGTTAAGTGCCTTCATCAGGAAAATTTTAGTCAGAAATGATCCACCAGTTGATTGACTTCCAGTCTCTGCTTTGACCATTGTGTCATTATTTATATATATAGGTATACAGCATACTCCACGGTCTAGATTTTATCTTAACAGCAAAGAAGCCTTGCAACTTACAGTCTATGACAAAGAATGAGAAATAAGGAGGATACTGCCATCTCATCATGCTCAGCTGCTGACTTACTGTGGCGAGCTTGTAAATTGACATTGCTCAACCAAACAAGAAAACTGAGTAACAAACAACAAGAAAAAGATTAAAAATTTGGACCTGTGCTTCCTAACTAAATAAAGAAGAGTAACACCAGCCATAAATAGTCCTATATGAGATCTCATTGTACCGTCATTGAGCAGAATATCTTTAATGGTAAAATGTGAAGAGAAGACCTCTAAATTTATTGCATGTTTTTCAATTTCAGCACTGACAAATGCCATTGGTAGAACCAGACTAACTTAGAGATAGTTTAGCTGTTTGAGCAAAGTTATGTCAGCGAAGAACCATGCAATATAAAATCATAAATAGCTAAGTCTTGCCTTATTATTGTTTTACACAGTGCTTGTAATTTTTTAAAATTTTAATAATGTTTTTTTTACCACTGATGTTCCAGGACATCATTATCATCTTTGAAATTTTCTGTAATTAATTCACGTGCCATCAAAATTTTAAGGTCATCTTTGTAGACCTTGGGGAAGTCCACTGGCAATAAAAAACAAACATTGGACAGGCTATTGAGACTGTGTTGCCCCAACAGACATTGTAGCAGGTTGTATTCCCTCCACAGTGAGCAGAAAGAGAACATTCTTCTGCAAAGAGATCATAGACTGAAAGGCTCTTCTCAGCGATCTGCTGCTTTTTGTCTCCACAATGTGATCTGAGGAACATTGCTAGGAGAGATCCTGCATCTGCAAATGGCTTCAGCTCTAGGCATATGCATGCAAAGAATCATCAACCCGAGAAAGTAAAGTTTTTCACGCCTAGAATATATTTATTATGAAAGGTACAAGATACCCTCAAAGACATGTGTAACAGTTATTTCTATTGTAGCATGGATATGCCATTTTCTTTTCTGAAAATATTTTTAGCATTTATTTGGGTAGTACTGATGGTGCATTTGAATATTTAAAGTACATTCTTGGATCTTAGGCGGAATGTCCAATTCAGTTGTCAAAATTTCTAGTCTTCCCTGAAAATGTCATAATGCATGCAAGAGTTTAGAATGTAAAAAGGTGCAGTGTTTCTTAATTAATTTCTTTAATTCTTAATTAATTAGTTTCTTTATTAATTTTAGATCAGAGTGCAAGCCTAAAAGTAAGTGGATTTTCTACTGCTACTATTAGCAGCAACAGTGGTTAATACAAGGTCTACTGAGGAAATGATTTTGTTATTTATAATATTAAACTATTTAATTTTTCTTGCTCAATCTCTTTTTTTTTCTTTTTAGTTGCTTGCATTTATTACAACACTGCTTTTTGAGCAGTAGAATTTAGCCCTTCTTTCTTGCTTGCCTCAAAACATTGTTTACTGAACACAGTGCACATTGTATTCTAGTTTCATCTAAATTTTCAAGGCAAGTTAAAACAGTGTTTTCGAATGAAAAACTGAGAGCTGTCTGATACACTGGCTAGGGGCGAAGACTGTGAAAAATGTGATTATATGCACACCTTCGGGTATATTACTGATGTACTTGAGATAGAAACAATTTAGATGTTGGCCTAATAGGCACAGATAAAGGTACATGTTCTAGGTAGTACTGAAATAATGAGGAGTCCTGATTTAAAAAAAAAAAAAATTAAGCCAAGGTGGCATTAAACAATGCTGGAAGCTAGCATTTACGTGTTGATTAAATGACAGCACTTCAACCTTCTTGCCCTTGCTTTTCCTTCCTTGCCATCTATCATTTGAAAGTTTTTTCTATTAAATGACAGTTGAATCTTCTTCGTACGATGAGACAGGTTGGAAATCAAGGTTTAATAACTAGCATGAAAGGTACCTGTTTTCGTACGATGTAGAGGCAAGACACAAGACCTCCCAGACCCTAGGACCGCATCTCCACTGCCTCTTGAGGGCAGCCCCATGGACAGACTTATCTGCTGCATAATCTTTGAGCCTCCAAGTGCTACATCATGTGAGGCTAATCTGTGGGCTCTGAAGCCCTAAAGGCTTTGAATGTTTGAGCATGGCATGGAACATATCTTTTTAGGCTAATTTTTGTACCCTTGTTCTATCTGTAAGGTATAGATGACCTAACCTGCTCATTGTTGTTTTTTTTTCCTTAAATGTTATTGTTTCACCAATAATTTGTATTTCTATATAATGACTACATATAGTTAATATATGCAATTGTATATTAATTTAAATTAATAATTGGATAAAATCTAAATTGGTTTTATTTGCAGCTATTAATAGCTAATTAACTTCTATGTTGGTTAGTGCTCATCCAGTGCATCCATTGATATGAGAAATGCAATGATTGGGTTATTGTGCTGTGACCAGTTTCACCACCAGGATACCTTTGGCATTACTCTTTTTATTTTGGCTTTCAGTCGTTTTCACTGTTAAAGTAGTACTCTGCTCCATTAACTGAGTTTAATGGCCCTTGTCTTTTGGGTCTATCTAGATGGATTTTTTTTTTTTTTGTGACAACTTCTGACCTTTGATATGATACTGGTCCTTTATTATTGAGAATTCCCATTAGTTCTTCTTACTACTGGCCTCATTCTCAGCCTGCCAAGTGGGACACTCCTGCCTCATAAGTTAGAAACAGTGTCAGGAGCTGCTGTACTTGTGTATTCGTGAGGGTTCCTGCAAATGTGCTTAAACTGGTAAATTCTCTCATATGGGTACAACTTCTCTATTGTACATTTTTAAGTCCAGTGTAACACTAAATAGATCTCAGATAAGTGAACTCCTTTGCTTCCTGCTTGCCAATTTTAGTGTTGTTACTTTATGATAATAAATTATGACATAACTCTAGGGCTGTCTGTAATAGTGGCAAGTCTGTGATCAAATGAATGATGCACAGAAATCCTGTGGCTGAAAAATCCATTACCTTCTGCATACATTTATTGGTTCTCCCTCTCTCTCTGTCTTTCCTGTCTTCTTTTTCTTTGTCAGTGGCTGCTGATGGTTATATGCCCCCAGTCTGATTCCTAACTGCTGTGTAATGAGCAAGTGGGAGGCAGCTGAAGTGCTAGGGAAAGAAGAGAGACTGATGTATTTTGTGTAAAACTGATTCAGCATTTGGCAGGGAAGAGACCACACCATTAAACCCCTGAGTCATTGGCACACTGGCGCTCTGTCAAGGGCTTCAGGTTCCAGTGGTGACTGATGGATCAGGAGTTTAACTGAAGCTGTCTTGTACTTCTTGGATGCTGAGTCATCATAACATCCTTGTCTCTCTCCAGTACTTCCCACTGGCAGTGGGAATGACTCACCAGGCAGCGCAAATCACCTCAAATGGCAGCTCATGGGACACACAGTAAATCTAAACTATAATTAGGTCACAAGTGGAAAACTCAGTTTGAACTGCAATGAACACTTGCCCATGTCCATAAAACATTTGCACGACTCAGAATCGCTGGGCTAATTCTGATGAAGAGACTGAAGCTGGGGTTATAAGGCCACAGCCAGAGATAGTGCACTTGCAGTTATGCAGATAAGCCAGTACTTCATCTTCCCAAATGATGCCCAGAGGCTGCCAGAGCACTCATTCGCTCACTTTTATGAGCAGAGAATTTACATTAAAAGGCATTTAAATAAAGGCTGTAGAGTACGCTTAAAGGATGTTGTTCCAATTTGGGACTTTATTATGGTGCTGTGGCATGGTGAAGTGACCCAATGCATGATTGAGCTGAGGTGCCAACCAGCCCTAGAGCTCTGTTAATAAGGATTGGTGAGGCTGGCGGCAGCGATGTTGGCAAGAATGCTGATGAGCCTTGTTAGCAGTGTGCAGCTCATTTTCTTTGGAGAAGGGTACACAAGCCTGTGGGGGAGAGCTGGTGGGGAAGCCAGTCAAAGAGCTCTGCATCGAATAATTTATTTGGCTAGCAGTCAACCATTGTAAACAAGTCTTACTTTCTGTAAGTAAGCTCATTAGTCTCCTATTTCTGGATGCTTACATTACATTAACAAATTAGAGTCAATATTTTGTCCACACTCTTCTCTGTCACTTCATGCACAGGAAACTCTTCCTTGGCTGACATTATTTGTTTCACTGAAGGGATACAAGTCATACTTATATTTTTGAAGATTCTTGCCATGAATGATATACAATATTCAAACTTCTTGATACAACAATCATATCAGTCTTGCACAAGTAGTCCTACTGCTACATCCTTGTGCTGTGAGCTGACATGTTCACCTGCATGTACAGCATCTGTACTTACAGCAGTGAAATGAGTGCAAAGTGCATTTCAGAAGAACATTTTCACATACTTAAATCTCTGTCTTTATTTAAGAATCTGCATGGGCAGAAGTTAGCTGTCACCATTAGGAAAATACAGGCAGCCTGGTTAGCCTTCCTGAGGGTTCCTCAGATGCAGGTTGGAAGTGGCAGTGAGCTGTGTCAACTGCTTTTTATAGGGATGGTCCAATCCTGGTGACAGTGTTTTACCCAGCAGCCCCTCTTCTTTCTCCAGTCACTCTACTGGTGCCCTTCAATCCTGAGGATAGGACTGCCTCTTGGTACAGTATATTTTCCTGGAGGATTTTAACTCTGGCTGCTGCAGATCTAGGCTATGCAAAGAGGGGAAACACCTGAATAAATTCACATGAATGGAGAAGTTTGAACATGTTCACACGAAAAAGTTCATTTCTATGGATTGATCTTTTTTAGGAGTTCTACACAATGTTTGAAGTGACCTGAATAGTTCTGTGTAAAGTTGGTTTCTTAACATAGTAGATGAACTGAAAGAAACGGAAGAAAAATATTTGTGTGTATAATTAAATATTTAATTTCTGAGTTCTTTTCTTCACTTTCTTCGGTGCAGTTACAATATATTTAGTTTTAAAACATTCCAAATAGGAAGCTCTGAAAGCTTTTCCTTAAAACCAAGAACAAGAAATAGGTTGGCACATACATGATTTTTTCTGAAATAATACTCCATGCAGAGTTGATGTAATACGCTAACCCAGGTCTACACAATTCTTCAAAGAAAAGACTTTTAGATTAAAACCTCATATTTTTACCTGAAATTTCCCTACCTTAATTCTGACCTTTCACTGCCTTCGTGTTCCCTTTTACTTATCTCACATAAGAGCTGGTACCAATTATGCTAATCAGGGAGAGACTGTGTGTGGCCTCCCTATCATGGCCTGTGGACTTCACACCTATTCTGGTTACACAAGTACAGGGTAGATGTGCTTGAACAAAGAAAGGCAGACTACTAAATCTATTCCTATAGTGAAAGAGACGACTATAAAAGGGATAAGAAGATAATGCTTCAGTGCAAATAAAGTCTAAAATTGCATCTTAGGATTTTGGACGAGATCTACTTATGGCATACTAGACTAGGTTTTGTAGAATCAACAACAAACTTTTAAACCAGTCTGACAGTTCTCCTACTGAAGACATTTATAAAACTGAAACTGACTGCTCATCTATTAGTCTTTATTACTCAAACTTAATGAAAGGACCTCATTTTAACAATGTCCTTTTAACTGCAACTTCTCTCTCATGGTGATTACCTTGATCCATTTGCTGAACCTGTGGTACTGGTAGCATTTTAGGGGACTAATTGTCTAAGTCAGGAGCAGTGCCTCTTCCAGACAGAGGTCTTCCTCTCCAAAAAAAGAGCTACTATTATTTGCCCTAAAAACTTTGATATTTGCGTGTGTAGCCTCACTAATTTAAACAACCCTTTTTTCCCGTTTTTGATCCTCTTAGGAATTCCACCCTCTATATTAATTTTTAGGGGTACCTTGAGACATTTCTTACTCTTTGTTGTTCTCTTGTTGTTAGTTGATGGTGATGATGATGATGATGATTATAAAAATGCTCTTATTCCCCACCCCAGATGTCTAGGTAGATGTGGTTTTGCAAGTTCAGCCCCTTATGTAAGCATCAGTGATCATCTGTGTCAATGTAGTTTATAAATTTTTCCCTTCTGATGATTATTTTGGAAAAAAAGGTTGCAGGGAAACTTATTTGCATAGTTCTATTTCCACCTCCACTTCTTTAATAGCTGCATTATTTGCAAAAATAATTTCCTAGTCAGTGCTCAACAACAATAAAATGTTCTGTCTTAAATATTTCCAATGAAGTAAGGAAGTCTGTCATCAAAGGAGAGACCAATACTAGAGAAAATCAGTACCATTATTATTGCATTTTCTACAGAATCTTGTTCCTGACTTGTTTGCATTTATTGTTTCTACATATTAGAAATTTACTGTATGACACAGTTTACCATTATGAAGTATTAACTTCAATGCAATTGGGATCAGAATAACTTAACTGGCAAGGAACTATCCTGAGTGTTCCTAAGCCTTTCATCTATATAAACAGCGTCCAGATTGCCAAAATCTTGTGCGGTTCAGGACATACTACACACCAGGATGCAGCTCTTGAACACTGGACTTTGCATCCCCAGTACTTGTTGCAAGTGAGAATAAAATTCTTCCCATCAGGACAAGCAGTTCTTTTCTTTTCCAAAACCGTAATCTGTGTCCCTGGTTTTGGAAAGTTACAAAATATATCTTGTTCTAAGAAGAGTTTTGTGTTTCCCTAGTTTTCTTCTGTAGGCAGAAAAACAAGTCATGGGAGCTGTCTTTTCTGCTGTTTTGGACAAGGAGTGTAATTGGACAGAATGAAAATGGATAGTTTAATTCTACTGTGTTGCACACAATGAACTGTCCACTAAATTGACCATGACAAAAACTCCACAACAACAGGAGGGAGTAAAATATTATTTGGAATTATTTGCTGTCATTTTAACAAAAAATACCCCAAAATTCCAGATTATTAAAACTGCCTTCAAATCAAAACATGGATGATGAAGTCTTTCTTAAAAAAGAAGTCAGCTAAATTCTTCTAAAAACTTAACCTACTCACTAATATAAGCACAAATATAAAGTAAAGCTAAACATCAGTAGACTAAACGTAACTGTTTCTTAACTTACAGAGTAATTAAAGAAGGCAAAGAAGAAAATGGAAACTTTTGCATTTTCATTCCATGTAGCAAAGCAAATGCTACTGAAATTTTCTTCCAAACCTTCAATGTGATTTTTACCTCTAAGTTTTCTCTGAGTGATGGACTCATTTTTTCTAACAGCAGACTATAAGGTAGAAGACCTGCTACATGCATTCATCCTCCAGAAGAGTCATACCTAAAATGCATTGGGTAAAGCTCTTCTGTGTTGTCATCATGTCCTGCAACTGTCATGCCATGATTGGTGTTATTCTGGGGGTTGTCCTCTTTCAACTCAAGAAGTCAACAAAGACTTTATTTACAGATACCCTGAAGGTGAAATGAAATCATTATCAACAACAACAACAATAATAATAATAATAAGCTGGATAAAACAATATTTATTGCTTTTTCCTCAGAAGGTTTGAATTAAAAGTTTGTTGGGTTTGTGTTTTTTCTGTGTATTTTGTTTGTTTGTTTGTTTCCTGCTTTCTGCTTTGGTTTAGTTTGGTTTTTCATTTTGTTTAGTTTTGTTTTTAAATGAGCCAAAGGTAGATGGGTTTCTGTCCTTATTTTAGATAATTCAGTCTTAAGGTTCTTAAAACAGCTAAGGCCTGCCAGTCATAGTTTAGGACAGCATAGTTTAGAGCTACAGTTAGACATTACAAAGACTGTTTGGTTTTATTGGTTTTTATATTTTAGTAAAAACCTTAGAATTCCATCATAGTTCAGCTGAACCTTATTATTCAAGAAAGGTGATACTTTTTATCTTGCTCAGATAATGATATAGTTTAAAAGCCAAATAAAAATTATTTTTTCTTCCTTTAATGAAATATGAATGTCAGAACAGAATGTAGGTAGACTTTTAATTCAAGTTGCTAAAATGTGAAAAATGAGCAGTCAGAGAGCAAAATATACATTGGGTTTCTAACAAAAAATAATAGCAAACTTTCATTTCCTCTCTTTCTTTACAACAACATTTCTAATAAGTTGGTCAAATGCAGAGTCACAATATTACATTCATTATAATAAAAGGCTTTTGAAGTACCTCTTTGGCCATGAAAGGTGATAGTATGACTATATTTGCTGTTTCAGCAGAAGAATTTTTTTACATTCATTCAGTGTTGAAATGGTGACGTAATATGAAACTCAGTGAGGGGGGCCAAGAGGCTGAGGTCTGTTTTCTTCTGTGTTTGAATTTTTATCTAACAACTTTCTGCTGCTGTAAATATTAGTTTATACAGTATCATTCTTTAACTGTAGAAAGAAACCTTGTTCATAACTAACACAATCAAACTTTTCATGCTAATGTTTGTGTATACTCTCTACAGTTTTAAATTGCTCTTGAAAACACAGTGTAGACATCTATTTAATTTCCAAGCACAAACACATGCCTTCTGCATAAACTTCAGTACAGCTGAATAGTCTATTTTGTTCGTTTACTGGATTGTGCATTTTGAATAAATATGTCTGTAAAATCTTCTGTACATCAGCAGCATATCTGTCGGACAGTGTTGTCAGGCAAGGATCTTCTAATCAAATTTATGGTGTCTGTCAACTTATGTTGCTATGGATAGAGAATTGCCCTGGTTAACTGAACCCATGTACTCTAGAGAAGTTTAGTGTTTCCCAGACCTGACTGAAACTGAACTTCAGAAATTGAGGACATTCAGCAGTTTTCAGAACAAGGCCCACTATTTGTGATAAGATAATGAGAATGAACTGGAATATTTCAGGTAGAAATAACCTGACATCAGAACATGGGCAGACAGAAGTCGTGACATAGGGCAGTGATAACATCTGCTTCCCCTAACATACTGTAAACAGCATCAGGAAGGTCCTCAAAGCTCCTGACATTGTAATATTTGTCAAATCCCCCAGAATGTGGAGTTAGCCATGCAGTGTATCAAATGCCAAGGTGACTGACATCAACTACTGTCACACTGGTCCTGTAAATCATTCTACCCAGGGTAGATGGCAGCAGGAAAAGCTACCAGAGTCTGCACAGTGCTCCTGCACTCAAGCTGGAGCTGGAACCCTAGCCTAAGCAGCCATCAGGAGCTGAGAGTATGGCCAAAAGCCCAAATGATCAGATTGATTTAGACTGATATGAACAGAACTTGTTTGTTGTAATTTGAATTTCTATTATAGATGTTTATTCAACACTAATTGAGGTCTTGAGCAGAATTTTGTAATATGGACTGATGCCCACAAGCCTCATCTCTTACAGACAAGCTTAGCTTCTACTAGCATTATCTTCGTTATGTCAAATTACATAAAAAGTGCCAAGCCTGAAAGCCTAATATAAAGTTTCCATATGTTTGTGTGGACAGATGGCTAAAAGCAGCATGGGTTGGGAGAGTGTTAGTGCAAAAAGCCTGACAAAAGCAGTATGTACACCTTTATTATACTTTTTATGTAAGAACATCTAAAAACACTAGTTTGTTCCGTTCACTCCAGCCAGCCTGCGGCAACAGACTTTTCTTCTAATAAAACAGTCTAAAGAACAGAAATAAATTAATTTAAATGGTACCAATGACAACAATGTTACTGTCAATGCAGACAGACTTAGAGACGATACTTGAGTAGTCCTTGATGATAAAAGCATGTTTGCTTCATTTAATATTGTGTAGTATTATATTGCAATTTTTTTAACTTGATGAAGATTTGGTATATCATCAAAGCATTAAAAAGTACTTTTCAGGCATACATTATAGTTTAGTCTCATCGATATGTTGACAGAGATGCCTGAGTGTTTTTGGTGAAGGTCTATTCCTAGGATGTATTTACAGAAAAATACTTCTAACTGAGCACTGGGGAATAAATAAAAGAAAATCCTTAAAAAATAAATAATTTCTAAGATCTCTGACAGGAAAAACACCAACAAAACTCAAAGAAAATAATCAGGCCTATTTGTTTATGTCCCCTATCTTTATTTCTTCTTATACTCAGAGGACTCAGGCTTGACTTCACTGTTTATCACAGAAGAGAAGCCATATAGAATTTTCCAGGCACATTGTAAAAGAATTATGTTTCCATTAATATGTGGATATTTTCTATTTCTTCTCTACTGTTCCCTCTGTTATAGGAATTGAATTATATTAGTAATACATAGATTTTTAAAAAAGCATAGAGGATGAAAACAATAATTTTCCCAGCCATAGGAGGAATAGCCTGAGAATTACTGTACATTTTATGGTTTGACCTTAAGATTTTTTCCACACTTAAATCTAATGGAAGATCTTTATCTTCATGTAAGGTACCATGGCTCCAATTTTTAAGTGCCTCGTCTCCAGTTGGAATGTAAATCCCAGCACTAGATGCCTTTAAGTTCTTCTCCATGTAGGGAGGATTATGCACCTCCCAAAGGTCACTAAATTCTGCATTTTTGGCCATAACAAATACTATGATTTCTGATTGTGCTTCATGATTTGCTCATCCAATTCTGAGCTATGGGCAAGTGCCTTCAATGCAACACCTGAATGCAGATGCTGAGGTTCTCTTCTGAACTTAGAAGTTCATGGTAATTGAGCATGAATCACTTTTTTCTTTCCAAATACGTGCAGAGGAGAGGTCATCCAACTGTACAGCTGGTTCCGATCTTTGCTTGCACATTGATTAGAACACTTACCTATAAACTTGAAGACTTTCTTACATATTATGTTAGGTTGCTGATTACAATATTGAACATCCTTTGTATTTATCTTTCATATTTATAGAAATATTTACCTTTCATATTTGTAGAAAGGGAGACAAAATTAACAAGCAGAAGAAAAAGAGTAGAAATTAAGAATGTGACTCTCTAGATGGTTTTAGTTGTCTGTATTTCTTTATTATGTATTTATTTGCTCTCTATTGGGATTTTGTTGTTGTTGGCTTTTTCTTTAATTTCAATTACAAATATAAAATGCATGAACAGTTAAAATGCAAAAAACGGAACTCATACCTTTGATACTTCAAGATTAATTGAGTTGAATAATGATAATTTTTTTTCTGTTTTATTTATCCTTCATGCCTTTTAAGCAGCTTGAATAGGTAAAAGACCTTGAGAAAAATTTTTCTGATGGATATACACGGTAGTGACTTGGTACTTTTGGGAAAAGGGAAAAGGGAAAAAGGGAACCTTGTCTAATTTTTAGTATATGATGGAAAAGACTATGAACATAACATAGGATCATAGAACCTTAGAACGGTTTGAGTTGGAAGGGACCTTTCAAGATCATCTAATTCCAATCCCCCTGCCATGGGCAGGGACACCTTCTACTAGACTCAAAGCACCATCCAATCTGACTTTGAACACTTCCACTAATGGGACATCCACTGCATCTTAGTAAAATGGCCCTAGTAAAATGTCTCTGTCCATCTTTCTTTTAAGCCCTGTTTAGGTACTGAAAGGCCACAGGCTCTCTGAAGCCTTCACCAGGCTGAACAATCCCAACTATCTCAACCTGTTTTCATAGAATAAGTGTTCCAGCCCTCTGACCATTTTCATGGTCCTCCTCTGGACCCGTTTTATTAGGTCATTGTCTTTCTTGTACTGGGAATGCTAGAGCTGAACACAGTACTCCAGTTGGGGTTTCACAAGAGCAGGGTAGAGGGGGAAAATCCCAGGGTCCTCCTTATTACCCTACTTTCTGAAAGGAGGATGTGTAATTATTAGACTAAGATAATGAAATATAGACAAGAAGTTGATCCCAGGAGAGAGAGCAAGAGGGTGATACAAAAAGAGGAAATATTGTACTATATAGTAGTCCAAGATAAGTATTTGAACAGTTCCTGTTAAATGCTGTCATCTTTCTTGGCACTAGTAAAAGAATACTTGTCATAAAATTGTTCCTCGTTACATCAAAGATTACATGTTCTAAGGAAAGGATGTTGGAATACCTGAAAGAAAAGGATTAAAATAAATAGCAACACAAACTTGCAGGATGTTGAGGACTAAAGCACTTTTGCTATCCACAGAAATATTATGATCTAGAAACTCCAGCAGCTTTCAGGAGCTGTTAAACTAATTATGTGTTAACACATGGTCAGTGAGAGCACACAGTACCTACTCAGTTCTCTAGGACTACAAAGTTGGAAAGAACTAATAAATAGATACTTAAATGTTTACATCTGAAAAAGACAGACAGAGATGTGTGGCTCTTTCTGTGAGGCACAGGTCCTCTGTACTAAAGACAGAAAATAAGTTAATATCCCCTACTTCAAATATTATTATGTTTCTTCCACTCTCCATTCAGTGATACAAATTAAGTAATATTCATGCCCATAACATCTCCTTGCATATCAAACTACTGAACTGAATATCAACTACTTTTTTAATGAAAATCTTCTGTCCTAAGTTTGTGATGTGGGGTATGCTAATCAGAACACCTTGTTATAATCTGATATCATAACTTTTGAGTTTTCACAAAGATCAGCTCCAAATCTGGACTAATATTTTGCAGATTAGCACCTATTATTGGATAAGCTGTATCTCTGTTTGGAGCCTGAGCTAACAACACTGATACATTTTACAATAAGTTTAAAGTTTTGATGAAGTTCCCATCACGGAAAACAAATAAAACATTACGTTGATACTGGTAATACCTAACAAAGTAAGATGTGGAAATTCCTTTGAATGTTTTTTAGAGCTTACCCTTTCATAAGTGTCGGATCAGAGCTTGACTGCATATGAAATTGTTGTTGCCATGAAATTCTGAATTATAAAGATTTCCTTTAAGTTTTAGTTACATATTCCATTGTTTTCTTATTCTCTAATAGTTGTGATCTTCATGAAATGACAGAATAAAAGCAATAAAAATAAATTTCATCAAAGCCTAGAAACAGGTCTAAATATGAATATTGTAGGAATGATGAGTTCTATTTACTTAAAGGTAACTTAATCTTTTCCACTTTCAGATAATAAGAATTATTCCTGAGAAATGGAAGAAATTGGAATTCAAAACAAGTCTATTTCTACAGTTTAAGCACAGTCATTTTGTCTAATAATGTCTTATGTTCATTCTCTTTGACATTATGGATTTTGCACTGAAAAGGAAAAAATGACAAAGGTGCGAAATGTTTCAGAACAGTGATGCTCAGAGTTTTCCTTTTCAAAGCTTTCTCATTCAAAAACTCCAGCTTTATTGGAAACCTGCGGGGTTGAAAATTTCATCATTAAATTTTAATGATAATCTCCAGCAGTTTTGGTATACCTTTATTTTGACAGGGAAAACAAAATAGATGTTCAATGTTCACTTAAATGTGCTTTTTAGAAAGTACTATGCTGATTCTAAATGCACTTTTTCTTATCCCTGATTTTTACTTTAGTTGCAAAAGATCATGTGGGACCATTTGGAATGATTTATATTTATTTCATTCTACACAATATTTTGAATCAAGTTTGGCTTTCATCAGTTAAAATATAATGTGATTAGAATAATGTACACACTATTAGCAGTGCTCAAATCAAGGGTTGGTGCAGTTACTTTTATTGCAAGGAAAGCCAGCAATTATGCATGGTGTCATTCCTTATTTATTTATGTGTGTAACAGGTGACAATGGTATAAAGAACTTATGATTTACTTTTAATTGTGGGACTAAAGGTAGGAATAAATAACCCCAGTTAAGAGTAGCCACATATACATTAAGTAATTTCTTCTAAAAAGAATTCTGGTTTCTAAGCCAGTGCCGTGCCTATTTTGCACCTAAACAGTTAATATTCTTTCTGCAATATACAGTGAGATCATCTTGCAATCTTTGCAGAGACTTCAGACCTGCATTTTTGTCTGCAATCAGGCAACTAGTTTAATTGGGCAGTTGGCAGGGCCTTGCAGGATATCCTAATGAGCCTAATTGGTAGCAAAAATCCAACTCCTGGAAGAACAGAGGTAGAAACCAGACAAAGAGACAGGTGAAGGCTATGCAGTAAGAGAAATAAGATGGAAGGGCTCTGTCAGGGCTCAGTGCTGGTATACATACTTTGTGTTCTTTCTTTACTTAGGCACTATTTTGTTTACCAGCTGTGTGCCCACAGCATTATTGTCTATGTCTTTTCTGTTATTGAGTAGCCCTGTGGATCTTTCTGTGCTTTTGTACCAGAGTGATCTGAATATGCAGGGAGTGCTAGTTTGAAAGGCTGTCCAGTCTAATCACAATTCAGCTTTTGCAATACTCAGTGCAATGGGGAGTGGGAGGGGGAAATAAAAATAAAAAAGTGTGATCAAACTGTGTTTCTGAGAGCAAGAATCTTCAGTGTTGCTTGGACCACCTCACTAAGAGTGTCCCTGTCGTCAGCTGTCACAGTTCTGTCACTGAAATTCCTGGCAACAAATGAATTTTAATGAAGGTCTGCTGTGGTTTAGAATTCAAATGAGATGTTTGATAAAAGAGAGAAAACCTTCTGCATATATACCTTATGTTCTTAATGCATTCCTCCTGATAAAAGTAACTAAATAAATCCAGGATTATTTCAGGACTAGTTTTCTGCAGAGATTTCCCTGCAAAGCAACACTGAACAGTTTTCATGCTGATTTCCCCCTGCTCTGATAGGACCCAGTTGCTGTATATGTAGCTCCTATTGCTCTCCAGCTTCCTTAGCTTCCCAGACTGGCAGAGGTATTTGTTTCTAATAGTTTGAATCAGTGTCAAACTATCCAAGGCCAACAGCAGGTAGTTCAGTGGGGACATCCTCATCTGAACAGAGTTTTGGAACTGCATCTTACCAGCATCTTTGCAGCTGAGCTAGTTCTTTGTCCCTAATATGTGATTCTTCATTTAAATGTGTACTGAAGACATTAATAATGCAATTTATCCTTTGCTTTCTTTCACTTACCTGAAACTAATTTTTTTTTCCTAGTGTAGGGCCTATCACACTGTTTTGTTCAGTGATACTTGTGTTCGTATCAAAAGAGCACTGATTGTAAAATGCTCAGTTTGCTGACCATGTTTGGTCTCCAAAGTAAGTTTTCAAGCTCAAATGGAGCCATGAATTAATTGGGGGGGAAAGTAAAGGTATTTTTAGTATGTTCTGTGCTTTTCTCCTAAGCAGTGTGTGACACTACCTAGGTGTAAATGCTGCCTCACACAGATGTGCTAATTGAATTCCTGCTTTTATGTAGCTGCTTTTTGGGGAGTGAGGGGAGATTAAAATGCTTTGTTCCAAATACAGTTCTTTGTGTTGCAAACTGTGAATGTATACATATGTGGGCATATGTGTGTGAAACAAAGGTCCATCTTGCAAACAAAAGTTTCTGACCAATGGCAACAAACTGAAAATATAACGAACTGCAACTGTATTGCAGAAACGCGAGTTATTTACACAGATTTTTTTACACAGTGCAGCTAATCTATACATAGTCTTCTGCAACACCAGTTTATTTGGAATATCTTCTCATGCTTACCACTCTAACACAGCTCCTAGATTTAAAAAATTCGGTACTGAAAGCAATATACCAAAAGTCTCTGCAAGTGCAACACTGGAAACAGAGAAGGTGTATCTAAAACACATAGAAAGAGAGTGACAGTAGCTGGTAACTTCTAACTATAGGCTGAAGTAGTTTCAGTCATGAGAAGATCTGTACTGTAGTATTTCTGAAATGGATCACCTACTCTAAGAGTCACTGAAATTCATTGCAATCTGCATGCAGGATGCCTCAATTAGAAACTTGAATTCCACCCTGCCCTCCTGATATCTCAGAAATTATCTCTCCCTACCTGAGTATGCACAGTTCTTAGTACAGGCTACCCTTTAAAAGGCAGGTGTGCTTTTGCCTTCCTTCCCCCCCATCCCCCCCAAACAAGGAAATGAAACCATTAAAGAGGTAGGATTAACGGAGGCTTCACACAGATATTTTTATATGTGAAAGGAGATTCTTCCAGAGCTGAGCCCATTCCCTAGACCCTCACTTCTCTGATGAGCCTTGGCTCTTGGTTTCCACAAGTTTCACATTTAGAACTACATTGAAGGTTTTATAAAAACAGGTGATTGCCTTCATGGTGAAGCTCAGTACAGATCAGGCATTTCTGAAAAGCAACATTGGCATACTGGTTTGAACTGCACACCTCAGTGTATGCAGATATTAAAATATGAAACTCTGATAAGCCCTATGTTGGTAGCTGCCAGAATCAAGTTGATACTGATCTTCTTGAATTGTTGGGGGAAGATCCTTTCGGTCTTTAATTTGCAGGGAAAACAGAACTGTCTTCTACTGTGATCCTAAATTAGTCTGTTTCTGTCCTTGCATCCTTCTGACTTGAAGAAGCTGCTGTGCAGGCTGTTCGAATGTCAGGCTTTCACCAGTGATATGCTCACGTGCAGAGGACAGTACTCTGAGAGCCAAGATTTCCTGAGCTGCTGAGGGATGGTCTTGATTGAAATCAGATATGGAGTGAATCCATGTTGTATGTAGGGTATAGAGTTTGAAGCAGACCCTTCTGGCTTCCAATTCAAATTTCCTTTTTCAGAGGGAGCAAGCTGGTTTACTTATTTTGGATCCCAGAAGCCTAAAGTAGTGGTTGCTGTGGGATACCTGGAAAGCAGCAGGCATGCAAGATGTCAGGGAGTGAACCAACTTCATATAATTACTAAAACGTGTGAGCATAAGAAAATAAACACAGCTATCATTTGATAAAAGAGAACATCTTTTCATTGGTATCTAATTGGATCAAGAGGACCGTTTTCAGACTCTTGTTATGATGGCTGAAATTAACTGGTAGGTATCCGTAGGGGTTTGTACTAGGGCAACTGGTCTGGAAAGGGAAGTGGAGAATGAGGTGCCAAGGTTTGCTGATGATGCGAAATTTATGCAAAATATTAAATATGGAATCTAAATGAAAAACACAGGGTACATTTTGTGAAACTGATTGGTGATAAAAGGGCAGGTGAGATTCACTTTTGACAAATGCAAAATAGTGTTGGTTGAAGAAACAATCCATCTCTACATATACAGTGAAGATCTTTAGTTATTACTATTCAGGAAAGAGATTTTGGAGTCATTATATAATTGCACCCTGAAAACATCAGTTCGATTGTGTAGTGGTGGTCAGAAAAATAAATAAGAGTTTTGAGAACAGGGAAAAGAATTGAGAGGAGAGCAGAAAATACCATTATGCTGCTGTATAAATCCATGTTGTCCTCATATCTTGAATGCTATTTACAGTTCTGTTTATAATAATAAAATATTAGGAATGGAAATGGTTCAGAAAAGGGCAAAAATATGATAAATAGGGTGAAACAATTTCTGCAAGAGAAAAAGTGAAACAGGTTTGAATGCTTTGGACTGGATAAGAAATGGATAATGAGCACCACCGCAGCGTGGGAGTAAGAGAATAGTTATTCATTCTTTCTCGGAATACAGAAACAAGGCAGAGACAAATGAAATTTTAAGGAGCTTTAAATCAAAGGGAAAGAAATAGGTATATATATGTTTTTCCCACAGAAGGTATTATTAATGGTACAAACTTTTGCCGTGGAATAATGTGTATGATAAAAGTTTAAATGAGTGAAAAATCAATTACTGAAACCTATGGAAGAAACAGTCATTAACTGTTAATAAAAAGAAAGATAAAACCTGTGACTCAAAGTCCTCAAGCTGCACATAGTTGTTATCTCAGAGGAAATGCAGGGGCAAGTGTCACGGAATGTCTGCCCTTTTCTTTTTCTCTTTTTTTCCCCCTGAGATAGCAGCTCTCAGAGACAGGGTACATCGGTAGGTGGATCTGTTTGTGACCTAATAGAGCTGTACCCAATGTCAAGGTTTAATCACCCAAATCTGTATCCCATAACACAGAACACTGTAACAAGTGATTAAACTTGTTTTCAGAGCAGAATTCAACTGAAGCAACCCAGTATTTCAACAGAAGCTAACCACTGGGCTCAAAAAGAGTAAAACACTTTTATGATGTCCTAAGACTACGATGGATTGTGAATCTGCATTAAAAATCATAGCTGTGCTTTTCTGTGTAAAACTTTTCCTGTTAAACCCTACTCCAACCTTCCTCTCTTTTCTCTTTGCTCTTTATTTTTTTCTTTTTTTATTTTTCCTCTAGCTTCTAACCAAGACAAAGAAATAGCATATAAACATGTAGGATTACTTGATACTAGTTGTGAAAATACGAAGTATAAAAAAGAAATTCTTATTATGAAGATAAATGGTTATATTTTATTGTAGCAGTATTTTATCTTAGCAGTGCTAAGAGAAACACATGCAAGCAGCAAAGGTCTAACCAAGGATATTCAGACATTTCCCTCTAAGCTCAGGAACCCAGAGTTAGGGGTCATTTTGCTATGATTATTTATTCTGAGCAGCTGTCATATCATGTACTAGAACTGGGAAGAGGAATGAATTTCTTTTCAGTTTAGGACTAGATGATAATTTCAAAGAAGAAAGAAGGTGGGAAACTCCCACTGTGAGTCCACAGATGAAGAAACTGGCCTCCAGGAACAAGAAAAAGAGTTGGATTAACTGAAAGAAACAAGGAGTACATGGTTTTCAGAAGGATTTAAGAGCCACAGAATCTGTACAATATTTGCCGATGGACATTTCAAATTCCAGTGTCAGTTTTATCTTAAAGCTTTTATTTAGATGTGTCCTTAAAAACTGAGGGGTCCTAAATTTCTTTCCAAACTCTCCCAGTATGGGAGAACAACTTTTTAAATGTGCAGATAATGATAGGACACAGGCGAATAGTTTTAAACCAGAAAGAGGAGAGATTAAGGTTATATTTTGGGAAGAAAATATTTACTCAGAGGATGCTGAGACACAGGAACAGGCTTCCCAGAGAAGTTGTGGATGACTCATCCCTGACAGTGTTCAAGACTCTGTTGGATGAGGCCCTGAACAACTTGGTCAATGGCATCCCTGCTCATTGCAGGCTGGTTGGAGCTAGATGATCTTGAAGGCCCTCTCAAGCCAAACCATTCTATGGTTCTATGAAAATAGGTTATTAACATGCATAGAGTCACCTTAGACATCTTCTTGCGCTCTGGATGGCCTTCAGCTGTCGTTTCTGGACTAAGGTCTATGGCAACAATCCTGTGTCGTGTCTGCTGTCTCTGGTTCCCTGAAATTTTACCTTAATCCCTTAGTACCTTAATCCCACCCTTCATGTTATTTCTGTGATACAAAAAAGTGCTTTTGGGAATATGAGGAAGCTCTGTCTACATGTGCTTACCTCACAGCTTCTAACTGTGTAGTCAGTTTTCATACAGGCTAAACTTCAACCCAAAGTGAGGGTTTGTCACATGAGCCTGCCTGCATCAATAGTGGAATAGTTTCATACATGATCCTTTGGGGATTGAAACAGTATGACTAGGAAATATTCACACATGGGAACTAATGTACCTGCAGAGGACCTAATGGCCCTGGAAGATCTTGTCTCAAGTGACTGTGGGGAGGTAAAGTATATTAAGGTATTTTTCTGGAGTTAAAGTGAATTAAGCAGTCCATGTAAACATAGCTAGATGCAAGAATTTATTGAAGGCATAATTTATCCCTCACTCCCCCCCGCCCTCCTCCCACCCTAAAATGCAGTATTCACCTTTTCTCTTTTCTTTCAAGTTCATTTGACCAATGTGCACAAGCATTCTGTTGGAGCATGTTTCTATAAAAAAGCTTTGAAAGAAAATTAAACACTTCTACAGCATCATTAACTTTCTTCTTTTCAATGGTACGCGTGGAAACCAACATAGTAGTACAAAATGCTCAAGGAGTATATTTTTTTAATTAAAATATGTACTTCCCTAGTAGAGATTATAGGTGTAAATTTAACAAATACAATTAAAATTTAAACATAAGATTTCAGAATGATTCCTGAATTTTCCCGTAAGACTTCACAGAGCCTATTTTAAAATGATAGTAAATCAACCATAACCCAGCAGAATATATTCACTTCAAGATGTTGAAATTAAGATGTGTATTGGTGAATCAGTAGAGAATAAGGCTACGGTATTTGAGACTTTCTATTAAGGGACATCAGGTATTGAATTTTATTGAACTTTGGTCTCCAAATGCATTTTGTCAATTTGAACTATTTTAACACTTAAAAGCTCAGCCATATCTAAGCTTAAATCTTTTAAACAAAATAAAAGTTATTGACTACATATCACTATGCTGGGAAATATTTGTAATACCGATAAATAGACAACACACTAGGGCTCCCTCTTTTCAAAATGAAATATAATTGAAGGACTTTTTCCATCTGATGAGCTTATGTCCCTCTCCATCTTCCAACTCTTAAACAATATGTCATTAAGATTAACAGAAATAAAACTGTTTTTCAGTACAATTAAATCTATCGTTGTAACTACAGTCTTAAAGAACTATTTCCCATCTTGGGAGCAAAGCTATTTTGTTTTAATTCCGCTTTACGATAGAATTTTCTTTTCTATGAATTTACATTGGAAAAGATAGAGGAAAAAGTCTGTTCTTACATTTGAGAAGGTTCCTCAGGATTTTTCTGTCAGTGTTTTATTGCAATGCACTGTATAATACACAGTAAGTAAAAACATGTTTTCCCTAGGAGATTTAGAATTTTCCATTTTTTCAATACCACCTTATTAATCTGTCCTGTTTTTGCCATTTCCCCCTCCTGTTGGCTTTAGAACAAGAAAGAAGGTAAACAAGTTGACTAACAGTTCTTACAACTTTGCTCATGTGTTCAGCCAGATAGTTAGCTTTTAAGTCTGAAGATCTCAGATGATGGTGGTGTTTTTCTGTTTGTTCGTTTATTTTGAATTTTTATTTTGAGGGGGTTGGGGAGGGTTGTTTGTGGGTTTTTTGTATTAGCATGCAACCTGAACAGCAAAAAAAACCCCAAACCCACACTTATCCAGACCAGATAGCTACATAACATGAGTACACATCGAGAGTGAGAGAAATGTGGAAAAAAGTGGAGAGATGATGCTTTCGAGGCATCAGCTGAAAGGTAGCAGCATGGATCCAATATTGATTTTGTCTCTTCTGCTTCAAGATATGCTTCTGCCAGAGGGGAATCAAAGTCAAATTGCTATCATGCTTGACAGTGTACTGCTGCTTCATCTTTTATGAGAAAGTAGATTCTCTAATAAACAACCTGTAGAAATATGAGACAAAGATTGTTCTATTACGCGCACTAACTTACCAACAGGATAAAGTTACATATCTTCCAACTTAATATAGTCATGCTTCATTATGTTCTTTCTTATGAGAGGGCTTTCATTATTTTACTCATTTATATTTCAGCATGAAATAGCTTTCCCTCTATTCTTATTTGTATGTGTCATTCATAATGCTACCAGAGAAATAAATTTATTTTCTCCTGCCTTGATTTTTTTCAGCCATTTTTAATTTGCTTTTATTTATTTGACATAGAATCATGACATAATTAAGGGTGCAATAGATTTTTGGAGATCTGCTCCAACTCACCTCTCATTTCAAGGCTAAGTTCAAGTTAGATTAGTTGGTTTGCATCTATTCTTATTTTTAATTCTCTAACACACATATAAGAAGATTCTTGCTCCTTCTTCTGTCCTCTGCCTATTCCATTGAATGTACAGGTCTTTCTTCTTGGAGAGCCTCATGAGGTTCCTGTCAGCCCATTCATCCAGACTAATGAGATGCTTTTGATTCACTTTCCAACTCCTCATCCCAGTTTTAGTGGTCATGACAGGTCAGTCAGCCTATATTTTGTTGCTTGTAATGTCTGAAGACAAGTCCTCTTCAAAGCCATTTCTGACCACTGAAGGAGAATGTGAATGGGAACAGCCAGAAAGGATTTATCAAGGGCAAATTGGACCTAACCACCTTAACTACCTTGTATGATGAAAAAGAGACATGGCCAGCACGTGGAAGGAAGTGATCCTGCCCCTCTACTCTGCCCTTGTGAGACCCCACCTGGAGGACTGCACCCAGCTCTGGTGTCCTCAGCACAAGAAGGATGTGAACCTATTGGAGTGAGTCCAGACCAGGATCATGAAGTTGATCAGTGGTCTGGAGGACCTCTCCTATGAAGATGGGCTGAGAGAGTGAGGGTTGATCAGCATGAAGAGAAGGTGTCACAGAGACCTCATTGCACTTTATCAGTACATAAGAGCGATCTACAGGAGAGCTGGAGAGGGAATTTTCACAAGAGCATGTAGTGTTAAGAAATGGAGTAATGGCTTTAAACTGAAAGAAGGTAGGTTTAGGTTAGATACTAAGAAGAAATTCTTTACTGTGAGAGTGGTCAGGCACTGGAATTGGTTGCCCAGAGAGGTGGTGGTTGCCACATCCCTGGAAACATTCAAAGCCAGTTTGGACAAGGCTCTGAGAAACTTGATCTAGTAGAAGCTGTCCCTGCTTATTGCAGAGAAGTTGAAATAAATGACCTTTAAAAGGTCCCTCCAACACGAAGTATTCTATGATTCTATCATTCTATGAAATGACTAGATTTGCGGATGAGAGGATGGCAGGAATTGCCATCTGCCTTGACTTTAGAAAAGTTTTCAACATGATCTCCTGAGCATCCCTTCTCTCTGTGTTGGGATGTTGCCCGCTACACTCTAGATGGATTGCCTACCAGAGAAGTGAAAAACTGGCTCACTGGGTTCAAAACGTTGTAGTTAGTGGTCATAGCATACCTGAAGGACATTTTGAAATGGATTTCCTCCAAGTGTCTATTCTGAGGCCTATCTTGTTTGCTACTTTTATCAGTGGTGTAGAGGAGGAGACATAATGCACCCTTGCCAAGTTTTTGAGTGATAGAAAACTAGGGAATGCAACTGATAATGTTCAAGGGCAGATCTGCTGTTCAGATGGCTTTAAACCGACTAGCGTAATGGACCAACAGGAACTTCAAAAAAATCAACAGGGACTAATGCAAGGTCCTGTACTTGGGAATGAACCTCTACAGTAATATGAAGGGGGACTGGCTGACTGGCTGGTGAGCAGCTCTGCTTGGGACAAAAAACTGAATGTAAGTCAGTCATGAACCCTAGCAGCCGAGGTGGTCAACAGCACTCTGGGCTGTGGGAATACAAGTCTTTGGCATGAAGTAAATCTGATGGGACTGTAATTTCCTGGATTCTCCTTTAAGCCCATCTTATAGATAGGGGTAACATTAGAATTCTTTCAGCCTTCTGAAATGTCTCCTGATTTTGTGACTTCTCAGTGATTATAGAGAGTGGCCTCATAATGACATCAGCTAGCTTTCTTAACACCGTTGGATGGATATTATGAGGGTTCGTCAATTTGTAGATGTTCTTCTAACTGGATATTGGGACATGGGAAGAAAATAACTGTTATGACTGTCAAGCACTGGAACATGTTGTCCAGAGAGGTTGTGCCGTCTCTGTCTTGGGAGATATAAATCAAACAATCCATGAGCAAACTGGTCTAAATTCAGAGCAGACCGTGCTTTTAGCAGGGCATTGGACTAGAGATCTCCTTCCTTCCAACCTGGGTGATTCTGTGGATTGAGGCTGAGTCCCAGATACTAAAATCTTGTATTTCAAGCTTATCTGTCTTGCATATGGCAGGAAATCCCCAAAACTATGACTACTATAGTGTGTCTTCTTTTGAAGTACTGTCCTTTGAATAAACCATGTTACCAAACAAACCGCAAATCCCCCCAAAAACAACCAAACAACAAAGTCTTAAAAATGAGCAGAATAACAGTAGTATTTAGGCTGCTATTTTGCTTCATGCTGCCAATGTTGTGTCACTGTCTCCCTGTATTCCTGTCTGGCTGCACTTTAAGTGCCAGTTCTCCAAATTTGTAGCATACTGAACAAAGATGGATCCTTTTTCCAGCACTAGTGCTCTTAGGCAGTTCTATTTTAATAAAAAACAAATAGCAGCTGAAATGAAACCTCTTCAGTATAGCAGAAATAAATTCCTAACACAGGATAACAGTTTATGGGTTTGGATTAGATTAAAAGGATTACAAGGGATGCTAACGAAGTGCAATGCAGAAAGAAATGTTTTATCATGATACAAATAGTTGCATGTGTATTAATTTGAAGTCCACTACAATTGAAACATTGTAAAGCTCAGCTTTAGGTATAAGATTGTTTGAAGGAGTTTATGAAAAAAGGCAAAGCTTCCTACCAATTTTCAGCAAGCAGTGAAATGTATCTAATATAATTCTCAGTTTTGTCATTCAAATTCTAAATCTTGCAGGTACACTACTATTTTCATGTAGCCTCTGAGGAAGATTCAGAGGGTGGATATGGAGAAGTTAGCACAGGGCATGTGAAATTACTTAAATTTCTGAAATAAGGGTTGCAAGGTCTGGGCTCAGATGCAATCTCCCAGATGTAGGATCTATAACTGAAAGGCATGATTCCAGCTTTGGATATATCCTTGTATCCTGCAGATGTGCTAGTGAATGCTTTGTCATCATATGTGCGGAGTGGTGTTAAGGAAAAAAAAAGAATAGTGGTATAAATATAGTGTAAGAGTGGAGGAAATCATTGCTGCTTCACAAAACAAAACAGGTCATCCGAAACAGCTGTTGCAGCACATCTGTATGTATAAATATTTTGATGCTGTTTGCTTGTCACCGTAAATTTGTTTGTAGGCTGTTCCTACAAATATAAATTTTTCCACTGTTGGATCTTTGCCATCTATTAGCAGATTTAACAGCTCTAGAGGTCAGAAATTATGGATGCAGAGTGGATTATTTTCATTGGTTTAATTTCCTTATTTACATATCTGTGACCTATTTTCCTGAACAGATGTGGTAACAGGCTCCATATGGGCAAGTGGTTTTTAAATGGAAACCTCAGCTCACGTATTTTTGGCTTACATCAAGACAGATGCACTTTTTAAACTAACTAAACTAATGATGTTATATCTTGCTATTTTACTATGCTCTTTACCATATTGCCTCCCCTAGTTCACCATAGTTCCCTTCTGATCAAGTCCGTCAGGCAGAGTGGTTTGGGAAAAATGATGAACCTTCTCCTGATGCTTAATGTAACAAGCTGTAAGTAAATATAACACAGAAGGTGCAGACTCGAGTACCAAATAATTTTGTCTTAAAAAATAAGGATATTTTTAAAATTACATATGTAGTGGGACAAATGTTTACTTTTAATTTTTTTCTGTTCTTTCAGGAATGTAACTTTCACATGTAAAGTATGGTTGCTGCTTTGCCTGCAGAAATATATATATATTTATTTTTGCTCAAACTCTGTTTAAAATACCTGAGTTGTGTATTTTGATCACTGCAGCGCAGAAATTACCCAAAAACCTAACTGTCTTATGCTGAGATAAATCAAAACTACTTCTGAATTACCTCTGCCACTTTGTAATCATTGGATTTACTGCATGGAAATGTGATGATCCCCTGTCCTGCTGGGTAATATTAGTCTAATGATTAACTTTTGCCTTGTGGTTGGATGTTGTTAAAGTGTTGTGTTTGGATAGCAATTAGTAGAAAAGGATCACTGACAGAGGTATAAGGAGAGATAAATGAGCCTTCAGAGATATTAAATACTAGAAGTTGATATTATTGAGTTGGTACTGTTATTTGGAATAAGAGTTCTTTGGAAGTTAACTGGGAAGGCTGGTTCAGCAAAGATTTCTTGTTTTCCCCTTCAGTTTAACTTAAATTTTGTGGAACCTATCGACCTACCAAAATAACAAACATGGCATTGTTTATATACTATTTGGTGCACTTTCTTTGCGTCTGCTCTGCCTCAAACATTTATAAAATCTAAATATTAAATTTCAACAGTAATCATATGACTTTGTCTGTGGTGATATTCCTTTTTGAATCCATTTGTGCACTCTTTCAACTTTGGTTATTTTCTGCATGGCAGTAAGAAACCAATTATTTGGTTTTTGACTGGAAGCCTATTATTTTGGATTTTGTGGTATACTACCTGTGTTGGAGTTCTGTTGTGCCACCAGACTAGATATCTCTGCATTTCACTCCATGGTAAACCATCCCAAATAGCTGTGATAGGCTGGACAATATCAGGTCTTTCTAGGTCACCTTTGCTTTGAAGATACCTATTTTTAGGTTAATAGGGCAGATTAACTCTTTTCCTGTTAGTAATAAATTTAAGTTTTACCCCACGTTGAGTCTGTTTTGCCAATTAGTAAGTGACTTCTCCCAGCTCTTACCTCTACTCATGAATCCTTAGCTGTTTATTTTTTTTACTCCCTCTGTCCAGCTGCAGAGGAGAGTGAGTGATTTTGCTGGGTATTTGAAATCCAGCCAGGGTCAGACCACCACATATGAGTAGGATTAATTTGCACGTTATGAAGAGATGAAGCCTGAAATGGCTCTGGATCTTCAGAAAGGATGGGAAAGAAAACTAAAGTCTATGTAATACGCTGATAGACCTCAATATAAATACTGATGATTAAGATTTTGTATCTCACAATTAGGTGAGATTAGGCAACTCTTTCCCAAGAGAGTTCTCTCTCAGAAAAAAAAAAAAAAAAAAAAAAAAAAAAAAGAAGGATGAGAGCACTTAAGAAGAATTTTTCCATAAACTTTTAGTTATTAAGCAAGGAAATTTACTTTGGAAATAATGTCAGTAAGGTTACAACATCCCTTCGTTATCAAGCCTATGGCATTTCACAGTTTTATGCAAGGCTGTTTGTGTTACCTGCATTTCATTTTCCCATTGTAACAGCAGAAAATCTAAAAGTAAGCAAAAGTTAAAATGTAAATGCCATGGTCTTAGCTGTAATATTAAATGTTCCCCATGGTTTTATGACTACCCTTTACAGAATCTGTTGATGCATTTTGGCAAGCACAATATTAAAAATTTGCTTGGCAAAAATCCCCTTAGCAGAACCTGACAGACAGTAAGGTCAATAAAGTTTTAATCAACAAAGGAGAAAATACTCTTCTTCCAGATGGGTACCACAGAGCAATACTTGCATGAAATATTTATGATTCACTTTAGAAACTCAAAGTCTGCAACATAAGTAAAGGTTGGTGATTATTTCTAAAGTGAAATGTGTTCATCCTTGGAATTTCTGAGGATTAGATTGCTGTGAAATAAATGCTAGTCTTGTTACTGGAAGTATGCAATCTAGTATTTGACAGAACACCAAGTTTATTATTGAACTCTCTTGTGTTCATAACCTGCCATCACTTTTTAAGAAAACTTAGCTGCTTATATTTTATGTGATGATTCTTTAGGTATTCTTGTCTCTTTAAACTGTAGGTTTTGTTTGGATGATAAGCAACTATATATTTACTATCCATAAAGGCATCATAATGTCACTAAAGTTTCGTTGTTGTAACTGAAGTTTGTTGTACTAGAATTGTACAACTCACACAGTGGTATTCCAACAAGAAGTTTTTATTTTTTTCAATATTTGGCTGGCCTCTGTGCCTAGGCAACTAAAAAAAATCTGTTATGAAGAGAATCCTTAATAAAGGGAAATTTCCTCTCTGGGTCCTGATGCTGCTATCTCACCCATTCTCAGACTCAGACCCAGGAAGGAGGAAACTTGGGAAAACTTTGGCACAGTGGATAGATGAATGGCTTCCCTCACATACTCCCAAAGCAGTGCAGTGACTCTGCTTCCTAGTGTAACTTAAGTGGTCTGGTGACAGAAACTGGAATATTGGAATGGATTGCCTCATACTTCTCTATTCCCAGCAGAGAATTAAATGAAAACATGCCCAGTCCAAGCCAAATAAGACCAATGGCCATGGTTGTGTTCTGAATCTGCAAAAAGACTGAGAAATACCAAGTTGTCTAGATATGCCAGTCACTCTTCTAAAGTGGATAATCAAGGACAGTCTGAATGTATTCTATATTCATTTCTGCTACTATTTTAACACTTGTTAATTAACAATTAATGCAGCCATTAATTAATACCTACAGCAAGCTTCTTAGCCATCATACTGAGAGTTTGAAAGCACTGAAACATGATTTGTGGTTTTGGGTTCATTATGAACTCTGAATAATTCATCTTGTTTTCAAAGAACTGCTGTTTTGTATAGAGGAACTCAAATTACAGATGTACAATGAGTTGAATTATCAGCTACATTAATATATTTGAAATCCAAAATATATTGCTTTAACTCTGTGACATTAAAGATGACTGAAATATTTAATTAGGCATAATTTAGGAACAACACTCAACTTTTTCAGAAAGCACTGTTGATGAGTATGCATAATGTAAAAATAATATAGAATTACTTCTTTTCAATCCAATTAATAGAAATATTAATATAAAATGATAAAAATGTACAAAGTTGTTAACTTTTCTGTTAACCATAATTGGACTATTACACTTATAGTCACAGAGATTAATTATCTAAATTCTCTATTAAAGTAGCTTTAAATCAGTATTAGTTATGACAAATTTGTCTCTTCTGAAAAAGAATGGATAAAATTTCTGCATCATGTGTATTAAACTCATAGTTAATTTTAAAAATTCATGGCAGGTGTTGTGTATTTTGCGTAAAATTGCCATTGTGTTGCCATAAAAAGTTTTCCCTCCAGTTTTTTTTTTCTTTATCTTAATTTTAAAATTCAAAAAGGAGTGGTTTTGATGATGTGTTTTGCTTTGTTTTTCAAAATATTGAGATATAGATTTAATGTACTTTTAATGAGGATGTTATTACTCTGTCATCCACCCTATAATTCTGTCTACAATGATTGGCACTTTCACTGTATCCTTTCATTCATTCAGAGCACATGCAAATACCTGAGTCTACTTAATTGCATTTTTTCCTGACAAAGTCTTTAATCTTGTCACAGGCAATTTGAGATGATAAGTTTGGGGAAAGCCAGAATCTTAATCTTCTACCTAACATGCATATTTATTGCTCTTCTACGAGTGAATGGAGTCCAAACAGTATATCAGTGTTTTGCTAGAAGACAATAAAGTGGAGCTCTGTCAGCATAAGTTTTCAAACCAGGCAGATCTCAGTTCTTACCATATCTACCTTATTGTGACTCAGATGTTTCTAGCATCTGTGATAAAACAGCACTGAGGCCACCAAAGTCTGATATAATTGCATGTTCTGTGGCCTCAAATCTAGCATGATACTATAAAGCGAATTTACTGTTTAATAACTTGTTACAGCTCTGCAATTCCTACATCTGCTACTTCTGTTATTCCTAAAATGTGTTATTAGAGTCAGTTTCTTCCTATGTAAGTTGCTCAACCCTGACAGTGCTGGCTGGTGTCATTACGTTTACAGCTGTGTCTGTCTTTTAACAGAGCTATCCACTTGCTCTCTCTTCCAGTTGAGGTTACTTCATATTATTAAGCTGTCCTACATGTCCATGGAGTCCTTCATGAATCAGTGCTCCCTTCTGTAAAAGCTGTGGTTCCAAGCCAAAGGTAAACATGGCAATCAGCCCACTCACAGCACACAGATATAAGAATTTGGTTGTAGTAATGTAGACTTGCAGCATGCTTAGGCACCTCCAGCTTTCCTACACATTGAGATCCATGGAAATATATAGTTCCAGTTCACTGTCTTCTACAAGGAACACACACTGAGCAAAGCAGATGCGTTTCACATCGCTGCATGAGGCTTTTGCTCTTGCTGAGTAACTGCATTCCTCTTTGCAACTTTGCCTCAGTGATAACTTAATTTATTAAAACAATGACAATATCAGCTAACAGGGAGGCTTGTCTCTGCTTGAGACTGAAACTTTACCAAAGTCAAAATCACACAGTAATAACACATTTCACAGATGCTGAGATTAATACAAAACTCAATTTATTGCCCAAGTTTTTCCACAAGATTTCTTTCCCAGACAAAACAGTGTTATGGGTTGAGAGACAGTTCCACATAAGCACATGTCCATGTTAACGTTAGTCTGATTATTTAAGATTTTACTTTAAAAATGCATGAATTCTCTGAAAGCAGTTTTTTGCTTGCTAATCTGCTGTCTTTCCCCTGGTTATTTCTTTGTTTAAATTACTTAAAAAGAAAAAGTGGGAAAGAAAAAGGTTAAATTGGGAAGAAATAATTCTAATTTCTAGAACTATATGTAAAGGTACCATTGCTGTTGAAAAACTACTACTGGCACATGAAAACAGCCTGTTTTGGAGCCTGGTTAGTCCCATTAACTAAACAGTTTTCAAATCTCATACTTCCTCTAACAAAAAATAAGTTTGATTTTGGTTTTCTGTGTCAAATTTTGTTCACGTTAAAACTGCTGACCAAAGTTTGAGGGGCATCTTGCTACTAAGTAACTAGTACCTTGTTGCCATACTGACATACAGAGGACCTGGGTGACCTGTCAAACTCATTTAATCTTGTTTCCCTCAGGTGGTAGAACCACATCCCCATGCTTCAAAGATTTTCTTTACCTGTTAGAGGAACATTTACTTGAAATCAGAATGAGATAATGAGTTATTGTGACATATTTGCCATTTTGTGATACCTCAAGTTCTAAGAAAGTCTCATGATCCTACCTAGGGAAAATATAAAGTATTATTAGCCATACATGGCAGTAACTAAGAAATATAGGTTCAGAAGTAAGGAATCTGCACTTTACCTGTGGAAAAAGGAAAAAAAAGACAAACAAAAAAACCCAAATAAAAAAAAGTCTAAATCATTCCTCTGCTAACACTGATAGTGTTAGATGATTTTTTTAAATATTAAGTATCAATTACTTCTAAATTATTACTTAACATTTAATTCTTTGAACACTTAAATTTCTTTCCACTTTGATTTGAAATCTTTAATTTTTACTCAGGATTGAAGTACTGCACGCAACAAGTGATCTCTACAGCTTTCCAACCAGCCATAGTAAGAAACTTGACTCCTCTGGTATTAAGTGAAGGAAAAAAGTTTTGACAGGTTTAGATATGAAATGAATAGTGACTTTCCTCTGAAAATGTGTCAAATTAAAGCAGGTGGGGTGAGAAAAACAGCTACAATATGTCAACTTTTACAGGCTTTGATTTATTTTTAATGATGCAGTGCACCTTAGGAAGTCTGAAGATGTGCTCGTTCACAGCCCAGATCTCATGGTGTGCTGTATTGTTCAGGTATTTCTTCCAAGTTGGGTCCAAGATGAGATCATGACCTAGAACTTCTGTAAGTAGCAATTACCTCTTTGGAAAGAGAATGTTTAAAGTTTAGTTGAATGTCAGAAAACTATTCACTCCTCTCTCTTCCTCCCTTCTGTAACTTATTTACACTTCCTAACCACACATCTCCCAAAGTTTTTCTATTCCCAGCTCTCTTCATTATTTATTAATTTATCTATTTATTTATCTATTTATTTATTTATGATGGGCCACATAGGATAATGTGAAAGAATAAGATTTTAGTAAATTATCACACAACATAATAATGAATCACATAACTAATAATTTCAGGTTCAAATAAAAAAAACTCCAACAATGTTTGTTAAATAAAAAAGTTTGAATACTTAATCAAAACTGTTTTGGGGGGGGAAAAAAAAGATCCAAAATAAGATGAATCCACAAAACAGCGTGGAGAACAAAGATAATTCAGGCAGAAAGATCATGGAATTGTTTGGGGAAAATGATTACAGCAAATGATATCTATCTCAATTTCATGAAAGAACTTGGCTCTATACATGTAAATTGGCCAAGAACCTGGCTAAAAGCCAGATCACATTTGATTACACCAAAAGGAGAGAATAAATAAGAAAAGCATTCTTCAGTACCACCACAAAATGTCTTGATTTTGTTATTTTGACATTCATTAATGAATTCATCATAAAAGTTAGAGAGCTATAGTGCAATTTGTGGAAGATCCAAAGCTAGAAGAGCTCTATTAAGAACAAACTGTATCACCTTGAAAATTACAGTTAAGAATGAATTAAAGTGAACATTTCAAAACCCAAAACTATGTGCTTAAAGTATGAAATAATATTTCAGTTATGAAGTGACATATTAGAGGAAGACCTAGTATACTTATTGACTTGACTGAGGAGTGATCAGAATACCCCCTGGAAAATATCTCCCTGGAGCCAAGGTAAAGAGCTCCACAGTGAGACAAAATCTCAATTACAGTACAAATAAGTCTACTTTTTTATGTTGGTTTGTTTGGGTTTTTGTTTGGTTGGTTGGTTGGTTTTATTATTGTCTCTTTCTCTAAAGAGGTTTGTTACACCCTGTCAGTTATAAAATCAAATCAGGAAAATTCTGGAATTCCTCTATTTTCATATCTGATTGCCATGAGGGGGCTAAGTTTGGGGAAAAATTTTCTAGGAAGTAAGTTGCAAAGTATCCATAAGCATGATTGTCAGGAGCATATGACAGAAGGATGTCTTGGAGTAGCAGGTGAAGCCTCAAACTGTTATGGACATGGAGATAGAAAAGGAAAGTATATCAATTCACATTTCACATGAAATGCTAAGAAAATTGTGAGGAAGTACTTTTAATAGCAGACACCAAACCTACCACAGCACCAAGCCTGCCAGAGTTCAAGAAGCATTTGGACAAGGCTCTAAGGCGCACGGCGTGATTGTTGGGGTGTCCTGTGCAGAGTCAGGACTTGATGGACTCAGTTGGACTCGATGATCCTAGCACTGCTGTTCCAACTCAGCATATTATGTGATTCTATGATTCTGTGTATACGGAGGAGATAGAAAGAAAGTAAAAAAAAAACAGTGTAGGCAAAGAAAGTCCCAAATTATGCAGTTCTTCAATGAAGATTTTCTGGAGGGAAGCTTTAGAAATACTAAATCAATTGTCCAGGGAAATGATTACTGGGCACTGCTGACCGTGTTCTGGAAAAGTAGCTTAACTTGTGTAGACTGGTTACAGTGCTCAGAACTTTAAAAGAGAAATATATGTTAAGACAATTAGCGTGATATGGTACTGCTAGCCATTTTCTAGGTAACATTGTGAGGATTAACATATTTTATTCAGAGTAATGTCAATGTATGGAAAATCTCATGTTTAAAAATATATGTGATAACAGTTTTGATACCTTGAACAGGAGTTTTTGATTTATGATCTATTAAGCAGAAAAAATGTGACAAAATGCTGTGTACCTTAAGGAACAATGGGCTTACTCAAATACGAAAACATCTTAACGGCACACAAGACAAATTCAGCATGTCCAAATAAAGGTCTTTTATCCACGTCTCAGCTATGATTTGCAAGAAGGCAGAAAATACATCATTTGGTCAAGTGAGCTGTTTAACTCTGCTTCGATGTAAGCTACTATTTTCCATAATCACGGGTTGCAGTGAAGCGCATATTACTTAGCTGTAGTACAGCACGTGTTACTTAGATGTTTGCTATGGTCTGAAGAATAAAAACTGAGTAAGGGAAAAGCCATTGAAAAAAACCCACAACCCATACTACCTCCAATAAAGTTGGGATTTTATTGCTTTCTGTGCAGAAAAACGGCAATTTTAACTAATAAAGAAATTTTTTTTAGATTCTAGGAAGAAGAAGATTCTACTTACCAAAATAGTGACTCAAATCACCGATAACTAAATCAGAAAAAAATCAGTTTTTGAAGTCCAGAATTCTACTCCAGAGCAAGCTAGATGTTGTAAAGTATATAGAAGTAACTCAATAATAGACCTAAATTGCTGCACACTCACCCCTACTGCCAAACTAATTCTGGCACTTGCTTCTCCTGCAACACTAGGAATTGCAGGGCTGCTTTTCATTCCTGCTGGCAAGTGATATACTTCCCCGTTAAGAATGAATGGACAATAGTGAAATCTCTAAAATACACTTTTTCTGGGGACAGTGGTTTGGGGTTTATTTTGCTCTTCATTTCTTTCCTACTTTTTTCACTGTTCTTTTAAAGGCAGGAATGACTTGCGAGATGGATCTCTTGGTGAAGGAAGGGAGAAGTCAGCCTCAGAACTGATGGAAAGAGCTGTCTGAGAGACAACAGGGGATGCAGCACAGTTCAGTTCAGCTCAGAAAGTAATACAGGTATATAAAACCAAACCTGGAAGTAAGGATCTGCCTGTAAGAACACGGTGGGCAGGGCGGGAGGTATACACCTTCTCTATTTCTAATCTGGCAGACTTACTAACTTAAACTTGTCTGTATTTGTGTGTGTGTGTGTGTTTTGTTTATTTATTTGTTTGTTTGTTTTTAATTTAGAAGCATTCCAATGTTATTTAAAGAATGCAAAATTAGGACAGTCTAGACAGATTTAGCTTAGAGTTGTAGCTGACTCAGGATCCCATTCACTAGGGTTAATGACCTTTGATTAACACAATTTGCCTGATGGCAGCTCTGCTCAGCATGAATATCAGTTTTCACTGATATGTTATTGGGCAATTAATATGGTTGCTGCAGCCCAGGTACAAAAGTGCACAGAAGCATGAGGCACCAACGGCCTTTACAGCAGGAAACTAATACTGCAGTGTGACAGATTGAAAAATTACCTTGACAAACTATAAGACTGAATTAGTGCCAAACTAGACCAATGACATAAAAAAACCCACAAGAAGTGTGTAAGTGACTTCCAGCTTCCACAGCTTGCCATGTGTGGGTTTGTATGTGGTGGAGTCAAGAAGTTTGGTTCTGAAATAGCAGATTTGTTTCTCAGATGTGGTGTCTGCAAGTTCCTGTGAATAAAGGTCACTTCATATACAGAATATATGATTACATAAAAACAACTTTAATGTTGTACTGAGCCTTAGCTTAATTTCCTGCTTTGCCACAAACTTCCTTTGTGGTTTTTAGTAAGGGATATTAAACAAATGTATTGAAAGATATCTGGATGCCTGCCTGTGCTTGAATTTGTTAGGATCTAGTACCCTAATTTTGCATTTCAACCTTTTTTCACTAAGTGCCTGGGATTTATATTTTGTTTTTGAAAAATTATGATTCTTTTTCTGGATTGCTTGTAAATGTAACAGTCTGTTCTAAAATGAATATTCAAAATTCAAAAGCATCCATTCAAACAAAATAACATAGTGCATCATAGAAATTTCTAGTAAATTCACCTGCAGATAATTTAAAAGCAAAATATCAACAAAACACAAGTCCAACTATCACATCTGCACCAAATCCAGCATGTAATAAACATTAATCTGATAGAAGTCTTTTCCATTCTCTGGATAGCAGTATATAGCTAATTTTGTGAGAGATAAACTATGAGCTACAATGGGTATATATGTATATAATTTTTTGGGGGTTTAGATCAAAATTATTGAAAAGATAACGGAGCTGGTTTTATTACTTTGAATAGACTGTTGGTTTTATATAACATACCTTCTTGACCAGCTTATATTACTTCTCTGTTTTGGCCTAGAACTAATACATTTTAAACAATTACTACCTATTTTTCTCTTCTTTTTTGCTGTAAAATTTCAACCACAGAGTCCCTTCAGGAGTAATGTTTTTTTCTGTCTTCTTGATCTTGTACCTTGCTTTTAAGCATCCTTAGTAAATATTATCCTCAGTTTCTTCTGTGCCTGTCTGCTATTTGTAATTTTACATGATCTTTAAAATTACCTTGCCGTTATTGCTTGATATTCTTTGTAAAACAACTCATGTTAAGTTGATTCCTTGTAGAATGTGTCTAATTCAATGCCATGGATGACATTATCCCTGTAAATGTAATTCCTTTTATTAACAATTTTAATTTAAAGAACAATGATAACCCTAAAAACTGTAGCTAGAATTTTGTCACCTTCTTGGAAAACACTGAGACAGTGTCAGCTTAAGAGTGATACTACTATTTCATGTACAACATTGAAAAGTTTTGAGTTTTCTTGAGTAGATGTTCTTATAATCATCATGACCAAGCTGATTAGTGTTGCTAATTCTGTAAACGCTTTGTTTAGATTTTAAATTGCAAAAAAAATAAATAGGCAAACTTTTTTTTTTTTTTTAACCATTAACCAGTGTGTATTCTTCAGATCACTGTTATCACTTCAATATTCCTGAGGTAATCACTTTTAAGTTTTTGTAAACTTTTGGGTTCATTTTTTGCTCTTCCTTCCTGTTTCTGCAAAGCCAACATTAGTTTCTTCCGTGTTTGTCTGTGATGTATTGTTTGATATGGCACTGCATTTTGCAGCCCAGTAGGCTATGTACTTGTAGCACAGGTTGTTTACAGACACTGACCAACGAGTCTCAGAAATATTGATGCTTTATTCAGCCAACAATGTGTAACACTGAACCCATATTGTAAGCAATAACTGAAGCGTCGACATCAGTGCTTCAATTTGTCATCATTTGTCCACTGTCAGTTTGAGCTCTTGGGGTGACTAAAGTAACAAATGAGTTGTCTCTTCTCAATCTGATTTTGTTCCTTAGGGAAGAACTTGTCCTTTAGCCCCATTTAAAATATCTTGATCTGGTGCCAAACTAAGGTTTATGTACCCAGTTTTCCTCTTGGGAGACTCACTTTGCCCTTTTGTTCAGAGGTTAATCCAAATGTGTATAACTAAATTTTGACTGATGCATCTGAGATGTATTTTCCACTGAACCCCATATATTTGTCCCATTGATGTTCTGCTGAACATTTTATTGTGTGAATGAAAGAACATATTCCTGCAGCAGAAGAAAAACTTAAAAGGAAGACCAAACTCATGTATTGGTTTTGTCAGATGGTCAGCACAACTGTTCATCTGTAGGAAAGAATGATGTAGTTTGGACCCTGGAAAAACCATTAATTGAGTCCTTTTGAAACATGTTTCTGGGGAATGTGGGGGAGAAGAGGGCTGATGGAAACAGCCAGCATATGTTTACCAAGAGTGAATCACATCCGACACACTGAGGGTCTTCTAAATGTTCTTATATCCAAGTTAGGACATTATAGTCTGGAGGGATGGACAATTGCTAGAGACAGTTGAATGGTCAGCCCCAAAGGGTCATGGTTAATGGGTCATGCTTTACCTAGAGGTCCACAGAAGGGAGGACTGTAAGGGTCTGTACTGGGACTTGTCCTTCTTAATGCTTTTATCCTTTCACACCTGACGCTGAGAAGGTAACAGAGCACACACTCATCAAGGGAAGAGATGACAATAAACTCGGGAGACAACTCCATGACAGGATACCATCCAGAAGGACCTGGATGGTCTAGAAGAATGGGCCAACAAGGGGTTTGTGAAGCTGAGCAAGGGCAAATGCCAAGTGCTGCAGTTGTGACAGAGGTGCCCCTACAACGGCACAGGTGGGGGACAGAGAGGCTGGGAATGTCCGTGCAGGTACTAAGCCGAGCCTCAGCCATCACAGGTGGCCAACAGCTTTGATGTGAAAAGGAGCATGGCCAGTGACAAAGGCAGTGATCTTCTCCCTCCACTCAGCACTCCTTGGACCACATCTACAGTATTTCTCCAGCATGGGGAGAGGCTGAGGGACAGGAGTTGCTGCGTGGAGGAGGGGGCAACCAACAGCAACCCAACAGTTCCTGTGGTGAAGTTGTCAAGGGGGTGGAAAACAGGCTCTGCATAACTCAGAGCAATAAAAAATGCGAGGTACCTTGAAAGTGTTGAAATGAGAAGTTTGGACTGCATGTGAGGAACACTTTTTCCCCACAAGGGCAGCCCAGCTGTAAGGCATGCTGACGAGAAGAGACTATGCAGTCCCTGTCCTCAGAGGTCTGACTGGACTAAGTTCTGAGTAACCAGGCATGACCTCAGAAATGGCTCTGCTATGCACAGGGGGCTGAACTTGATGACATTCTGAGGTCCCTTTCAACCTGAGTTGTCTGTGATTCTGTGAATCACTTTGTAAATGCTTTTTTATTATTATCTCTATATTCTTTAAACAGTTTTTTTAATTTCCCCGCATTATTTTACTTCTACAGGTTTCATTTTTCGTTGTGCTAACATCTAATTTCTCTTTATCTGCTCTTCGATCTCTATTCTGCTCTAAAAATTTTGGTTTATTAGTTGTTGGTTGATTGATTTGGTTTGGGTGGATGTGGGTTATGCAGGCCCTTTTCCCCCTTTTTTCTACTAGACAAGATGGTGATATATCCTATTTTTCATTTTGTTTCTATCAAAATTTTGCCAAGATTTTTACTCAGCTAAAGTAATTAGCTGTGTTGTTATGCTGTCCAACACTCACAGTGTAGTATTTGAAATGGACATGTACATACGATATTAATTCATTGGGATTTTGGAATTATGTGACAGTTTCATGGGGAAACAGAATGGTCTGTTACTGTTCAGTAGTGACAGGAGTCTTCATTGTAAGAGTCCATATAGCAGTAGCATCTTTAGCTGAATCAGATGAAACTTCCCAAACTGCTCTTCTGTTTTTATATTCCTGTTGCCCACAGCTGTATGTGACCACCCCAGCAATAAGTGTAATCCATTGCTATTGATTATTTCAACCACAAGAACAGATCCCTATTACCATTTCCATAGGAACAGTTTATCTTGACTACTTACAAATGTCTTGTTTCTGAATAGTTTGACCATTTTGTCAGCAGGAACCACTCAGGGGAGACTTTGAACGCTTCATCCAGGATGTCAGTCAACACATTTAAGCAGACAAATCAGATGAGACAGAGCAGAAGCTGCCTTAGGGAATTTCAAGAACTGTACAAAATTCCCATCTGAAGGGATCATGTAACAATCAGTCAAATATGTGATACTGAAGGCTCAATCAATCACTTTGTTTCCAATTGGTCTCAAACCTGTCCTGTCTTTCATCTGTGCGGTGCCCAGATTGCCCAAGGACTTAATGACTTGAGTGAACTCACTGGATGTGCTAACTAGCCCAGCTCTGATACCCAGCTACAAAGTTGCAGCTAAAAAAAAAAAAAAAAAAGGTGATTTGCATACTTATAATTTAAGCCTTATTCCTGTATCCACACCTACTATATAAAGATGAATGGAATACTGAGAATACTGTGCTACAGGAAAGAGGATTGTTTTGCCCTGTCTGCTGCTGAAGATTTGTTCCCCATTATGTTACCAATGCTGCAGATTTTGAAGTGAGCTGAGAGGTTTGTCTTTCCACTCCTCTGCTTTCTGATGCCAGTAAATCAACAAGAAATGGTGTCCTAGCTTCATCATTACGTATGCATGCTTTGCCAAATGAGTATGTTATGGTACAAAAGCCCTTAGAATCCTTTTTAGAAGAACTAATATTCTTTCAACTGATTTCGAAGATGTATCACATCATTACTCAATGCCCTTACTTTTCCTTCTGAAAAGAGATAATCACCTTAAAAAGAGCTAACTAGACAGAAAGACTGCAGTATGAGGATGGTTGAGTTTGAGAACTTTCCCCGTATTTTGATGGAATATCTCTTTAGCTGCAACATACCAAATGACTGTCTACTCTAGCTTTTGATTTTTGTAGTTCCACAGAAACACCCGTCTGTATGTATTCCTTTGGTATTTTTAATCTTATATATCCCATGTAGTAGATATATACTAATCTTCTCGGAAAATAAATATGCATGCTTTAACACTATAAATTTTGTACAAAGCTTAATTTAAAGCTTCATAGGTAAATGTTTTCTTTAGATTTTATTTTAGTTAAATACTTTATAATTTATTCTAGTACCCTTATATATTGAACAGCAACTTAACTCAAAAAGCCCTCTCCTGACTGTAACTGTGTCTGCATCTTTAAAAATGCAGCTATGTCCCTAGAACTATTTTCCATTTTCCTTTCATGAAATATGTGCATTCTACTTTTGATAGCTTTTAGATGTTCAGCACTAAGCATATGTTTGAAGAAAAGTTGTACAAGACTATAAGGAAAAGAATTCCACGGTATAGTTATATAAATTCTTACTGGTTCTATTTCTTTTTGATCTACACCATCATTTCAGTAGCACAGATTGCACCTTCATATTCTTCATAAAATGCAATGGTAAAGCTAATTTCTGCTGCTCCATTTGCATTTTTTAAATTCTGCTTTCCTGCTCTTTTAAAGAGAAATGTAGGTCAAGAACTCATAGCATAATTCTATCTTGAGAAGTTTCTGTCTGTTCCCAAACACATTTTAGTAGGTTTTTTTAACTGTTTTATCATTAAATCTGCTACTCAATTCAATTTTAAATATATATATATATTTAAATCAATAACTATATATATACACATATATGCTGCTTTTGTTGTTTTTCTGCTATAATTTCTAAGCTGTTATCATGAAAGGTTGTTTAATTCATCCCCATTATGTGTAATACCTGGAAAATCTTAGGATATCTAGAACCAAGGTAGTCAGTGACTTAAGACTTTGAAGTAGAATTACAGGACAAAGAGATATTGGTCATGACTGCTCCCTCCCTTAGTGCACAAGACATTTACACCCAACTGGTTTCCATTGTACTGGGATTTTCCCCCCTTTGCTCGTAATTTTGGAGCAATTGCAGAAGTTTTATCACAAATGTTAGTGTTAGGTATGTAAACTTTGAGAAGCTTGTTTAATTATTCTGGGCCAAACTTTGTTACTTATGAGAAAGAACATTTGCTACTTAGGTAGTTTTGCTGACTTGGAAAAAGGTGGTGTCAATAAATCAGGAAAATACATGACTAAAATCCCCTAGCCCTTGTTGCATAGATGAGCATATATATTTTTTCTTCTGTGCTCACAGATCATCTGGGATGTTTGATGAAATAGTTTTACTCCGAACTTGGTCTCTAGAGGTAAGTTATGAAATAATAAAGCCACTTTTTTAGAATGGATTTAGGGGATGGCGGGCATTCTTCTTTTCCCATTCCCATGATGACTGTATGGTGCGCAGAAGAGAGCAAGTTCTGGCACATTGTGGATTTCAGAGACTGTTTCTGTCAGTGTCTCTCTTGTCAGCCAGTTCCCCAGGACTGTACTAATATTAGTTCAAAGAAACTGGCTTTATCGTCTTGACTTGGTGGGATGATGGGAAAATGTTTGAAAAGAAGAAAGCAGTGATAGAACAAAGGCAGACTGGCAGTGAGAGGGAGTCTATAAAAACAACGATCACTCCAAACTTAAATATAATTAAATAAATAAATAAATAAATAAATAAATGCCCTTTTTATGAAAATGTATACTCCCAGTCACACATCTTCCATTATTTTTTTGTACAGATGGGTCAGGGTATGCAGTCTATGCATAATTCATGAAGAAGAATATCCATGTTGATCTTTTAGTATCTGACTCAAGGTGTTTTGCAGCTGTCTGGACATGAAGGTACCAGATGCCATGCACTATGTGAGATGATAATCAAAAGACCCTGAGAAATGGACAGGCTGAGTGAGAACTAAGGCACAGTCCTATGAAGCAAATACCTCCCTTTTGTTTCTCTAAGCATGCCTAAACTCTTGGGATAACAGGGAGAGTGGTATAATGAACACACGTTAAATCCATGCCACTTATAGACTTTCACCACAACATTTTTCTTACTTTAATTTTAAATTGTCAGAGAGAAATTATTCATTTTCAAACAGGACTCCCTGAACCAACCACTCTCTTAAAATATCTATGAAATTAAGTTAAAAATTACTTTGTTAAACAAACTAACTTACTGCTGTGGCCAAATCCTTTTATGATAGCACTGAGAGCTCATTTTCTGCAATGAGTAGATCCTTTTATGTGCCTTTCATTGAAAGGAAATAACCTGAATTTCAGACATCTTGGTAACAAATCTTAATCCATGTCCCCAGCTGGCTTGCAGCCACACAAATTCATCCCAGATCCATCAGATCAGGGCAAAGGAAGCTGAGACAGGAGGTCCTGTAGGGGCTAGGCAAATCTGATGTGGCTCTATTATTTTTTACTTCACAGTTGTGAAGTGGAGCAAATCTTTGCATCAGGTTTTCCCTCAGTAGAACCGGAGGCATGGAATGCTATGAGGACCTCAGTGTAGATGAATTCAGGTAGTTGAAGCCAAGTTCACAGCAGACAGGTAGATGAACTAGTGCTGGGGAGTAATTGACAATGCAAGAGCTTCTCTGTTGCATATGTTTTTCCCTACTTTAACATGATCTTTCAGAATTGCCATCCTGATTACTGTTCCCTCTCACTGTCTCTGGAGATAAGTTTATTTCTGGCATATCTTCACTGGAAAATTATTTCCTCAGGTCCAATAGATGGATTTCAACTTTGATATTCCATTAGCATGAGATTCCCTGTGGTGAAAGCGAGTAGGATTTAACTTTTTTCTCCTCTGCTGTTAGAGATTCTCTCTTCCCCAAAAGAATACATCCAGTGCACGAAAAAAATAAGAATGAATGTCATTGAATATATACTACAACACTGAAATACCTTTTAATTACTAAAATATCATAATATATGATCTTGCTAAATTTATTTACAATTTTTATATGTTCAAAAGCACATAACGCTCAGACCTTACCCATGTGCAGGTAGATGGAAAAGATTCTTGAGTTTCTATCTTTTGTTTTATTGAAAGTTTGAGCATAGAAATGAAAATGCTCTAAATCAGCTAATCCTGTCCTACTACTTCAATATTTTAACCCATTTCATTCAAAAGTAAAAACATAAAAATCCTGATGATCAACCTATAATTAAATTGTGAATGTTTGATGGAATCAAGAAGAACATAAAATTATTGATTTTGGCATTTGACTAAAACTGCAGGTAAATCCTAGTGCTTTGTCCAGCTGATGAGATAATTCCATTTTACAGTTGGTAGAGTCAAAAAAGGTAGTGACTTGGCAAAATACTTGTGTCAGGGGATAAATGCTAGTCTCAAGCTTTAGCTGGTAAGGTATAAGGAATTATTTTATTAAACTATGCTGTAAGAGTATCCGTACTCTGTAAAAAAAATGTTGTAATTTTGAGTCCCTTCTGTAGTTTTAGATATCCAATATAAAACTGATGCTTCTCAAATGGAGGAATGCAGTATCTTTATTCACAATGCACAAAGCTTTACAATGAGTTAATAGGAACCCAGGATTGTATGCCCTGTATTATTTCAAATAATTGCTTTATTATTGGTACACTATATTTTCCTTGCACTTCACAGACCTGAAAGACTTAATAACTGTAACAAACCTTAGCTTGACAGCTATATACTGAACTTTATTGCTGCTACTGTTTATCCTTCAAGGAAGTAGTTTTATGTGTTCAAAGCTACTGGAACGTACTTCAGGGAATGAGATTTGTGTGGTCAAATCTGCTGTAATACTATACCTTCTTGCAGACGTGCACTTCAGATCTCTGGAGGGTCCCTTTAATTTCTGTTAACAGACTACATTCAAATACTTCATGCAATTGTAAAGATGTATTTAATGTAACATAGCAAATCGTGATGGAATCCCAACCTTGAGGCCTAGGAAGGGGGATCTTAAAAACTCCTTCAATAAGCAAAAAATCAATTTTTATGAGAAATGGTCTTTACCCCTGAAAATTTTGCAAAGCTAAGAATGAAACAAGAGTTTGCATTGCATAGTGTAGTCATGGCAGAGCTACTCAGATGAGCTATTTGCAACCTGGCTTGCAATGCTCTTCATATCTTTCCTTGCGTATGTCTCAAAAAACCTGATTGGATTCTAACAGTGGACAACAAACATAAACCATCTCATGCAAATGTATGTATGTATGCATGTATGTGTGATGCTATTTGCCATCAGATTTAGCACCAGTGAATAACTGTAGAGTTTTCAAAGCAAGAAGAAAGATATTCCTTTAATCAGAGTTTAATCTCATGAGAGTAACTTTCTCATTATTGTAAAAACAGTAGTCTTTTAGTTGCACACTTCAACAGTTTTGAGAATAGAAAACAATTCATGGCCAAGCTAGAGGTGAGGAAAGCAAAATCCATGAGGAGTTAATGTGACAGTATTTGAAAAATTGTGTATCTAGCTATTTCTGCTCTGCCAGTTATATTGCTATCTAGATGATACTAATCAGTGCAAGTAATCAGTATTAATTATCCCAAGGACTGCCAAGTTAGGAAACTCTTGTTTAGGTAACTGTTATTGCAAAGAAAGATGAAACATGAAAACAATTTTGAAAAGAAAACAGTCCTCAGAACACAGCATTCTTTTTTCTTCCTCCAGCTCCTTTTCTACTTCTCACATGTACAAGTCACTAATTAGTGTATCTCATTAATGGGAGACTCATATTCAGTAAATCATTCGATATTGCATAGGGAGCTTGGAAAACATCCATATCAGAGAAAAGATTGCTTGTTCTTCTGAAATATGTTAATGATATATCTGTATGATACAAGGACTACTTATAGGTAGCAAAAGTGACTTCAAATTTAAGACTGAAACAATATATATATTTAAGAAATGTGAAGAAAAAACACAGACATGACAAACTTAAAGGCAAAGCTACCTTGGAAATCTTGTAAAATAGAAAGATAGAGGTGGTCTATGACAAAAGGTAGCTCTGCTGCTCTATCTGGAGACAGAATTCAAGGGAAAAGTCTGGGTGTTCTTGAATTCTTCAACAAGGTGCCCTGCACAGTACTTACCCCTGTGTTTAGCCTTTGTTTAGGGAATAGATTACCTCTTTACAAGTAGTCAATTAAAGATATAATCGAAAAGGATGACCCTGAAAACTAACTACAGCTTCCTACTTGGAAACTGGCTTAAAGTCAGCTAGGAAATTCCTCAGTTAAATTTTGGTATGTAACACCTGTAAATATGAGATGAGACGAAATTTTTCAAGGCATGTGAATTGAGTCAGATGTCATTAATAACAGCATTAAAAGAAATTATAAGCCAACTGAAATTACATTTTCTTCAGCTTGTTCTTCATTCTCATCACTCTTTAGTGTATTTGGAATTCTGAGGAAAGCATGCTCTACCTAAAGTATCCTTTGCAAGTTACAAACAGTTTTAACTAAGTTACTTCCTTATTATATTTCTATGTAGTGTTTTGGTTATGACAAGAAATCTGGTAAAAATTATCTTGTACATTTCTTGTGCTAAATATGCCTTCAAAGTGTGATATTGAGGATGTTACTGTTCCAAGGATATGAAAACTTCTTTTGTGCAGATTTTTGGTAAGCTCTACTTTAATGTAAGATTTTAGGTCACCATTTTTCACAGCCCCATGACACTGACAGGCACTGGTTCCCCTCCGGTCCTTACATCAATTTTTCAGCAGGTTCTGAGTGGCTGATACAGGATTTTTCCCCACTCCAAAGCTGAGAAGTCATTTTATGCAGATAATTTTTCATTTAAAAAAAAAAAAACAGCACAGAAAGGATGTGGGATGGAATAAAGAAGACATATTTGTGGAAATGTCTCCTTTGGCAGCATTTGCCTCTCAGTCTCTCTGCTTTCTAGCTCAGGGTTCTTCATTACTCCTACTATGGAAGATGATGTCTTACTCTAGGCAGCAGACGCACTGCACAGACCTCTGCTCCCAAACCCTTCATGCAGCACACATGCCTGGGAAATATGCCAGCATGTTACAGCTGCTTCCCAAAGCTGGGAAGGAAGCTCAGCATCTACAGAGAACAGGAAGATGGTGAAAGCAATAATTATCTCTGTAAAGGGGATATTATACAGGTCTATAAGAGGCGTCATGTGCCCTGTTCTTAGGCAAGATTCGGGCAAAATTTGCTACTAAAAAGCCTTCAATTGTTAAGGATCTCCACTAAGGTTGTACTTATTACTTAAAATAAAGTGAAGCAAACAAAACGACCACACTCACAAACTTTCACATATAAAACCCAAGGGAAATTATGAGCAGTAGACCATGTACAACACTGAAGGGAATTATTTTGTCATGCATTTGACTGCTAGACTAAATCCCTGCCATTCAGGACAAGGGTGCTTGCAGTGACAGAAACTGAAGTCCAGATACCGTATTTTGGTCCCAGTAGTTTGCAAATAAAAACAGGTAGTTAGGATCGTCCTTTGTTCTTTACAGTGTTAATACAATTCACATTGTGAAGAATTTTAATTATCTCTTTTTTTTTTAACTAAATAGTGAGATATCCTTTTCTATCTTATTTTCTAGCTACATTTGTGTATTAAAAAATTTGCTTCATTGCCCATATTCCTCAAATAGGTGTCTAAAAAAACGTATGAAAGAGAAACAGCCACAGAAGTGACCTAATGTGCTACAGTCACATACATAGATGACAGGTTTTAAATCTGGTATATAGTCTGTTATTCTCATTCCTAGTCCTGTATTTTGTAGCCTTACTTCTCTGTTTCTATAGCATATTTATTGTTCTGGAGGATTTTTTTCTGCTCTCCATTTTTATTCTGAAACAGTAATTATCACTTCAGGGAGGATGGTGAGAAATGCACAATTCATCCTCAAGAAAAATTCTCACCTACTCTAAACTAAACTAAGCAGTTTATATCAAGTATTACAAGTTTAAAAGAGACACATTCTTAGCTCAGTGGTTTATATTCTGAAACTTTTAACTTTTGTACTCTTAAAATGTTCCTCTTAATTCATTTTACAAGATTATCTTCATTTTATAACATTTGACTTCCAACTAGCAAAGCAAGGAGCTTCTTAGGGGTTGCCTTTGACACTGAGTTAATCCAGTTACATGCCATCTAAGAATTTTAAAGTGTACTAATCTTTAGAATATATTTTAAAAGTCAATAGTGATATGATCTGCGGTCTGGAATCTGTGCTCAGAGAGCTTCTCAGAAAAACTCCGGATTAGTGTGTGGGGGAATGTTTCTCTGCTGCTATGCAAATGAACTCTGAGGCACCCTGCACTGCAATAAACTGTTAAACTAATTGGAAGATCAAACCCATAATTAATCCTTTTCATTTTATTAAGTTTCTTTTTATAATCTCTATCACAGTTATATTGTAATCAACTCTGTAGTAAGTTTATGTTGCACTGAGTACACAGGCAAATCCTATGCTAAAATAATGGTTCTATCTTAATAAGAAACTATTTACTCCACATCAGTATCAATTTTGCAATTGTATTAAGATGCAGGTAAAGAGAAACCAGATAAATATCAAGCAAAGAATAAATTCAGTCAAACAAAAATATTTTTGCCAGTGCTTGTAACATTTCCCATACGTTATGCTGGTTATGTAGAGGAAGCTGTCATTGCAGAGTCAACACAGTCAATGCATGTTTGTGAGCATGTATTACACCTTGTGGGAAAAGGGCAATAATTCATTTTGGAATTGCAACTATTTACTCTTAATGAACGTATCAATTTATATTTTCGTCTGAACTGTGAGGATAATATTTCTTTCCTACAAATTAACTAAAAGTGGCAGCCAAATGTCCCAGGTATTTTCCCATTTGGTCTTCAGCCATGAAGTAACAATGCAGGTATATAACCATACACAAAGAGGAGCTGGATTTTGCTTGGAAGGCTCCTCAGGGCAGTATGCTAGCTATCAAAACCCTACACATCCATAAATTTATTTTCTTCCTATAATACTCTTTTAGTCATCACTGTGAATCCTTACAATGGATCTTGGTATTGCAGGGTTAAACACTAGGACATCAAAGCATTTATTGTGAGGCCACACCACTGAGGCTCCAAAGTGGAAGGGTTTGATGATTCTGGGTTTGTTTTAAATCTGTGTTACTCAATATGTACTCTTTGTTCAATACTTTTTAATGCCTTAAATCCTCTAGGCTTCTGTGTTTCTCTCTGTGCTTAATTACCAATGCTTGCGTTTCTTAGGGAAGAAACCTGTCTCCATGTAAATAATTCACCAAAATATTTATGAGCCAAATTTTCTATGCCACATCTTAAATAAGCACTGAAATAGGGTAGTGCTTTATATAGCTGGCTGGATAATTTGCCTTTTTAGCTATCATTTTATTGATTTCTTTCTTAAAAAGTAACACAAAAAGACATAACTTGATGTGTTAGAGCAATTTTGGCTAAGAAAGGGAAGCAGAAGTAGTTAGAAATGAAGTGGTAATTCAATTGAGATGTTTTATACATATTTAAATCATTTTAATATGATTAGAAATTTCGGCTTTATTATAAAAAATAGTATAACTGCTTACCCCACAAGCATTTTCTTTTTAATTATTCATACATCCTCTCTCTTTGCTCTTTTCTATTTGTGTGGGAAGTTGGGTGCTTGTTGGATTTTCTTTTACTCAGAATAGCTTTCTGGATTCCTGTAGCATATATTATGTATTAGCTGAAAGTGTAGCTTCTGTGGCTAGTCCTGATCTCCTAAGAATAAATTAAAGCACTCCTAAGACTCAAGGTAAGCATTCTGGATATGAATAGTCGGAAATGTTTCTGCTCTTTTGATTTTGGTTAGAACCACTTGTATTATAAAATTTTGAGTGCTGAAGTTGTTTGGCACTGATAAAGTTTGGCTTGTGCCAGTTTTGTCATTGCTTTGTGCCAAATTGCTATCTCAGATGAGGAAAAGCTCCTCTTAACATTCTGTCCAGTAGAACTGAAGGGGTAGTCTGAATACTTCAGATGTTCATTGGTTTCTTTACTGTGATAAATAACCTGTCGTGTTCTAAAAGCACTTGCAAGTGAAATCACCTCCAGCTCTTGTATGTGCCATGTCAAATCAAAGGATTTTAAGGAAAGAGAATCAACATTTATGGATGTTTAAAAAATTTAAAGTGAGATTCAATTTTTTTCCCCCTTAAGTTCTATTAGTATATTTTTTCCCTTCTTTTTTTTTTTCTTCCTCGCTCCTGAATAAAACTATACCTGTGTATGTGCAACTACGAAAACAAACTCTTTGCCAGCATGTGAGACTAGAAAGTAGCATTGACTTCCTCAGGCTGGTTCCATAGTAAAGAAGCATCTATGTGTTATGGTGTTTACTACACAAAGATCCATAAATCACATTTGTCTATTTATTCCAGGCATCAGCAGCCACAAAACGCCCTCAGTATTTCATTATGGGATTAAGACAGTTCAAAATATGAAAAATCAACAACTATAACAAACCAGAACAAAAGAAGAGATGAAGGTCATTTGATTGTTATAGCAAGAAGTTTGCTTGGTATGATGCTAGGAGGAAACCATGTTCTTTGCTATAGATTGAGGAGGAAAAACCATCTAATAAAATGAAATTGCTTTTTTTTTTAATCATTATTTTTCTTTCCACAAAAAGCAATCTGGATCACTTGAATACTGAATGAGTGATCAAGATTAACTGACTAAGAATTAGGGAGAAAGAGCAGTATCAAGGAGAAAGAGCAATACCACTGTGAGTTTCCAGTGCAATATCTTATCCATAACTGAGACAGATTTCTATTCCTGCAGAGAAAAGAAACCTACACCTTAAATGTCAAATTATGCTAGAAGGAAACATAATTTTAGTTCTGTAGAGTTTAAAAGTTCCATTCTGGTCCATGTAAACAACAAGCAGAAGTTCTGAAGCCTGTGGTTAGTGCAGTATAAATATGACACAACAAGATAAAATCAATAAAAAGAGATGAAGTTCCATTTTACAATAGTATAGGGATATTAAAAAGCCAGAGACACTAAGATGCAGATTTTGGTTCTAAGGTAAAGACTAAGGAATCCACAAGCCTCATTCCAGGATTAATCTTGCACTATATCATTGTATCTATATTTTTTTAAGGGAAAAAAAAAATCAATATTTTTATCGATGTATGATTGTTTGTACATCTGCACCTTCCTGGCTGAGCAGGAAGGTATTTTTGATTATGGACGGAGAAGAAAGGTATAGGGAAAATGCTTTGACTGAGGTCTTCCGATGCTTTGGAACTAAATATATATCAGCTAAAATTTTATTATATTTTCTGTAAATTACCCAGCACAGTAAAATACATATATTTTAATAAATATATATGTTTGAATATATATGCCTGTGTATGTGTGGGTCTAAATAATTTTTTTCATGCAGCTTATTAAATAAAGAATAAGTGTCAGAAAAGATAGTAGTTATGTCTTGATCTTTCATGTATAAAAATGTGATTTTTTCAAAAACCTTATATTCCAAGGACTTTTATTTTAGGAAAGAAATTTAATTTCTGCCTTGAGCATTTCATTACTTCATAATTTTTCTTGCATGTCTAGTAATTACAATATTAGAACAAAACTTCATTTGAGAGCAGATTATTATTTTTCTTCTTAAAAACAGATTGCACTGTTTCAACCCCTTGAATATTTCAGCAAATCATCTATCATTGTAAAGATATATCCTATATGTCACTTTCCATGTTAAGAAGATTTATTTGAGCACAGGCAGTTTATGCTTAATGGCAGACTTCTCACAAAAGCTTTTCTACTGATAAAGGTGTAACTGATTATTGAAGAAGGCTGAAAGAGAAGGGATCCTTGCCTTGTTTAGACCCAATATGACATGTAATGATAGCATCACGTTCTCATATGTGAACACATAGCAGATATTACCTACAGGACCTGTGGAGACCATACGGCTGGGATAGGAAAGCTGTGACAGACACTGATGCAGATTCAAATTAGTCAGTTGCATAAAACAGGAATATAACATGATTTTGCTGATTGGTACAAGACACAGGAGAAGGTCTGTTTAATTTATTTTTCAGAGGTTACTTTTTTATAATATTGTGCAATTGCATCTGTAAACTCCCCATTTTGTCTACCTAGCCATTCTTGTTTTTATTTCCCTATAGATATGTGCCAGTGTCTATTCAGAGTGCCATAAAATGGCTGCAAGCTCCGGGGAGGGTCCATGGACTTCTCGAGGTGTCCTGTAAAGGCAGGGGCTATTGCTGCCATGGGACCACACAGACAAACTGACAAACTCACTTTTAATTTCCCAGTTGTATGTGCACTTCTGTAGTGGGTTTCTGTGGCTGGGTTTTAGGAGCGCACGGGTCCGGCTACAAGGGTGACTTCTGTTAGAAGTTGCTGGAAGCTTCCCCTGTCTGGTGAAGTCAATGCCAACCAGATCCAGGATGGGCTTCCTGCTGCGGACCAAGGTCAAACCCATCAGAAGTGACAATAATGCCTCTGTGATAACATATTTAAGAACAGAAGGTTGCTGCACAGGTAAAAATTCCATCCAGGGAAGAGCGTAGTGAGAACATGGGAACAACAATGTAGACACCAAGGTCAGTGCAGAAGGGGCAGGAGGTGCTCCAGACACTGGAGCTGAGGCCCCTGCAGCCCATGGTGCAGACCATGGTGGGGGAGCTGTGCCCCTGCAGCCCATGGAGGACCATCGGGGTGCAGAGACCCACCTGCAGCCCATGGAGGAGTTGATGCTGGAGCAGATGGATGCATGAAGGAGTCTGTGACCCCGTGGGAGGCCCAAGGANAGGTCAAAGGATGGATCAGGGTCGTGCTGGAGCCCTGCAGCCCGTGGAGAGGGAAGCCCAGGCTGGAGCAGGTTTTTCCCGGGCAGGACTTGTGGCCCCCGTGGGGGACTCACACTGGCACAGCTCATTGGTGGACTGCACCCCATGGAGGAGTGACCCACGGAACAGCAGTTTGGGAAGAACTGTTGCCTGTGGGGTGGACTCACGCCAGAGAGGTCCATCAAGGACTGTCTCCCCTGGGAGGGACCCCATGGGAGCAGGGGAAGGACTCCTCTCCCTGAGCAGCGGCAGAAACAACAACTCACCATAACCCCCGTTTCCCATCTCCCTACACTGCTGGGGAGGAGGAGGGAGAACATGGAAGAAAGAAGGGGTGGGGGGAAGGTGTTTTTAAGATTATTTTACTTCTCACTTTTTTCTCTGATCCTGTTAGTAATAAATTTAAGTAATATCCCCACTTTGAGTCTGTTTGGCCCGTGATGGTGATCAGTAAGTGACCTCTCCCAGCTCTTATCTCAGCTCATGAATTCTTCGTTTGTTTTTTTTTTTTTTTCTCCTCTGTCCCATTGCAGGGGGGAGTGAGAGAGTGGCTTTAGTGGCTACCTGACGTCCAGCCAGGGTCAACCCACTACAACTTCTTTTGGGGTTTTCTGATTATTGGAAGAGTTCTCTTTCTCTGTTTTATAGGAGAGGGAGAGAAAGAGTTGAAAGGAGCAAAGTCTTTATTGTTTTCTGCATGGAAAACAGCAAGCTTTCAATTATTTTAGTCAGTATATCTGAATTTGAAGTTGCAGAAAATTTTTTACTTTTTTTCAGACTCCCTAATGTATTCTGAACAGGCCTAAAATTACACAGTAGACAGAGATACATACTTTTGCCCCCACCCCAATCATGAATTACTGAGGGAGAGAAATCTGAGGCCTGAACGATTCTAAAGCTGAGCCTCATTCAAAAACTCAGTCATGGTTTGCAATAGTGTCAGGAGTGGAGAAAATTTTCTCTGCAGAGGTTCTATGTCTTTCCTTTCTTTACAAGCTGCTGGACTTCTGTGGATTCACCATAGCTCTGTTGAAGCCATACGACCAGTGCTTGGCAAATTAATAGATTGTATTAGCTTTTATAAAGATTATCCACAGTAGTAGTGGGAACCTGCCAAGATACCTCTCCATCTCTGTCATCTACATGTAGTCTTTTGCCTACCATCTTAGCACTGGGAGTTATGAATTTTTTTTTGATCATCTTGAAACAACATTTTCTATTTTTTCACATTTTCAGAAAAAAAGGATGTTGAACTCAATTATCTATTTGTCGAGTCCCATATGCTTGTTGCTTTATGTTACCCCATAATGAAAAAGTGAAAGAATAGTGTGTTGTTACCAAATGCATATCAAATTTTTCAACCAACTTTTATATGTCGACTGCTTTTAATTCATCACAGTAATGTATTAATTAGTGTTCTGAAAGCAAAAGCAAAAAAAAAAAAAATGTGCTGGCGACAGCAGCTGCCATGCATCAAGTGGCAAGCAATGTGATAAACAGGTCATTGAGAGCTTTTATATGACCAGCGTATTCATGACACAAGCTAACTTGACAACACTGACTGAATAATTTAATCTTGTCATTTTATGAAGTAGTTTCTAAAATAATAAATTGCTGCAGCTTGGTAAGTTACTGAGCTATCTTTCCTCAGGATATCTGCGGGTTTAAAGCAGTCTTCTACTTTCCCATCCCTCAGCAGTGACAGAAGCTAGTGTGTTCATTAAAGCCTGCCACTCTTTGTAGCATGCACATACTTTTCTCTTTACCTATTGTACTGTAGAGTCTATTAATATAATCCTACCTTTCAAAATCCATAAGCATATAGCAAACCAAAATTATTCTATTATAGATTCTATTAACACCACATTACCTAGTTACTGCTAGGGCTCTTTGTGACATTTCTTAAATACTGATAAGTAGTCTCATTTCAGCTATGGACGAAAAGACCTGATTCTGTGAAGTGATGATACTTGTGGAAACTGCAGAGGAAAATTGCAAGGACAGCTCACCTGTGTGAAGAAACAAGGCTGAATTCTTAACAGGCAAGGATTTTCCAACACATGCTTGAAGATTTTGTGCTCTGCTTAGTAACTGCTTCCACCAGGTCACTGTGCTGTTCTTGGTTAAAACACCACTGCTCTTGGTTAAGATTGAGTATCTAGGAAATAGGAACAACAGTTAGCAAAAGGTCACAGGCTAGTTTCTTTCTTATGCCTTCTGAAACTCTGTATCTTCTGGTTTGAACGAAGGGGCAAAGATGATAGATATGTGAATATTGATTGAAGAAAGATTGCAACATTTCACTCAGAATGCAGAAGTAGGTGCAGATTGAAAGAGGTTTTCACTAAATCTTTATTCCCTCATCCTCTCTCCCTCATCTGTGGGCTACGGTAGTAAGTGGGCAATGCATCCTATGTGCATCATCAGAACAACTGAGACAGTGTAGCCTTTTTGGTAAAAAGCTTGAAAGTATTGGCACGTTACATTGACTCCGATGTGACACGGCCCATTTTAGCCAGAGAAATGAAAGTCTTTCTTCTTCCCTCCCTGTTATCAACCTCTGAAACCCCCAAATGCCAAAGTGTTCGGAGCATTTTAGTAAGAGGTTATAGTAAACATCTGTTTTGCTTTAAGATATCATGGTAGCTTGGTATGCTTTGTATTCAGGTTTTGGAGAAATTATTAGAGAGTATGATGAGCTGAGCAAGTGAAATATCTCATACAACGGCAATTTTCCAGGTAAAGTAAATAGGTCAATGCTATTTTCTAGCTATTTAACTTATTTTAAAATTTTTTCTGGAAGTGGGAAAGTTGCAGCTTAACAAAGGAAACATTTCCTAAGTGGTCAGGAGAGATGATGTTTTTAATTTTCTTCTGCTCTCAATAAAGAAAGGTCTGCTAGAAAACAGAGCAATGAAATCTGATGAGTTTTATTTTCTCATTTGAACAGTCTTTCCTAGACTATCCAAGATTCTGTGAAGATGTTTTGGTTATTCAAGGAAGAAGCTGTGTTAGTAACAGATGACTATGAGGAATCAAGAAGACTAACTGAAAATCCGTGCAGTGAATTTTGACTGCAAGAAAATGCTAAGTGCCAAGACTTGGATTTGACTAGACTGGGCTAGGGTCACTGTCGGCAGGAACTCTAATGAGCAAGTTTGCTCCAACAGAAGCCAGAAAAGTATGGATTCATGTTTATATCTTGTCCAGCATCAGCCATTAAGAGAAAGAAATGAACCTTACACTCTGAAAACATGGTGAGTCTTCACCACAAATTGAAATGGATACTAAATAGAATTTGCAGAGCCTATTATTTATTTAGTGCTAGAGGTGTTCATGGTACATTACAGAAATGTAAGAAGACAAGGTCCTTGCCCTAAGCAGCTTGCAATCCAAGTTAGATGGCAACAGATAATAAATACAGACTCTGATACTGAATGAGCGAAAAGGAAGGACAGGATGCCAGATTAAAAAACGGGATAGTGCCCTCAGGAGAACACTGTTTCTATAGAGGAATTTTTTTCCTGTTTTGGCAGGAATATGTGTGTATGTTGGAGTCTTTCACATATTTCTTGCCAGTTTGTCAGCTGGTTTTTTTTTACCTTTTTATTGTGGGCTTTTTAAAAGCTCCATATCTGAGTATCAAATAGATTACAATGCCAGTATGCAGTAGAGTTAAATTATTGTATTGGAATATACACATTCAGGGCCAGAAACACATGAAAAATTTGAAGCCAGTTGGGAGGAAGACAAAAATCTTTTAATCATATACCTAAATTCCTTTTTACCCCTTGAAAATATAGAAAAATCAGATTCTTTTCCTTTTTGGGTTATTTTATAAATTCTTTGAGCTATAGAGTATCTTGTGTCTCACTTTAAATGAGATTCCTCTCTCTAATCCCATTTCAGTTATCTAGCATTTTATGTTTGCAACTTTTTAAAAGTAAAAAAGAAAAGAAAATGTCAGTTTATATTAGCTTATGGAACAGGCTAAATCAGTATTAATCAAGTTTGTTACTAAAATTTAACATTGCCTGTTAAGGGAAAGGATTTGAAAACAATGGTGCATACAGCTGGTCAAATGTGAGAAAGGGTGAAGAACACGTGTAGTTATAGAAGCTGAAAGCCCAGTTCAAAAGTAGCAAAAGTTTGGTCCTTTGTCCTGCCTGGGACTTGCCCTATGTCCGGCAGGAGCTTCAGGAGCGCAAGAGGCTTCCACCAAGCCTCTGAGTTTCTGGCACATCAGCAGAGGCAGACTCAGCCCTGGGTCAGAGAGAGGGGTTGGCAACTGCACTGCTGTCTCTGCCCCCTGAAGGGTCTTTTTCCCCTTTGGGAACTCTGCCTAGACACAGAGCACATAAGTATCAACATGCTTGATATCACTGGTTGAGGCAACACAGACCTCTTCAGGAAAAGAATCACCATAATGTTTTGAAAGTTTCTAAGTTATTATTGTAAGAAGCCACAATGCAATTCCATTATTAATTGCATTTTTATTATCATATACTGCAGTAGATCATTATTCAGTATTTTTCCATGTAATATTTATGACAACTATCTGCAGATCTGCAGACCCAGGAGTCAACACTGCCTTGTTAAAAGTTAAGAAAGATGTCTTTGTAGACATACAATCATAGGATTTAGGTAAAAAGCATATGGACTGACTTCTGGAATAATTCAGGCTCTAGAATTTATCATTGTATGAAATGATAAATTTAAAAAAGAAAAAGAAAGATCTCCCTCAAATTAATCACCTTCCACTTTTAATTTCAAAATTATTAGGGATAGAAAGAGTCTAGCAGTAGCTTTAGTAAGTTATTTGATGGTAAATTTCTCACAGTTTTGGTTAACTGATTTTTTGCTTTAAATTCCAACTCGTTTCTAATCTGAATTTATCTAGTTTCAACTTCAAGTGTAAGCTGAATGAATCTCATAACCTTTACCAAAAATTTGTCTGATATATTCAGCAAATGTGTGTTAAGATACATACAGGAGTTTGCTCTACTGAACAGATGAAATTAGGCAAGTGGGCAAACTTGTTAATTTCTGTGATATTGACTAATATCAGTAGAATACTAAAACTGACTGCAAAATCTTGCAGGCAAAGCTCAAACTCCTGAATCCTTTGCTGATCTATCAAAGGGAATACAAAACGATGCACATGGGAGGGCAAGAAGGAAAAAATACCAACTCTTCACGCATAAATACAGACCTGAAAGAGATCTTGAAGTGACCAGGAAAATCCTCTAAAACCATTCAGTCAGTTTGACAAGTCAAAAAGACAAAACTAATGTTAGATTTTTCAGGAGAAGAAATTGTGAACAAAATGTAATTACTATGCCACTATTTCTATCATATTTCACATCTTAAAATTTACAATTTCTGTCACCATTCTCAAAAGCATGTAGCAGATAGAGGAAAGTAGGGAAAAGAGTGATTCATTTCACAAAATAGGAAATGGCTTTCTTAAAAGCAGAGGTTACAAAGCTCAGCACTTTTTATTCTGTAAAAAGGTAGTGAAGGTCTTTAAAAGCATGACTGTCTCACCAATAAAAGTACTTGGAAAAAGTAACAGACACTGCTTCTCAGAGCAAGTGAACTATTGGCAGACAAGAGTTTGAATCATTGAGTTTAAACCAAGCAAAACACAGAGTCAAAGATTTTGCGATCTTTTGTGGGATTCTTTGCCATGGGATCCCATTGAGAAGTCACAACCTGGCAGATGTAAAAAAACTAAGGTGGGCAATTGCTGTAGCAGGGGGGAGGGGAGAGAGGGAAAGGGAGTTTATTTTTTCATGGCAGTGGGGGAGTGGGGCATTTGTTGGCACTATAGTATGGTTTGTACTAATTGCAATGCAGAGGGACATGGCAGGAAGAAGGGGAAGGGATAGGCTACTGCTCTGACAGGAAAAAACTCAGAATCCAATTTTGCTTTACCTGAGGTCACATCACCTACTTCTTATATTTTCATATATATAAATATATATATTTGTATATATATGTGTATATATATGTTTTCATATATATATATATATATATGTGAACACATCTATAAATGATAGGGTTTTTTTTTTTTATGTGAGAAATCCATTCATTTCATTGTTTCCCTGTGAGTGGAAGCTGGACCTGGATTTTCTCCAAGGTAGAAAATACAGAAACCCAACTTTGCAAGAAATACGTCCTCCGTCTGATGTTACTAAACTATAGAAAAAAGATTTGGTGATGTCTTCAGGCTGGTCACATGGACAAAGTGACACACCAGGTAAAATTGTTTGGCTTTATATTTGAAGGCAGGCTTTTGGAAATCAAGGTCAAGGTCAAAAGGTTCTCTTTTTCTTTGGAAGGAGAGCAGAATGAGTGGCTTTGGAAAATGTTATAAAGGGATTGCCAGCAGGATTTAATACAGTGTCAAAATGAAGGGATGAGGAGAGAAGAAAAAAAATGACTCATGCTTACCCTCTTATCTGACATATCCTGCAATCTCAGTCTTCTCTAAGGGGTGTGCACTTCCTCCTGATAAATTCCCTTTCAAAGGACAGATCCTAGCATCTGATTATAGGTTAGATCTGAAGTAATTAACTTAATTGAAGCAACCTAGGGGTAGAAATACAGAGCGGATGTTCATGGGATTAATTTCTGATGTGATTTGGGATGAGAATTGTCCCCTACAGCAGGGACCACATGTGACAATACATGAGACTGTCTAAGGTAATGTAAATCCATACAACCCCAGATAATTTCAGAAGCATGCTGTGCTATGCGAATAACTTTTTTCTAGCCTGTGTTTCTCTGTGCCTACTACACCTTTTCTTTTTATGCCAGATGGGAGTGGGGGTTTTTACTGGTGTGTAAACAAAGCACAAACATTTGTACATCATGTGTTCTGCACACCTAAGTTGCTAGCTGCAAAAACATATGAAGACACAAGATACTATTATCCTGACATTTTAGCTGAGGAGAGATGTGTGGGTGAGAGAATAGATGTGCACTATTTCTGTTTTGTAACACTTCTGTCTATCCAACACAGCATGAAAAGTGCTATGCTGCCTAAAGTAGAGATTATTTCCTGACAGTCAGAGTCCTCAGCTTTGTGCTCCCTTATAAGCTGTCTAAGGTAGCTTGTACCTCATTATATGAATTATGATTAAAACCAGGAGGGGAATGGTGTGACTAGGAAGTTTTACGTTGCGGAATCATCAAGTGGTCCTACAAGAGATTTAGATTAAGTGGCATAAAGACAATGAGTTTAAGATGTAAATTCCACTCTTTTGTTAAATCTTGCTCTTAGTAAAGCCGTGGTCGCTTTCTAAAGATTGTAATCTGTAATTTAGTGAATGGTTGGTATGTTTCTTGGGGCAATACATAAGACTGGAAAATGTACTGTATTTTAATATAATACAAGGCAATATGGATCTTGTAATCTGGCATTACATGTTGACAATTATCAACCTCAATTATTTTACTATATAAAAACAGGCTAAATGGCTTTGAAATAGCAATGCTTTCTGTTTGAGTCTAAATGGCACGCTTTTAAGAATAACCTAACTACTAATGAAATCAGGGTTTTAAGGATAGTTACTGACACACTTGCATTACACAAGGTTATATATCATTCCTTTCTTACATTTATCAATTCACTGTTGATGTATGAAAATGGTTGTTTAATTTTTAGAGAAAATTCAGGAAGCTATTATATTAAACTATCAGGTCTGCACTTTATTATTATTATTCTTTGTTATTTTTGCTGCATTGATATCATCTGATAAAGAGAGAGATTGGATCCATTTTTTTTCCACGCTGGCAAAATTTATTGGTATTTCTCAATTGTTGGCACAGGCCAGAAGGAAAACATTTTTATAGTGCAAAATTAGGTATTGAATATTATGGAAAATCTCTTGACTTTTTGGTTTTTTATTGTTTCTTGGTTGGTTGGTTGGTTTTGTTTTGGATGTAGTGTTGGTAGGGATTTTTTTGGTTGGTTGGTTTAGTATATACTTTGAAACATTTATACTCCTCTATAATGCATACATTCACCTATTTGCTGCTCTGCAGCGTGGAAGAGGGCAACCGTTGCTAGTTTGTTCTCTGATGAATTACTGGACCAGGCTAAGGACCTCATGTGGCTTTACTTCAGCTTCTTTTTACTTCAGCTTCTTTTTACTTCAGCTTTACTTCTGCAACTTCAGTTGCAGAGATCTTGTTTGGTTGGTGTTTTTTGCTAGTTTGTTCTTGTGAGTTTTGTTTCTTTGGTTGTTTTTTTGTTTAAGTTATTGACATGTTACTCACTATTCTGAGCAATAACATTGTGAAACGCACTTTGCTAAGGGTGAAAGTCTTTCCTTTTAGCTTGTCATTATGCTTGCTTTTATTAATCTTGTCACATGGCTTCTTATCATTGACCTCACCCACATCAATACATAGAAAGAGGAGTGATATAGGAGACATTATTACCACATATATTTCTCTTTTAATTGTTCTTCCCAGTTTAATTTTTAAAGGTAAATTTATTCTAAGGGAGTCCACTTGTCTACTAAAGCATTGCTGTTTTCCTGACAAAGGAAAGAAGGAATCACTGACATTTTTCCTTTAAATAGACCTCATTACACCTGCTCTGTGAATACTTTGGAGACGTTTTTTGGTACTGTGTAATTTCTACTGTGCACTTAAAATTGTTAATGCTAAAATTATTATCCCTAAAAAATCACTATGGGCTAGCAGGTCCAGACTTTATTGCACTGTTGTGTATGCAAATCTAGGCTTAGTTTTATGGTAGGCATTATGCCCAGAGTCTGAAAAAAAAAAACAACCAAAAAACTCCAAACCCCAAAACTATTAAAAATAAGGCCTATAATAAACATCTTAGCTTATTTCAATAAAAGAAGTTTGCAGGAAATTATATCTTACAATATCTTTCTGCTGCTTAAGGTATGTTGTTGCTCAGCAACAGCATCTATTTGGACTATAGATTTAGACAGTAAATTAAAGGATTCAAAGGATTTAGGCTGTTGTTTTCATGCCAATAAGTGACTAGTCTTTAGAAGTACCCCAAAGGATGCTGTATGTAAGTGCTCCTTCAAAGGTTGATAATTAAACCACAGGAAAAAGTTTTCTATACAAAATAGAAGAAAGATAATTCAGATGATTAAGTCTATAAAATTTGTCTTACTGTGGTAGACCTGACTGACACAAGACCCAAGTGTAGTGGTCCATACTGACTCATAAAATTCTTTGGCAATATTCCTATAAGTGAGGGTTACTATATCTGATCTTAATGTTTTTAGAAATTAATGCGGTATTAATAGCATGATAATAGTTATTACAGAGCCCATAAAAATTCTTTTGTATTTTAAAAAGTATGGATTGAACTTGAAGCATAATTTCAAGGTTATTTACTGATATCTGCTATCTTTAAAAAACTGGCAGTTTTTTAATAATCATAGTAAACTAGTGATTATTGACAAATTAATTTAATTGAATATTAAGAATTTTGATGTTACTAATAATCCTACCTCTTATGTGAAAAGGCACTAAGCACACACAAGACTGAAAATATGATTCATACCCCAAAAGATTTGCAATCTAAGCACGTTTCAGGGCTGGAGAAATTGGATGAAAAATAAAAATAACTTTGGCATCTATTTTTCAGTGATCTATCACTGAGGTCTGAAAGCCTGAAATAACACTGAAATATCACTAAGTGTGCACCCTTCCCTGTCTTTCTTCACAGAAGTTGACTGATATGTTTGGATGTCTGCTCATTCAAAAAATTTCCCATAATATGAAATATATGGTTAAGATTGGTCTTCAAGGATTGCATAAAGACAAGCTGTACCTCTAATGTTTCAGGGACTGAGCTCAGTATAGATTTTTTTTTTCCCATTTATGCGAAGGACATAATGTATTCTGATTCAAATCTAGGGAAGCATTATTTGTTTAATGTCTTAATTATTTTTTAGGGTCAGAGGTGAAGTGACACATATCTCATTCTACTGGAATTACTTGTGGAATTAATGGTAGGGAGGCAGTAGATGAATGAGATTTGAGTCAGATTATCATTGTTACAAATCTAATAACTTTCAATCATCGATACAGCTGAGCTTTCATGTGAATATCTAAAGTAAACTTTCCCTTTTCTATTATCGTTTTTGTCATGTCTATGAGATTTTATTAATAGGATGAAAGGAGCCTTAAAAAACAACATTGACTATTATATAAAAATTATGAAAACTGTAATAATCATATCAAGAGGCAGAAAATTCTGAAAAATAATTATTTTGTTTGGGTAAAAAAAAAAGCCTATGTAATGATATGATAAGGAAACATTTCAAACTTTAAAATTACTTCCAAAGAGAGTTTAGTAGTCAATACTTAAAGTAGCTGTTTCCTATTATGAAGACTCAAATATTACGCAGTAAGGTGATGAACAGTATTTCCTATGGATAATCTCATAATCTAGGTACTTATGACACAAAAGAAACACAAAAGAAAAAAAAAGGAAAAGAAAGTAATATTGGATGCTAATTTAGATACTAAAGAGGTGATTGTTATGAATACCAACCATCAACAGTTTATGAAAAATATAGTCTGTCAAGCTACATTGATATTGGTTTTTTAGGTGATTGCTCTGCTTGACAAAAGTAATATTGATGTATTAGTCTTAGACTTATATGAGCAATTGACCTTGTGCTACAATGTATTTTGTTTAAGGAAGCTGGTTGATTCCAAATCAGTCTGGCACATAATCAGTGGATTAAAGGCTGGCTAACTGATAGGTCATAAAACAAAAGTGTTAATGGGATATTAAGACAGCGCACTGTTCCTGAGATCGTGCAGGTAGAGCTTTCTGACGTTATACTATAAAGCATTCTCTTTAGTTATCCTAACTTGACAAAAAAAAGTAGAAGGTATGTAAGAGATGTAGTAGTAACTAATCCGATCTTCTTATTTGTAAAGAGGACTATAAGCAAACAATTAATACTTGAAATTGCTGAGCAGAACAATTTCTCAGAGAAATGGAGGCCATTAATAGCACAAAAGGCTGTTCTGAGACACAGTGGCTCTATGGTTCTTGGTATCCATTGTCTGATGAGAGTCATTTCAGCCTGCGGCTAATATAACAAAACCTACAGATTTATAGGTTTCCATGACACAGGGACTCTTGAAGGGGGATGAAGAAGGTTGCATCCCCTGTGTATTTGGAGAGAACATCACATATGTGTATCAAACATAGATTTTAATGTAAAGCATGGAAAAGCTCCAAGGCTTTGAAAATACATCTGTTCAGCAGCACAGTAATCATGATTTCAAAACCGCATCGTTCATAGGCAATGCTGTGGAGTACATCAGTGGAATCCTTTTACAGTAGAAGCAGCAATAGAGACCACTTTATGACCTTAAAACCATTGAAGTGAATATTGTTTATTGAGTTTTTTCATTGTTTTTAAAATTTATTTTTTTGTAGTTGAATGTAACTAATTTTTGATTGCATTAAGTAGATATTTAGTTTTGCAGTTTTAAGAAACATTCACCAGATGTAGCTGAAACACGGATTTTGTGGAAAAAAACCTACATGGAACAATGCTGGTTGAAACTCAGCCACTGTGTGAAATAAGCCCCTTCTGAACTCCTTCAGCCTTAGTGTCTACTGAAGAACACATTTGTATTGGTTTCCTCAGAACAAATTTTCATCATCTCTGCCTTTAACTTTGTTTTTAGACAGTATTTTGATTTAAAATAATAAATTTGCTATGTTTTGGTTTATAACTACATCCTTGCTAATTCAGCCACACATTTTGTCCCTTAATTTTGGAGTAGACATTAAACCCCCTCTAATTTCTTCTATGGTAATGCTTGTAATCAACACATTAGACTTGACATGATGATCATGACTACTGAACGTTAGGGAGAGAATTAAATGAGGAGTGATGGCATTACAGTAATTTTCATGGATCGGGAAACAACAAATTTGCTTAAGAGTGGCTTCACTTGTAATTTCCTCAGAGCATAAGGACACAAGCTAAAACTTGCTCTTCTTGCATAAGCATGTGCCAAAGCTTTCTTGCTTCTCACCAAAACCACTTGTTAAGTCTCTACTAAAGTCTAAACATACTTTAATACTTTTTCTAGATTATAGAATTTAATTTGTACAGAGCATGTCAGTAACACTTTGAGAGACTTCTGAGAGCAACACGGCATTTTCGACACATTTTATTTCGACTAGAGCAAGGAAAAACTAATATATAGTTTAGAAATAAAAAGCCTTTTTTCCTTTGAAATAGTCACAAAACAGTCTTAAAGTTCTCTTGAAACATTCTCTAGATTTTAGTGTGAGGAAAACTCATTTGTTTTCCTGAAATTTTTAATTAAAAAAACCCAAAATGTTTCTCTGCAGATCCAGGCTGTATAGGTTCCCATTTGAACAAATAGTAGAGAGAGAGTTTTACCTTGATTTGATATATATCATCGCATCATTTAACCTTTTGATAGTGCCTAGTGGTCATGACCACCATGGCATCCATATAGTAATATATTTGTGTCAGAGAAAATATAAAGTTATGGGTTTTATATTTATATGTATTTCAGCTTAGTTGGACTTTAGATGGCAGTAACAGTCATGAGAGACACTACTGAATAAAGGATGGAACTATGTTAGTTACTTAATATCAAAGTTGTGGGTGATACTAACATGTCATGGAGGAATAGCTTCAATCTCATTTCAAAGCATCGTGTACCTTCTCTGAAGACAGCCTAAGGACCTCAGCAGGTAAATTCTGAATCCATCTGATACAAGAGTAAAGACACCATAACTTCATTTGATCTTTGACCATGTGTTTAAGCAGTCGTTGCTTTAACTTTTTATTTAACACTGTTGCTGTAAGCAGATGGAAGGTATCACCACATTCTGATCTGCAAGTTCTTTGTTTTGGGAGATACAGCAGTGCTTATATACACAGGTCTAGATATATGCAAGCAAAGCTTCTGCTGGTATGAAAATCTTGAAATTAAGAAAGTAAATTATTCCTGTGCAACGAATTTTTTGTCATGTGTCTGTTCCTTAAAACAATATCTAGTAAACTTAACCCATCACTCTTTATTTAAGCAAGCCACAGAGCTAGGACGCGAGTGTGGCATGAAAGTGACATTTTGGGTTTAAAAGGTTGATATTCATTCTAGACCTGTCTTACATAGACAACAGAGTAAATTAATCTCAGGTGTAACTCAGATAGGATGACACTGGAGATAAAATTTGGCCTTTTGTATCGAACTGTCTGACCTACTGTCTTCACTAGTCTATAGACTTTCTTTTACAACATGTCTTTTAGCACAGACTGAATTTGGAAAGGTGAATTTTCTTTGGCAAGGTGCTGGAGCTCTTAAATTGCATTGTTCTGCAACAGTGAGAATTTAGTCTAATTAATTTAGCCTCCTTTTTCATACAATGAATCCTTGTGAAACAGTTTCTGTAAGCATCATAGTTAAGCATCCACTGAGTAATTTGTATGCTCAAGTGCATGTTTAGAAAGTGTTTGTCTTTTTGCTACTTTTCTTATATTGGTGGTATCTGATTGACAGACATGTCTGAATACTTCAGATATTGTCTGCTGACTGAGCAGTTACAGCATTCATTTTTTTGACGGATAAGTGAATGAAAAGTTAACACTGACTATCACTGTGCATGAATGCCACATTTCACTTGCAAATAGACATATTCATGGCTACCTGCCATCCCCAGACACTTTTTCAGGAAAGCTGTTATTGCTGATTTAACTCCCTTCATCTGTTGATGCAGTGTTCTACAACAGAGGGAGACAATGAGGATTTTCCAATACTACTTTTTACCACTGGTTACAGGAATACACTTTTTAGAATCAATACTGTATGAAATTCTTTTCTACCTAATTGTGTGTGTGTGTTCCTATACGTAGGGAATGAGGACAGATCACTGTTGTAATTATCAGCTGGAAATAGAAAAAATTCTCTCTTTTGTTTCCTAGCGGTTGAAGCAAAATGTACAGACTTCGGGGTGTTCTACTCTTGAGTTACCTGCTTTCTATTTATTTATTTTCTGCAACAACTAGTAAATATGACAAAGTGTAACATAAGCACAAGCTGCTAAGTGTTTATCTAATTTTTTTTTTATTACCCGTGGGTCTGTAAAAGTAACATATTTCATCTTTTAATTACTAACCTTTTAAATATTGATCATACCATGCAGTTCTGCAGTAGACATACATCTATCTTGTCTGAGGTTTAAGATTTTTCTTACTGTTTCCCAGCCTTTATAGTATTGAAGACAACCAATAAGGAACCCGTGTGGAGTAATACGTTTTCTTTCAACTGGATCTGTCCTTACAGAGGTATGTTGCTTTCCACCCTTTCCCCGTCCTTACCTTTACTGTCTGGACTTCTGCTCCAGCTGGCAGTTTATGAAGGGTGTTATCAAATGATATCCAGCTAAAGCATCCAGACAGCAACACTGAAATTATTTGTACATATAAACATATTGACGTAAGCCTGCGAATCTTCAATATATAATATAATAACATAAAATAAAATAAAACAATAATATAATAAATATATATCCAAGCTAGCTTTAGACTAGTTGCAGTCCACTAAGAGCTTGCTGCAGCCTGGGCTGGCAGGGTGGCAGCTGCAGCACCCAGACTCTCCAGCAGTGGTTGCAGAAGGGAGCTCTCTGCTGCTGCATTTGCACTCTCACAAACTGTTGTGCCTTTATCTGAGTGTGCTGTAAACCCAATAGCTTAATCAGGATGAAACACTCTTTTAACTCACATTTTTTTGATCTATAAAGTTAATGTTTCAACTTCTAACACTGAAAAAACGGAGGCTATACTCTGTACGAAACTAGCCACGGGAAAACAGCTGCTGATACCTTGCTTAAATCTTCTGGGAGCAGCATCTCCATGAAGCCCTCTACCTTTCCTTTGAAGTAAAGGTCAAGTATGCAGTTTGCTTTAAGCTAGCCAGAAGACTCTGCACATACACATGAAGCTGTGCTCACTTGTTAGAAGCACTTGCACAGTCCTTTGAAATTAAAGTACTGCATAAACAATTTGTTAAAAGTATTTACTGGCTTTAGGGATCTCTCTTCAAAGGTGGTGGGTCCTTTGATATTATGTATGACTTCTAACGTGATTGTTTATACCATAAATGACCACAAGAGAAGTATCTGAAGATGTAATTTCCTTTTCGGTAAAGCAGTATAATTTTTCTAGATGTGCCAGTAGTTACTCGAAAGCCAATTTTATGGCAGAAGGTGAAAGAGACTATAATAAAAATCAATTTGGAGCATGGCCTAGAAATGTTCCTTCTCCCTGCAGGTTACAGACACTTTTTACATTTGCTCATGAACCATCACTAAATGATTAATCGCTAAATGGAGAGGTATCACTTTTGCTTTGTTAATAAATAAGCAGAAAAATTGAGTATGTCTTTTCTGAAAACCAGAACAAGACCAATAATAGATTAAATCTATAACAGACTGATCTTTTACACTTGGTTCCTCAGTCAGAATTTGACTTCATGTGACACTTTGAACTCCATTACACTCAATTTGTGCCTGTTTACAGAATATAAAATGCATTGCATGCATTTTCTGTTGATACACATGAAATAGAAGTAAACAGATCTCTACTGCAGAGTTTAAGTACAGATCTGAACTTTTTGTCAGTGGGAATAAAGATTACCAATATCTAAAATGAAGATTTCAAGTCTCAGGCTAATTGGAGTGGTGTAGAGAGCAGTCTTAACTAGAACATTCTCTCATGATTAGGCTACATGAAATGTGAATTTTGCAAAGCAGTGACTAAGTGATAAAAGAGGCTCAAGTGATGCATAGAACTGTCCTTTAGATTCTTCTCGAATTCGTACTTTGACTGACTGTATGTTCATATAATAATCCTTTTTCCCTCTGAGAGAAGTCCTTCCTCCTTCATTGCACAAAATTTGCCTGCTACCCACTTGGTAGGAATCTGTCAGAATTTTATCATCGTAGCTCAAAATGTGGCCAAGTGTTTTATTTCCTGTAAATACTGTTCTGATATCAGATTGAAATAATTTTCTTATGGTCTTTGTTATCCTATGGATCATGCTTGTATCTGAGTGATCCACGAAAGTCAATAATTATCCTTGTAGAAGTGGACTGTGCTGGAAAAAAAGCCAGATAAAAGATTAAAAATTGTTTTCTAAGGCGGACAAACCCTGATTTTTGTACCCACAAACTGTAGTTTGATGGGCATGTTTTCAGCTGTGAGTAGAACTGAACAAAACTTACTTTCTGTTTCAAAGAAAACATTAATATTTGAAAAATTCATATTGTTCTAGATTAGAATGGAATATAGATTCATTTATTTTAAAAGAAATAAAAATCTTGTTTCAAAGGAAAATTTGTATTAGTAAAATGTCCTGGAAAATTGTCCTGTTGAATTTTCCCAAAGCCAAAGGGATCAGCTGGCTGCCCCAACTCAGGGAAGATCCTTGAATTGCTTTGCCTCCAGTCACCACAGTCAGAAAGCCTGTGAGCTGTCAGAGCTCCTACTGAAGCTCATATGAGGCTCTCCTCGCCTTAGTTCTGCTTTTGTGTGGGCACCACAGTCTCCACAGGAGCCAGCAACTCGCTGGTCATCCCGGCTTGACACTTGCTGAAATACAGCTCTTGCCCAGCCCCTTCACTTGGATTTCTCTTTTTTAGACAGCAAGGCATTCAGGATGCGTGGAAAAGATGTTCAGATCTCTGCCTGATCTGATGTCTTCAGCTCCTGATCCCTATGTTTAGATGTAACTTCAGGGATTCATCATATTTCAATGCCTCTGGAGGTGCACATAATGGCCAGTTTAACCCTGAAAATCTCTGGGTATAGGGAAGTTTTCTGGAAATTACAGTTCTCAGAAAATCCATAAAATGATATGACAGAAATATTGTGGTGTGATACTTATTTCCTTTACAGATTAAATTCTGTGAAAGTTTAGACAAATATTTTAGCAGTTCATGTGTCAGTATTTCCACAGGCTTCATTAAGATATCTCTTATTGTCTGAGACAAGAGGTGGTCATACTTAATATTGTTCCATAGAATGGACATTCCAGCTGTGATTGAAATGTTTGCTGTGAAAAGGAACAAAGAAACAAATGCACCTTGAAGTGAGGATTCCCAGTTCTGCAGGAGGCAAATGAATGGGACCATTAGTGGTGTAAACTGATGAGCATTTCTGATAGCTGCAAACTTTTTCAAGAACAGGTACAAGAAATCAAGGGGTAAATTTGGTGTCTGTAGAGGGGAACAATCGCCACTGAAGAGCTCTTGTAAAATATTTAAATACCCTTAGTTTTTATCTGCAGCTTTAATTCTCCATAAAATACATTCTATCAGTACTTACCTGCCAAATATTCAGATGCCTCTAGCTTTGTGTTTTATATTAAGTTTTTATTTCTGTCAATTTGTATTTTAGATTGCAAATCAAGAACCTTTCAAGATAGTTTTGATTAATTTCGGGCACAACGTGGCTTCATTTATTTTTTATGTTTTGATGGTAATTTACCATGGCATAAAATTGTTTTGCATTAAACTACACTCATGAATCAAGAGTCTTTTCCATTAACAAGATCCATTTAAAGAATAAGCCCATCTACAAATCAACTATTTTGTGTCAGTTTCTGTAATTATTGTTTAGCAAGAACTGGTACTATGGCACCGTGAATTATTCAGTGGATAGATGATTTAGAGAAATAGAACAGAAATATTAATATAACTGGTACTGTGCTAAATTATCTGGCAGAGGCCATGGTTTAGGGTCTGTTATTCACCAAAGTGGAAAGAGAGAGCTTTAGTTTATGCTGCTTTAGATTGCAACAAGATTTTTTAAAGAGGCTTCTATTCATTAGGAAATTATTCAGACAGACCTCAGCTTTCTATGTGGGAAGCAGAGTAATATCTAATGACAGGAGCAGCTAGGTGCTTTAACTCCAACCTATGTGTTTTTAAATATTTATATATTTATTAAATATTTATTAAATATGTGTGTGTGTGTATGCTTATGTGTGTATGTAAATAACATATTCAAAGAAGCACTCCCTTGTACATAAGGTTGTTTAGAAAGGCTGGCATATTAAAAGGAGATCAGGTAGCATCCATGGAGTTTATTCGTAACACATTTGTTCTGAACAGTCTTTTTGAGCTTATTTCGGTTTATTTCAATGTTGACAATATTTTTGTAGTATATTCAATAATTATGCATTATTTACAGTAGTGCTTTATGTCACAAGATTATAAATAACAAAATTATCCCATTAGTCCATTTGTAATTTTTACTATTTGTTTCTGTCTTTGTCCTCATGATTTCAGCAAATGTAGTTAATATAGCAGATAAAATTTTCTGAAAGTATGGATGAAAATTTTTGGCTTTCGTCAAATTTGGCTTTCATCAAAAACCTAAAAATAAGCAGCTGAGGCAATGAAAATACTATTTTTATTCCTCTCCTTGCAAACTTTTCAGTCTTTTACTATTTGTCTTTTAATTTGCTCTAATATATTAATGAGTATGCTTATGAAGCATTTCAAATTTGATCATTCAGAGCATATATGGCAAAACTCTGACAAACTAACATCTTCAGCTATAATAATGGTAGAGACTCTTATTCTAAAAGGAAATGGCTGATATTAAACAGGAATATTTTAGAAGCTATGATGAAATGTAATATAGCTTGCTGTAGTTGAAATGGTTTCAGTGGCTGATGGTCAAATTAAGCCCATTTGTTTTCGTACTGCTAATATTTTTTAATCACGTCAGCAATTCCCACCAGTCAAGATTTAACTAGAGCTTCCTGATGTCCTCACAGTTTTCTGAGGTAATCGATATCTTCTCTTTACAATCAGTTTTAGTTTTCAGGAGTAAGGCAGTAGGCAGTCTTTTCCTCAATGCAAGTGAAGTGGTGCCTCCTTACACCTGCAGACTGACATCAAAGCTCTGAGAAATAAGAACAAGGCCATTTATCTCAGTAGGTGTTAACTTACATGTCTCAAAATGATTGCTTTACATCAAGTTTCTCACCATGCCTTAACATTTCAGTGTAGTTGAAGTATATAAGGCCATGACTGCTAGTTAGTTGCTTGTAGTATATCAGGGGACTAGCTTAGGCCACAGAGGACGTGGGATCAGACAGTTTCATCTCTGAATCTAACCCGAGCTTCTATTTCCCTGTTGGATATCTTGGGAGAGTGGGAGCCAGCATCACTCTATTAGTTACTCGGCTCATTTTCAAGCTCTGAACTGGAAGAAGAGCGAGAAGTATCTTCATTTCTCTTTGCTTCACTTCACTTCTTGTGTGTGCTTCACTTCACTTCACTTCACTTCTTGTGCTTCTCATTTAATTTTCTGGTTTGCTTAGAGTTGTGTCCAAATCACCAGAGCAGAGATCCCAAGACTGAAGGACATTGAGGGCATATGTCATGACTGTTGCTCAACATCTCTTTTTAATTGCTTGTCATTAGGCTTTGTAACAACCTGATATGAGACCTGTCACAGCACATTTGCTAGCATCAGAAGTCAGTCCTCAAAGGCCCGCACTGACAGGAGAACCTGATTCTACTGTTAGGGGTCCTGCTGTCTGTGGTGCAGTCAAACCAGAAATCATGTCACCTTTAGAGAGCTGAAAAGAATAATTGATGTTTTTATTGTATTACATTTGAAAATAAAAAATACTGCTTCTTTTACTTTATGTGAACATGTGCATATAGAGAAATTTCCTTTCAAAGGGGCACTTTCAGAAAGAAATCCAAGACATGAAAATCTGTTAGCTTAATCTTACCTTGAAATCTTTGTGAAATTTCAGGCTTCTCTCTTCTGGGTTTAAATGTCTTGCTTATGAACTCCTGGGAAAGATCACAGACTGAAATCTCCACAAAGCATGCTTAATGCTAAAGGGCAACATTTCCATTCTTTTTTTTTTTTTTTTTTTAATTTGGTTTCTTTGATGGCTACAAGGATTTCTTGGTAAGAGTAGCACACTGCTTTACTATATGTCTCAATTGAGCTACCCTTCCTGCTCTCAGAGGATTAATTGGAGCTCCCCTACCACTTTAAGTGGTTAATAAAACATGTATCTGACAAGCAAATCAATTCAACCGATCCCCCTGCCTAGGTAAAAGCTGTTAAGCACAAATTCTAGAAATTTGAGAAAACACTAAAAAACAAGCAGTCTCTACGCCACTTCACTGTAAAATGAGATTCCTGAAGTGTATGACAATTAGCTGTAATGGATGTTCTGCCAAAGCCTAATACAGAGCCATGCATTTTTTTCCCTGATGATGTTTAACTACAGTTAAATATGCCACGTTGACATTTGCCTGCAATTATCATGGAGCCATATTGAGATCTTCACTCTCTGAAGAGATTTTGAATGACTACAGTATCTTCTAGGATAACATGTCTTGTTTTCATTAATCTTTGTAGTGACTTTTGCTGTTGACAAGCCGTGACTTGAACCCAGCTTCTGTCTTTGGGAGCTTGCATAACTTTTTCTGTGTAATTAAGAAAAAAAAAAAAGTTCCGAATGAAATTCCAAACAGGAAACATTATTAAATATTAAGATGATTTCAGGCCCTCACACAGTAGGTTCTTGTTTCATTCAAAGTTTTTATTCTATGTCCTTTGTTGCAATGTGATCTAAAAAACTATATGTATATCTAAATATTAGCTAATATAAACCATTTGAAAACTCTAAATCTGTTTATATTCTGACTGTAACTGAACTCAAGACTGATGTTGTACTCTCAAGTTATGAGAAGGATGCAGGGAGAAGGGCATATAGAAGTTTTCTTTTTTTTTTTTCTTCCCAGACAAGCTCAGTATTTTGAAATATGCCAATTACTTTTTAATTTACTGGAAATTCAAACTACTTGAAAGGCAAAACTTGTTGTTTATCCCTTGTAATGCCTGCCAATATGTGTTTAGTCTGAATTCATAATACTAGTGGAATTTCACTGTCCAAAAAAACCCTTAACATTGGATTTGTATTAAAAATAAGAAAAAAAAAAAAGAAAAAAATGCCTTGGATTTTCCTAACAGATGATTGTCCACAGTGGCTGCCCATGTATTTATCATTCTGTTTGAAGGATGAAATACAAGACAGCCGCTTCTAATCAAGGATATTAATTAGAAATCTATCAAACTTGCTAACAAACTGCAGACATAGACATGAGCTGTGTAATAGAAAGATGCACACTTGAGCAGGCAGGAGGTTACGTTTTGAGAAAGGAAGAAAAACACTGTGTATGTCTAGTTATATCACATATATATGTCAGGTACAATTCTAGGAAGGATACATTCACTCTGCAGTAATATTTGTTTACTTGAAGCTCACTTAGAATTTTCTTCCCTTGTCCTGATTAGTTCAAATAAAAACAACAAAGCAAAATTCTGCGCAAAATTTGTTGACCTCTACTTAAAAAAAAACCCCAGGCTTTACAGAAGCAACCAAATATATGATAGAATTTGCTGGTTTATATACTACAGACTGTAAATGATTTGTATTTCTCATTTTCCTAGAGGCAGAAATAGGAAGTAGATCATAGTGATGCTCTACCTTGCTTCAAGAAGTTGTAGATAATATGTTAAAAGGGTGAACTGCTCAGGTAGTGATATACAAGCTGTAAAAACAACAGAGAGATGCTCCTCACTTCTGAACAGCATTTTCAGCACAGCCATCACACACTGAGACATTGACTTTTTTACTAACAAGTTGTGACAAGACCCCAATCTGGCCAGATCCTTGATGTGGAACAACCTGCAACTTTTTGTTAAAGTGATATTGTGGAAAATCACTAATGGCTTTCCAATTACCAGAATGCTATCTTATTACAGCATAAGGAACAAGTAGATATTTTGATATAGAGAGAAGTCAGATTTCCTGGTTAAGATTTTAAAAGGTCTGGCAAAAAAAAAAAAAAAAAAAAAAAAAAAAAATTCCCCAACCACTACTTCTTGTATTTTTCTAGGGTGAGATTTTTTCTCAAGTCCTGATCTAGTAATTTCCAATTAATTTATTATTATTATTGTTATTACTGTTATTATTTTTATTAATAATACTAATAATAATCCAGTTTTTTACGTTATTTCACCACTTTACGCTTCTGTCCATAAGCTCTCTCGTAGTTCAGAAGTTTTCCCCCAGTGGCTTCCAGGCCCAGCTCCATCTTTCTTTCGTGCAGTTCTGCGGTTTCTGCTGCTCCAGAACGAAATAGCATACAGCTTTCCTTGCTGATGACAAGCACCTTTAAAAAAAAAAATACAGTAAACTGTAATCAAGCCAATCCAGCATGCTATGTCACTGTCAGAGAAAGTTTTCATGGAGTTTCTAATTTTATCTTGACTCCCGAGTCAGCCAACAGTAGTAGCACCAAGTTTCTTATAAGTGGGATTGGATGCAGGTGCACAGAGAAACTACTGGAGCTACACATGGCCTGGAGTGGATGTATCACACCAGGCAGCATAAATTTAATGTGTGCAGAGCATATTTGTTAAATATTCATTCTGAAAACATGACAGACCTTTTCTTTTTCAGTCAAGCAACAAAAAAAAAATATTTTACGATCTAGTCATCCTGTGTTTTGGTAGAGGTTGGCTCTTCTGGAAAAGCTTTTGTATGATCCTATAATATACTGAAATACGTTTAAGATGCTGAGACTTCTGGCACTACTTAGATCAAAAAAACATTGGTGTGTGAAGAGTTGAAAGATGAGGACGGAAGAAAGGAGTGAGCTGTCTAGACTGGCACATGATATTGGAGACAATAGGTAGAATAAGAATCAGTAGTTTATGCTATATACAGTTAATTTATTTCAGGAAAGAAAGTCCACCTGAATCTTATCACTAGCCTAGCTATTTCAGCCACAAGAATGTTTGTTGGTTTTTATTTCTTTAGTCCCACAGAAACATGAAATTTGAAAAAGTCCAAGTATTGATACAGTCTATCATTTTAGAGGAATACCTTTGCTCGTGAAATCATCCACTTGGTGAGGCTGGGTAAATTCAATGGCAAAATGGCTGGGAATTTTGTAGATTCATCCCAACTGACAAAGCCTGTTACAGACCTTTATATCAGTCTACTCGATGAATATGTTGGTTATTGGCTTTTGGGCCAAGAACTGTCTGGGCACTGTTTGTCAGTCATAATGGGCTTCTGAACACTGTGTGCAGTCTGCAGAAGAAAATACAATTGAAGTGGAAGAATGCAGAAACAAAAGTCATCTTTTGTTATGTGCTTTCATTGCAGAGAAATAGTTTGGGATTTTTTTTTGTTTTGGTTTTTTGTGTTTTTTTTTGTTTTTTTTTTCTTGGTTAAAAGGTTGGTGGACTGTTTATTTTTGAAGCAGGTATTCTTCTGACCCAAAACCTCTCAGAAGCATAGACAGAATTCATTTTTTTTTTCCCAAGGATGAGAGCTGGTTCGTTTCTGTCACAGAAAGAAGTGAGAAAGGTAGAGAAAACAGACAGGACTAAGATCAAAATCTTTTGCAGAGCAGGCTTTATCTCTTGTGTGTAGAAAGAAGGGAGAGGTTTCTGCCTCACATTTCTCTGGCCACACTGTGTGAGGGGAGGAGTAGGAGTCTATTTTTATTTTCTTTATTTTGTATTTCAACACCATGATATAGACAAAGCAGAAAGAGGAATGGTAATTCTCCTAGCAACTGCCTGATTTTGCTGTATTTAAAGTTAATCCTTAAGCAACTTAAATCTGAATGCAGAACAGCGGAAGGTTTAAAATGATGGTGTGCCATAAACATAGGATTATTTTATGTATTATCTATGCAAAGACATATACATATGCTGACTTTTAATTATGCCTCCCCCACAGAATTTTTAAGTTTTAATGTAGTGTGTGACAAAATATCGTGATAACTTCATTCTCTATAGACTGGTAGATATATATTAGCCAAAGAAATAGCTGGTCCCTGACCTGTGATCAGAGTCGGTCTTCTTCAATTTACACAACTAATTCTCCCACTCCATCCTAACTCTAAACAGAATGCTGAATACGAAAAGAGAACTTTGGCATTTGTATTAGACACATGATTCAGTATCAAATTCCATGGTTACATGGGGAAGGGACAGAATGTGAGAGAACCTGGGCTCATTCTCTGCTCTGCCGTCCCTGCTGATCTGCAAGCAGGTCATTTACTTCCTATTGGAGGAGCACATCATGGGGAAGCAATTGGGTAATGTTGTTCTACATATATTTAAAAAAACATTGAGATACTTCACCAATCTAAAAAAAGCCCCATGTACCAGTATACAGCTTTACAGTTCAGATATTTCCTTAGCCCTTCAGAATTAAATGCAGAATGAATAAAACAACTAAAGATAATTTATTGCCTGAATTTCTTTTTGGACATAAGCAGATATAACATGATCTCAGATACTGGAAAACATATGCAGTCTGAGATGTCTTTAGTCCACCAATTCAGGATATAAAGACTGAATAACTGAAAAGGAATTTTTCGAGTGTGCAATGTGTTGCAGAGCGTGTAGTGTGTTGGGAGTCCTGGAATATGAAATGTGAATACATTCAAAAATCCACTATAAGTTAAAATCATAAAAATGGCAAAATTTCATACTTTTCAAATAAACTGAAATTACAAACAAATAAATTAAAAATTACAAATAAACCACCATTTTAAATGCTATTTTATAATCTGTAGTATTTCCTTTTGTGAGATGACTTTTTGATTAGACACCAAGCATGGTGGATTGTTGGTAAAACTGTCGTTGAAAAATGTGTACAGTTCTGGGGCCTCGTTGGGGAAGAAGTGTAGGTCTGTCTGTCCATAGCTGCTGGTTCCGCAGCTGGCAATCTCAGCAGGGACACCAAGTACAGAATCAACCACTCACCCCTAGAGGTCTCCCCAGGTCAGAATTAAGAAACGATGGCAGAATAATGGATAGAAGTTTATGTCTGACATTAACCATTCTTATGTCTGCTACAGAGAAATATCATCAACCACTTTCAGATGTTTGATGTTTTTCCAATGATAAGTAGCTTAGGTTTAATAATATTCCCTTTATTATGACTGTGAGGGTCATTCATGGTCACAGTTTTTCAAAAGCCATTACATTTTAAGCTTCTAGGGATCCTTGCCTTTCCTGTGTAACACAGTTAGTTGTACTTTAAGGTTTTGTTTTAAGTGAATCATTAGGATCACTCAATTCAAGTCTAAATGTGAAGTGTGTTTCAACTTCCTTTCCTGTAAAAGGAACATATAGCCTGATATCTTATTAAAATTAAACAAAAATGCCACTGAGAACCTTAAAATTCATATTTTCTTTCTTCTCAGTGTGTTTGAAGAAAGTTAAGTATCCACATTGGATCAGAAATTAAATGTGGAGAAAAATGTTTCATTCTGGAAAGTGTTCAGATGCTGTAATCAACGTTAGAACATGAACATAATAGAAAATCTGTCACTTTTCCAAAACAATAGGAGGGACACGATTCATATTTGTTACTCGAAAGATAATTTTTTTGACAGCACATTGCAGAAGAATAAAGTATAAAAATAGGTTTAGAATGTTAAAGACAAAGCAATAATACTGATGTCTAACACATTGAATAATCCAGAAAATATTTTCAATTTATTTTTCCCTATCTAATTAAGCCCAAACCCACAGATTTCAAAAACATATCTGTTAAGTTAACTCTACAGTCAAATCTGACTTTTTCCTTTCCTGGTCTGCATGGTTCTCTGCTTGTAGCAGGGTTAAATATATAGTTCTGCCTACTTAGGTGAGACCCCTCATCTAGCTAGTTTATTCAAATGAATTTTCTTTGTGTGTAGTATTAATAGTCACAGTTTCAGATGTAGGAAAAGACTCATACCTTGAATTTCTCAAGGTTTAAAAAACAGGACGGGAGAGGAGAGGCTCCCAGTGTTTGTGAACCTTGGTATTTTAGCCCTACTTTCCAATCAATAGCTTAATAGCAACTACTGCAGCCTTGAGATCCCAAAGTGAGAGTTGGCATTTAACTAATCTAATCAGTTGAGAACATTTATATCCGTGGAGTCAGAGCTATTACACTTACTGAAAAACAGAATATAGAGTTGGAGCAAGGGACACATCCATCATCAAGAGCTGTGTCTGAGGTAGAGCTTTGGATCTCACAAATGCATTATTGCTTTACATGGTAAACTTTATTGCTAAATAAAGATAAGTTTATTCTATCATGAATTTTACTTACCAAGTGCTTCTTCATAAGGTGGAGAAACATTTTTTTTTTTTGAGGGGGGGAGGGCCTTTTATTAAATTGGGAATTTTACTGACAAGGAAGAAAATGTATCATTATTATTGTCTTAAGCACAACTGGGCTTTAGAGGCTCATAGCTAAAAAGTTACTTCCCATGTCCTAAGTAATTTTCGCTGATTAATTTTAATTTTATAAAATGTGCAGGAAAAGGTTATCTTTTACTTTATTTCAGTTGTGATTTTTCCAGTCTTCCTTCCTGATGACTTGCGGAGTTCATAGAAAAAGTACAAAACTTCATTTAATAGTACAGAAAATGAAGGCAGAAATCTTTTGGATTGTAATCTAGCTCTAGGAAGAACAACATAAGGATCACAGCCATTAGTGTTCTGTTAATATTGGATAAAACAAACTATTTTGTATGTTCTACAGCACATCTCTCTGCTTTTTTTTTGTGGGGAGGACCTGCAAAAGTTTATCTAGGCCATCTGTGTGGGGGGGTCGGAGAGGGGTTGTTTTGGTATAGGCTTTGTGTTTGTTTGGAGTTTGTAGGTATTTTAGGTTAGTCACAAGGAAATGCTGGCAGACATCAGGTAGTCTAGCCTATCATTAATCCAAATTTATCCATTTTTCAGTTCTGTGTTCACTCTATAATTTGCCATGTTAAAGATGTAAAAGTTTTTTTAGAACCTCATTATCTAGAGGTCACTGTAAGGAAGCACTACACCTCTCTCTTTCTGCTAGACTCATAGAGTAAAGTATTAACAACAACAAAAAATATATGAGCACTACAATATATGATTAATTTTTCATTCAAATTAGATTTACTGTGCAGTTGTACATAAGATGTGCCCACTTGTGAAATATTTTAATATCTTAGTTGAAATAGGCTTGATTTCTGAGCAAGCAGAGTTACCAGTCTTTTAAGCTGGATCTAAGAAAGAGAGGGGATATAAAGATTAAATGACTTACTAAAACACAGAACTACAAAGAGTCCTTTAACAACTTCTCAAAACATTGTTTTTATTCATGAGTGTTTCATGTCGAGTTACCATTAACATTTTTCCATGCACAAGATAAATACATGTAAAGATGCATACTAGCTTTCACTATAGACCTGGATTCTTCTAATTCAAAATCAGACCGTATTTGATATGGTGGCATTGTGTTTTGTTGCTCTGAGGCAATAATTTTGCTAGTATCCTTTGAGGCTTATTAAAATATTATAACCCAAGAATTAACAGACTACGTGTTGATTATAATTTCCTGGTTAGTAATGCCCATGCTGGTAAGAAGAACATAAATATAATAAAATTGTCCTTCTCCTGTTGCAGCATACCAATTGGAGGTCTTATTTTCCAATTCTCGGTGATAGACTTAGGCTGCTTTTGTATTTTGTGTCCTGTTGAGAACAGGACACAGTCTTTTTTTCATTTATAAGCTTTCTCATTCAGTACTACTTTATTTGCGAGGATTTCAGGTCAATATTCTTTATTTGGGGATCCGCAACGTTCGAGGAGTCAGCAGATGGTGTCAAATGAGGAAAGTGTTAATTTAGCCAATTCTAAGGTACAGGTAAGGTTTTGATTGCCAGCAGCAAAGCCTTGTCTTTCACTATCTATTCTTCTTCAGCATTTTAGATCTGTGTGTACATATGTGCAAGTATTAAATAATCTTTTCCTTTGATTTCTCTAACATCTTTTTGTGTTGTGTGAATGATCCAGTTTTCTTTCAACAAGTCCTGGAAGATTTATCAGAAAATATCTTGACCTTGCTAATTTTGCCAACGTTGTTCTGTTTACCACTGTTTTGTGGGGATATATGCCACTCAAATGGTTTAACAGGGATTTCCAAAAAGTTTTTTGATGTTATTGTTGCATTTGTCTAAAGTACAGGCATTTTTTTATGAAGACATCTTAGTCAACTTTCTTAGCTTAGCATATTCATTAAAAATGAATGAAAAATTCATTTGCATATGTAATCATGGTTACTGCAGTTTCTACAATATATTCTATTCAGGGGTTTCTTAACCCAGTAGACTCTTTCCTCATTGTTTTTGGTCTTGTGAGGTGCTGTTTTGTGCATTTCTTTGTTTTATTATCGCTATTAAGGTTGGGGTTTTTTCTTTTTTTTTTTTTTTTCCCCAGAACTGTGCTTCTCAAATTATGTTGTTCTGGTTTTAGTCATAGTCTGCTNATTTGACTTATTTAAGGAAACTTCAATGTCACTGTTAGATATCAGGAACTCATTTTGATTAATTGATTGCTCTGAATGGTTAATTTTTCCTTTGAAACAGTCCGCATCATTCATTAGCCTTTGATCATTATATGAGCTCACAATTCCCAAAACAAATTTGTTCAATAAGTTCTGGTATATGTTAAGATCCATGCAGAGTTTAGAGGCATGTTTTATCTTTTCTACAGCAATTAGTCAAAACTGCAGCCTGTTGAATTCTCCTCCACAGGCCCAAGCCATGTATTGATTTTTGCAGTTTCTTCCTGTGTGACTGCATGATTCTTGAGTCTGATTCCTAAAATGTAAAGTTTCTACTACTTCCTGCTGTTATATCTACCGGAAGCATGTTTAATGTAAATCACAGAATCACAAAATCACAGAATATGCAGAGTTGGAAGGAACCCACCTGGACCATTGAGTCCAACTCCTAGTCCTGCACCCATTACCAGGAGTCACACCCTGTAAATTCATTAGAGAAAAAAATATTCTAAAATCAACCAACAAGGAAATTTTGAAAAGCATAAGCCACTTCTAGATTTAAGCTTGGAATCTGTTTGCCAATCAGTCTAGGCCTGACTCTCTTGGAAGGGCATCAATATGGATTTCTGAATGCTGATGCTAAAGAGTGGCACTTGCCTAATATGAAATTGTCCCTTTGAGCTGATATAAAAGACACCTGGAACATCATCCATTGCTCCAGGGTATTTGCACACACACGTGCGAAGTGAAATGCAGCAAAAGGGCAGAGGGGCCCAAGAACGCTGGCTGACTTTCAAGGATCACCTCCTCCAATGCACCCTACAAGGAGTAAATCGGGCATGGAGGCTGCAGCTCCTGCCCTACAGGGTGGCTTCATCCTGCATGCCATGATAAACAATGTACCTACACTTAATAGACGTTACAAGAATGTGTAGGGTTTTTTTGCACAGGAAAAGTACAGTAAAAAGTCATGAAAGTGGGTATTCCATGCTTTTGTACAAATATTTTCAAAGTTTCAATGGAAGAAAATTATAAAAACAACAATTGAAAATAGCATAATTAAGGGAAACTTTGTGATGCTGTTTTTCTGTGATGGGGTAAAGCACAGTGTCAGTAACTTGAAAATATAAAAAAATATATATTATAAAACACATATATATGTGTTTTGAAACCCCTAGAAGATAGGACATAACAACAAAGCGAAGTTGCACTATACCAGAATAGGTTGATAAACTCATGACTTGTTTTGAAGTATAACTGAAGTTTCAGAAAGTCAAAATTATGTTTTCTTCCATTTATATTAGGATTTAAAAACTAAAAGGGAGGAATAAAAAAAAAAGACAAAAATAAATGTAGTATTGTAGGAAAGTACAGCTCATTTGTACTTCTTACATGCTCTTCCTTTGAAAAGAATGGCTTAAGAATTATGTTGTATTCAAAAGTGAAAGCTACTCTATTTTATAGCCCTTTCAGTGATAAGAACATCAGTCTATGAGCAGATGCCCATCATGCTTTGCCTTTTGCTATAAATATTTATCACTTAAATGTTGTCTGTATAATTTAAAAGGCCAGTATAAAAGGCAGCAAATGAATGTGGATAGCTTCACCAAGAAGGTTAGTAAATAACATCCTCTTCAATTTACAGATGTGAAAACTGAGGTGTTACAACATGTCTCAAGTCACAGTCAGATTTAAGGAAGACACTTGGGCTAAAGCTGTTAGTTTATGCATATTTACCCAGCAGAATTAATGAACACATAAAAATACGATGAGATTTGGCAAAGTAAAGATTTCGTCTCTCTTCTGTTTCAACTGTTAGGCTGCACTGCAGCCAGGGTTGCTTTCATGAGTAGCGTGAAGGAGCTGCATATGTCACAAAGTGAGTTTAGGTGATGCATATGTAAAAACACATTTATTCTGGAACTGCTTCCCACAAGACAGTGCTCTTTCTGAAATTTAACATCTAACACTGGAGAACTGTTTTCCAACAGCTATGACTGTCATTAGATTTGAGAGATTGTTTGCTTTTGGGGGGATTTATCTTTGTTTGGGGTTTTTTTGTCGGGTTTTTGTTTGTTTGTTGTGAAATAGGACAGTTAACTGGAATTTTTAGCTTTCTGGAGATTTTTATTCTAATATTTAAAATTAGTTTAACAACTGCTTCTTATTTAATTTATTTATCATGAAGAAATACTGAAAAACAGCTAGTGGTCACACTCTTCTTTCATCTTTTTTATTTTGCCTTACTACTTCAAGTACCATTTCAAAATGACAAATAATAAAAAGGCCGCTATGGTTGATGGATTAATTTTTTAGCCAGTGAAAAATAATGAAATGCCTTTTAACGTTAAAACTTGCTGGAAAATGTATAAATAATGAAATTTATTTAATTGAGAGCTAAATAATTTATGTGTTCTTGTTGTTCACTTTTACATGCATTTTTATTACTGCAGCAATTTACAGTATGGAAATTCTACTCTCGTCTTTTAATTTTTTTTTTCATCTTCCTTATTTGACTGGATTCTTTTAACTGAAGACAATCCCTTCAACAATAAATTATGAAAACTTTAATAAAGAAAGCTAGTCAGATATTTAAATGTATAAATCTCACTGATCTGACATCCGTGTGTCATTTTATTTGTGACATCAGGTCTGCCTGTTTGGAATTTCATATTTCCAAACAGATAAGAATGTAAGAGTTCTAATTCAAAGCATCAATCACAGAAAATGAACATAACCTAATGTCACTGCTGAATCAGACCATCAATTTATTGCTTTATAAAAGCAATCAGCAAGCTATCAAGCAATAAAGTGTATGGGAAAAGTGCTTCTTTTGAGACAGCACAGCCATTGACAATGATATACTGATGGAGAACAGCAACCATTTTATAACGTTGTGTGCATATTACTTGTTAAAAGCTCTGAACTGTTCAACAGATGTGAAATATGTTTCTTATTATTATGGATCAATCTAGTTTGTTTAATAGTCTTGTATGCCACTTAGATTCGCTATCTTATTTAATGAGGTTATATTTGCACTCACTGGCTCCTTTGTTTTAGTTGAAGAAGGTATGACTTCAGTTTTTCACTTGGTTTTCCAAGGAACAACGAATACTTAGACAATGTGCTTTTATCACTTGCTCATTAAGGCAAGTGCCTCAGAGCTAACTGCAGAGCCATTTGAACCCTGTTACTGTACCAAAAGAACAAATACTTTACACCTTGCTAACAAGATGCTATGAAGATTTTCCATAAACATCTAAAATGCTTGCGTTCAGTAGTGGTTTCTTTCTGTAGGTTTTTTCTCTCTTTACTCCCATCTCCTGTTTGCTTGTGACAAAAAAGGGAGCTAGAAAAAGAGTGGAATAGCATATAGCCAGCTCAACTGATCTGTGCTGATGAGGTGCATATGTTATATTTATATAGTGAACCCTGCAACTGTTATCTGCTCTAAGCAGGAGGTCTAAAACTCATCTGTGTCACTGATACTGGGAAAAGCTGATGTGGCCTCAGGGACAATGAACTGTTAGAAATAAAGTATTACAAAAGTCTTTGCTACTCTTGATAGGTCCTAAAGGATTGCTCTGGTAGTTGGTACCACACAGTTAAATTTAGTAGACTGCTACCAGAAGTTTTGATGAGATTTCCAGCAGAATTCTTAATCACTTAACCTTTCCCACTGCATTAAGATCAGCTGCCAGGGGTCTCTTTTCTTAATGATTAATAAAAGCTTCCTTTGACTCCACATTTTCTTTACCTTTTAGACTGCAGTATATTTCTAGAACTTTTTTATTGCCCAGGGAAGTTGTAGCCACATGTACAGATGATACCATACCATATTTGCCTAAAAGCACAATTTCAAAAATTTGAATGACTGTATATTAACCTACTATTTTGTGCTATCTTTAGGTAGGATTTAATTTTGGAGTTTCTAGATAAAGGAAGTTTATATTTGACAATTACAAATAAATGAAGGATTTTCCTTTACAGTCATTCAATATATGGATTTGTTGCCTTTTTTTTCTCCACTTCTGTTTTACAAAGTGTATATTCAATTTCCACTTAAAGAATATGAATTAAATAAACATCACAAAGTTCCTTTGAAGATAAACAGTATGGTTATCAAATTAATAAAAGTATACAAATTGAAGAATTGGTATGGTAACATTCTCTTATGGTAGCAAAATAAAATGTGGCAGGCTAGGAATAGGAATCACCATCTCCATGCTAAGTCATTTTCCTCGGTTGCAAAGAGTTTTTAAATATACAGTTTATGTATCATTCAAGCACTATCTTATGGTGCATAAGGTGACATGGCCACCAGGTTTATCATACTCTTCTGTTTCTCTCAGGAAGCTTCTGAAGTTTTGCGTTGAAATGTGCTGTGTCCATATTGTTATTTTTTCTTATTTAAAGAAATATGCATAACACGATATATCTGTTCTGGGAAAAGTACATTCAAAGAGGTACATTTCAATATTGCAATGGCCATCTTTTGAAGAAATTTTATGTCTTGTACCGATTACTTTCTTTGTGGTTATTGTCCACTTCTCTTATCCCTCAGTGTTTAATCTCTTATTTTGAGTTTCTTTACCATCTTGTAAAAAAACTGCTAATGAACACAGGAGTAGAAAATACTTCCATCATTATAACTCTTGTCATGAAAGTTCAATAAATAAAGGTAATTAAAATTACATTTCCTACTTCCTGTTTAAAATTTCTATTATACATGTGCAGTTAAATGGCATTGCACCACTTGAATATCTGCTTTATAAAACTCTGATTAAGAGACTGAAAAACTAAAAAACCTAACACCAGGAAATTTTAAAAGCAAGGTGATTTTTCTTTTCTTATCCTTTGTAATTGAAAGTATCTCTTTCTCTCACCATTGAGTTCTCTGTAATTGTGTTCTTTTAGGAAGAGCTTACTCCTTCTTAAAAAAGTGAGCCATTTCTTAAGTGACTATGAACAGGCAAATACAAATTTTAGAAAACACTTCTCATTTGATAAGTTCTTTGTTTTTACAATACTTCCAGTTTATATTTAAATTTCTAACTTTAGATAGGTAGCAAAGTTAGGTAGCTAGCTAAGGTAGGCTTAAAATAGCTTTTTATACAGGACACTGTGGTTCTGAACAGCTCAGTCTGATTTTGACCACTCAGGCATTTTTTGAAGTTATTGCTCCATTCACTCATGGCTTTCAGGAGATAAATGGTTTTATCAAGATGTATGCTGGCTGAAGCAAGTGCATTAAACACTGTGGCTTGATGTCAGTAAACCTTCTGCGATGAAGGGGAAGATATCCAGGAAGGTCTTTATTAAATATGTTTCAAGATGTTCTTTCTAAATGTCTCAATACAAATGTGAGATGTGATTCTGCGACCCTCATAGACATTGTATTCAATTAAATTTTAATCCATTTGTAAAAAAAAAATTAAAAAAATACTTTTAATTGGCCTCTGTGGGATATCAATAGTTTTATTCCTCTGATGTTTAACTGCAACATTTATGTTTCTACTTGATGGTACAGGGTCAGCTAAATTCACATAGAACATCATTTTAGCTTGTTATGTCTTCCAAAATCTTAATAAATACTCAAGTATGCTCCTAATATAGTATCGTTTGAAACTTCAATAACTTCAATAACAAACAGATTTCAGAGAAAGAAAGGGGGAAAAGATATTGTTCAAATTCATTGTTATCTTTCAAAAATAGTAATTTTCCAGTTTAATCTGTTTTCAAGAGGTTTAAATTACATACAAAAGTGATTCTTTTTCAAGAATAACAAAGGCCACAGAAAGCTATTACATATTGATTTAGCATCACTGATAATTTAATACTTGTAAACATATATGATATGTACAGACACTACTTGCCTTTTCATCTTTACATTAAACACTAAAATCTAATAGGATTTGGATGTTTTTACTTTGAAGATTTGGGAATTTTTGCCTTTTTCTTGTTTTCTTGACCATAAACCCCACTAAAAGCAAAGGATAGAGCATAGAAGCGGTTGCTCTCCATCCTGATGAAGTCATCTAAAGCATTTTTGACTCACAGATTTGTTTAAAAAGCACTCTTACTCAACACTACACTTTTCCAAGTAGAACCCAGGCAAGTTTGAGCATTTTTCCAAGTATTTTTCTGCTTGTTACACTTTCGTCATGACTCAAGATTATAGTTTTTAATCCTGCATGCTTAATTTATAGTTATTGTAGAAATCTTAATCACCACTTTATTGAAATTAGATAAAAAGATTTGTAACTTGGAATATTCATAAAATTTGGAAATCTTTTTTTAAAGAGGGATTAACTCCCTGAAGTCATGGATACTTCTCAGCAAATGCTTTGTATTCTATTTACTCTGTATCTTTTTGAATAAAAATTCCTCTGTGAAACAGAGCAAAGTAGTTTTATTTGTTCCAAAATGCACTACAATTATACCCAATACCCCTGCAACTGCTACAACAAAAAAGAAAACTTTAAATAGCCATCTTCTGCTCTGAAGAAAACTATTATTCTATGAAGAAACTTGAAATAAACAAAAAAAAAATCAGAACCGTGTACTTTTAACACAACCATGTACCTTTAACACAAGCAGACAGAGACTGTGTGTAACATTTAAGTTGTTGAAGAATTACTTGCTGATACAGATTCTCCTCAGAGTAAAATTACACAGTGTTTATGTATTTTTTTTCTCAGGTTTTAACAGAGACTCAAAGGGTTTATTTTGCAAGACTAAGGCATGCTAAACATTGTACTTATCAACTACATGAGCAGGGCATTTTTTTAATGCTTTATAGAACTTGTGGTTGGATCAAAGTGAAACTTCCTTTATGCCTCTGTTGTTTGTGCTTTGTTTTGTTTTTTTCATTAATGAAATTTCTGAGATGTGATAGTGCCCATCAGATTCTTATACCTTAACCACTATGTACTTTCATGCAGAATTTTTCAGATTCATAGGCAGATACCCCATTTTGAAGATAATTTATACTTGAAGAACACTGTTGTATAACAGTAGACTTAAGTGATTTAGAAAAATGTAATATGATGCCACATCTGTCACAGTTCTAAACAGCTTCTAGGCCTCATAATAAATGACTACTATATTTAAAGTCAAAATAATTATACGCCTGAGAAAATGGCCTGTGGTAAACAAACTTCTGAGGCATAAGGAGAAAAGCAGATGTCTAGTTAGAAAATTAAAATTTCATACTATCTGGTATGCGAGATAGACACAAGTCTGTCTTTACCACTTCACCAGAAAATTATAATGTACTTACCTTAAGATCTTTTATCATAGATTTAGGAGTCAATATATTTTTCCTAAGAAGGTTCATATAAGGCAAAAACGATTCTTCAAAATTTCCTTAATCATTTGTACTTACAATTCACTTGTTATCAAAATGTCTGCGTCTCCTATTTGATATCTATCTATATTTTACTGAATCATGGGTAGAGTCTAACCAAAAAGACTTTAAAAGGTATGGTGATGGTTGTTTCTAGATTAATGTGTAGAGTCCATCTTTTGTAAGAGTACCTCTGTAATAAAACATTGGAAGTGATGTTTTTTGTTCATTTGTTGGGTTTTTTTCCCCAAAGTGCCTTTTCTGAGTAAGACACTTTGCTCAGAATAACTACTTTTTAATAGCTAACAACTAAGTAACCAATTATCAGAGATTGGGACTGACAGAGACAGGTAAACCAAGACCAGATTTATTTGTGAGTTTGCTTTATTTGCTAGAGGCCTAATTATAATTGAAGATAGACACAGCTTTAGCAGTTACAGGGTTTTTGTAACATTTCAAAGGTAATTACTTCTTTAAAAAAAATGTTCATGAATGAAATTTGTGTTACTTCAAGGTCTCTCTTCATTAATGTATCTATTTTATTCTACAAGGATTTTCTCTCTGTTTGTAAGATTGATTTGAAGACAAACATCTGCTTAAACAAATTCCTCAGGAGAGAAGGCAAGCTATTCTGAGAGCTAGCCAAAGTTTGGCAAACGGAATATACAGCAGTTGCTAGAGAAAAGGTTTTTTTGTTTTTGTTTTTTTTTTGTTTTTTTGACAAAATGTAATGAGAAAGAATCTTTCTATAAGAAAGTCATGTTGGAGATAGATTTGGGGATTTACAGCAGGAATATTATCTCCTTGATAGGGGATCTATATTGATCTGACAATTTAGAACTATGAGATTTCAGTATTTGGTGAAAGGCAGATTCCTTTTGTAGATGTTTTTTAGTTCCTGTTAGATGTATTGTGTGAAGAGTTTCTCATTCTCATAAGATCCCACAGAGGGGTGGAACTGGCCCGTCTCTTCTTCCCCCAAGGTCTCATGAGTTGAGCATGTAGGAACCAACAACTCTTTACTATGCACAGGTGCACTAGCTGATTTTAAAAGACCTGAAGAGATGTGTCAGAGCTTTTTATAAGAGATACACACAGTGGTCCCTTTTTCCCTTGCCCCAAATGTCAGAACTATCTCAAGGCAAAGCTTGATACGTAGTAAAAATTTTCTTAATGGAGACATTTAATACATATTTTTATGAACATTAATAGTATCTGAGTAATATCAAAACTTGCATTTTTTTGAAGTCTGTTTGTAGTATTTCCTTTTTTTTCTTTTTCATCCACTCTCTCATCACATGCAGAATCTCTCAATCTTTCTTTTTGTCATGTTTCTCTCCATCATGGACAAATATGGGCTTTGTTAGTTTTTGTCAGGAAACGAAAGTAGTTGTATTTGCTGAAGCAGAGTTTAACCAGTGATATTTATCTTACATTGCTGAAACCCATCCAAAGCTTCCTGTATCAATAGCTCTCCAGCTTTGTGTATAGATAGAGAAATTCTTATACACACTGGAAAAACTGTCTTTTGGAGCCTTTCAATAGTAGACATCAGCAGTAGAAAATATTCGTATTTTTAGCCTCTACCCTGCAGTGAATGCCTAAAAGTACTCTTAAATTATGATTATGCCTGAAGTATTTTAATAAATAAATAACCCATGGTGGAAAAAAAAGGATAAAGAAATTGTTTGAACCTTATTTTTACCTCACATCTTTGGATAAAGGAAGATACTTTTTTTTTATGTTGCCTAAGGAGAGATCCATCATGACCCTGTAGAAAACACAGAATGGCTCAGAATTAAGGGCTAACAGTCTTCTCTTTACAGGCCCTTGTCCACCTTGTGACTTTCTGTGATAGCACAGGTAAGATGTGTCATAACATTTTGAAATATATATTTGTGATGTAAGATTAGAGAATGATCATTAAAGTCTTTACAGTATTGTTACTATCCCTTGGTCTTCATGGTTGTTTGTTTTGTTTTGTTTATTACATGCCATATCTCTGTGGCATTAGAAATGTTCATTGCACAGTTGCAAGATAAACATCAATCAAACAGCCCTTATGAAATATTGTGTCATTATGTTCTGAGTTACATAATAGCAAGCTAAATCTGACTAATTAAAAGTCTTGTTTCATTACTAGCTGGTACTGGAAGAAAGGATATTACATCAATTTCATCAGTGTTTGAAGTTTTCAGGAAAACAAATTCATGTTTTCTTGTTGCTCAAACCCTTGAGACTGTCATCCTGACTTTAACTTACTGTTATGCATTGCATAAGTTCTACTGGAAAGGCTGTTATCGAGCTATATTCTGGTCTCCTTTTTTCCTATACTGTAAGACTGAGTTTACTATCATGACATTATTGTATATTCCTGTACCATGGATCTTCTATACACAGAGATTTTTTTTATCAGTGGTTCATGTAGGATCTAACAAATGGGTTGCTGAACTTTTGGTCTCTGTTAAACCATAAACAACTGAACAGTTTAAAGAAGTCTGTAATGCAGAACTGTGTAAAATGAAATGAAAGAGTATAGACTTCATGATTTCTTTTTTGCCTAAAGGATTTTTTTTTCTCAATCACTCACCAACAACTTGCAAGAAGGAGAACGCTTTACATTAGATTTTTAGATGCCAACGTAGTTTACTTTGATGACTGTTTGTCTTCTCCTTTGCTTTGCTCTTGAGTTGGAATTGCTCACTATGAAAAGCATCTTAGCCCTTGACTGAGAGCGATTCCTTTTCATGGCCTTTTTGTCAATCTCCCATTCAGGGGAATCAGTGCTATTAAGTACTGCTTTGGTACTTCGACATTCAACTCTAAAATGATGCTTTTTATGGTTTTGTTTTGGTGGCAGGTTTTTTTTGTTTTTTTGTTTTTTTTTTTTTAGGGGGGTGGAGGGGAAGTAGGGGGGAGGATTTTTAACTCCCTCTGGTTTTGTAGTTCTTGACCTGACTGCAGACTGAACTTTGAGACACTGTTAAAAATTATTAAGGTATATTAGACATGGTAGGAAAAGTAGTGTTTATTAGATGAATTCTGATGGAGGTAAATCTGATTTTGTTCAATATGAGCTAACACAAAGCATGAATCTAACATAAATATATTCAGGAGATTATATTCCTTCCTTTCTTGTGTTGAGGTAATCTGGAATCTGTGACTGCCTTTCTTCAGGGACCCATTATAGTTTAAATTCCAGTGGTGCACGCTCTGGGATGCAGAACAAGTTCTGCAACAAAGTATATTTACTTTGTAACAGCATTGGATATAAACAACTCATTTCTGATACTTGGTCTCTCTCTTTGAGTATATTATAATATATTCCAGAGGAAGTGTTTTTAAAATTTTCTGTCTGCAATTTTCTGTCTTCTCAAAACTGTAGAAGTAAAAGACACTGGAATTTCTAGTGAGCCATTAACTTCCTCTCTTGCCCACCTCTGCCTAAAACCGGAAGAAATCTTGAGGACTAAAAGTTCTCTCTCTAATGTAAGATTCCACATCATATAATATTCTGTGCATAAGGGAAGAATGATCCCTTAAGACCAATTTCCCTATTTTTGTGGGTCCTCAAAAACCGTTGAAATTCACTAATGATGCTGGAGACCTGAGAATCTAAATCATATTAGGGATAAAGTTGGTCCAAGTTTGAAAGATTTCAAAATATTGTTAGAATCCTGTTTTTTTTGTTTGTTGGGGGTTTTGTTTTGTTTTGTTTTTTAACTACCTCATCATATTTTCAGAACTTGGGAGAGCAGAAATGTTTTTCTAGCCACTTGCAGATCCAGAGTAATTTTAAGGAATGCATTACATCATTGTGTTTTTGCCACCATTTTGCCATTATATTACATTTCTCACTTTTTTATATTATTTCTCTCTTCTGTGTTGCAAGCCTTTTAGTGTTTTTCTCCTTTTGCAGCTACCATACCTCTATGGCACTCTTCTCTCTTTGGCCAGATTAATTCAGATCTGTTCTGGAGATGCTCACACTTAGCATCTTGCAGTGTGGTTTTTTCCCTCCTTTTTTGTGGGGGTAGGAGTTTTGAGTTTTTACATTTCTCTTTTGACCCTCATTAAAAAGAATACTCATATCCTGTGTTCTGCTTAAACACTCCACCCTGAACTTTATACCCTTACTGTTCAGATCGTGATAGATTTGAGAACTTTAACAAGAAAGTTAACCTGAATGTTTTAGACTGAAGAAGGGACAGTTATTGTGTTTTCTATTGTACTAAGTATCTGCTCTGATAAGCTTACAGGAAATGTCACTTCTGGAAGCTGTGAGTGATGGAAAATGCTGTCATGTTCGTGGCACCACATCCTCTTCAAAGGATATCTCAGCGCAGTTAGGACAAAGTCAGTACTAGTGGAATAAAAATTTGTAGCGTCATGTAAAATAGTTGTGTTAATCATCTGCATAATGATGGGACGTTTATGTTTCATATCTGACACTTCTACGTCTTTCTTCAAGACACAGGGAAAATGTATCAGAATTTCATCTATGCCTAAGTAGCTAGGAACTTACCCATACATTTGAGAAATTAATAACTCATCAGTCAGAAAATGGCTTAAATCCCAAAAAGATCAATATTATATTTTCACACTTTGTGAATACTTTTAGCAAGATGAAAATAATCATAACTGTGTTCCAGTTAAAGATATTTTCAATTGTTTTATCGATACTATCTGAAGGACAGAAAAGTTTACAAGCACTATTTCATGAACAGACTTCAAATGAGTTGTCAGAAAGTGTAAATAAATGCATAATCACATAGTTTATTCTACTGCTAATTTCACCCAATTTACTCTTGATAGGTTTAATCATATAATGCTTTTTATTCCTAGCACTTATTTAGCCTTATTATACTTGGAAGAATTTCCTCTTCTCTAATAAAGTAAATGAAGGACGAAAATAGAAATGCTCATCTAAAGTGATCTGATCAAGTTGTCTAAATATCAAAAAGGAGACATTTTATGGAGTTTTCTCCCTGTGCCAAGTTGATCTTTTTAATTAAATTGGAAGATTTCTGTAATAATCAAAAAACGACTGTTTGCCATTTTGGTGTTCTATCTTCATTACCATCAAGAAAATAAATTCTAGATGAATATTCAAATATTTTTGATAAAGTAGATTCGTTTGTAAATTAAACTGTGTGAAACATGACCTGTGCTAAGCTATCTGTGAGCACTGGTGTTAGGTGGTCTTCTTCCTCATAGAAAATATGAGTGTCTCATAAGTAATCATTAAAATAATCATTTTTAATTGTCTGTGGTATGGCCTATGTTTCAGGGGTTTTTTTTTAAATGCTAATTGCAATTTGTTTCGGTGCTGTGAGAGCGTGAGAAAAAAGAGTATGTTCAAATAGGTATTCTGAAACCATTTGGATTAGGTCTAATCCTGTAGAGTTAAAACCAGGAGAACTGAATGCTTTGATCTTATTGATCTCGCTGATAGTCTTTACATACATCTTTTGTTGTTGTTGTGGTAGTAATGAAAATATTTACATTATTCGTGCCTCTAGTTCACAAAAAATTCTCTCTGGCTTGCTCTTTCTCCCTACTATGTATTGCTCATTGTCAAAATTCTGTCTGTATTCTGGCAAAAAAAAATGCACAGTTGCACAGTTGCAGCTCAGTAGTCTTGCTATGCTGCCAGTTGTTTTAATGAAAGAAAAAAATGCCAGTGCAAGGGTCTTATGTGCACAGCTTAGTATGTTGCATTAGTGAACCCTTCTCATCCTTGCTTTCTACAAGCCAAAGCACCTGTAACGCAGCTGCTTAGGCTGACAACATTAGGGAATGTTGTACATGGTTAATTAGGGGACAGAAAACCCTTGCTGCAGACAAAGGTTAAGTTTTTGTGTTAATTTCCTAAACTGTTATTGGGTAGCCTCTCTGATATGCTGTATGCTCCTTACTGTAACTGTTTGAATGGAATAGGATCTGTAGTTTTGCCACCCTATTGTTGGTACACTTCACCATTACCTAAGCAAGATGTACCTTTTCAGAGAAAAATTAATTAGGCCTAAATAAACATCTTTGGATGAGATGTGTACAGTGCTGAAATTAAAAAACCCAGACATTCTCCCTGCAATTCCCTGTCTGTTTCAACTGAATATTTCTTTTAGCATTCCCATTTGACTTCTTTAAGAAGTCAATTAGTTTTAAAATTGTAGGCCTTTTAGTTGTCTCATCATGCCCCATGACACCAAAGAAGAGTATCTCAGTAGAAATTATAACATTAAGTTGCTGAAGAGGTGTATGGTCCTTTAGAAAAGCCTTAGAGTACGTTTGGTTCAGATTAAGGGAAATGAAGAATGGCAGCTGAATGGCAATGTACACAAAGCAAATACTTTAACAGGAATAGCAACATAAAAGATCTCCTGTGTTAAGGGCCATATAAAGCAAATGTACTGTCTAGGCACTGTTCAGTCTGCCTAAACTGAAAACATGACATATTTTTAAAAATATTTTCATTGTTATGGTTTGCATACCAACAGAAAATAGCATCAAGAGTAACTTAAACATTTAATACCATTAGTGGAAACTCAGTGAGTGTATTTTTAATGTTCTGTCCTTAAATTTTACTTCTAGTTTTTATATGCTAACATTTTTCATCTCTAACCAAAACCACACTTTTTGAGGGGGTATTTTCCCTTTATCAGAGATGGCATATTAAAAAAAAAGCATTAAGCCATTTATTCAAGATAATATCATTAATTAGAAGCAGTGTCATGTGGGGAAAAAAAAAAAAACACAAACAAAACGTTGAACCTAATCCCCGTCAGAGTTTTCCACCTTAAGAAAGTCCATCACATTAAATTGGTGGGAAGAAAAACTATGTGAAGAGAAAAAGTCACAAGAATCTTCAGTACATATTGTAAGGGTCCATTGAAGTCAGGTCTTTCACAATCATCAGGAGAGAAATTTAGCGTTTGATTTGTACAGAAATCAGCATGGTAGGTATGTTAGTTTGCAGAATTTTTTGTGAAAGCACAAATCTATGTCTCAAGTGTGAATAATGGCTGTTTTGCTACACACTGCTCTCTTCAGGCCAACCTGCTTTGTATCTACTACTTGTAGTCACTGTGAGGAGAGCAATTTCTTTTTTTAACAACTATTTTTTATTTTGTCAGCTTCTCTCACGGTATCTCTAAAGTTACATTTATTTCTCTCTATCAAAACAGTTTCACAGAGTAATCTGTGGAGAACCTATAGTCAACAACTATGAATAGAGGGGTTTTCTTTACCTTCAGAAATACGCAGATAATTGCTAAAATTAATAATATAATAATTTATAATAATATAATCAATTTCAGCTACAAAATTTAGGAAGATTTTTGGGGCGAGGAAAGATGTGCAAGGTATATGTGTGAGGAAGGATTAATTAATTAACACTTCCACTTTATTTGCATGAAAAAAACATTGAAAAAGTACTGGAAGCTCGGTTCTGACTTGATATCATATATTACCTTGTTGTATCAATGTGATTTCATGTGATACTGCACAATATAATTAATCATGCAGTAAGTTAGTAAGGCAAGCAGTTACCAAAGGAGACACTGTCCCTCTAAAGATGTATAAATGCAAAAGCATGGGTGCAGTCTATAACAAACAGATTTGAATATCTTGTTTTTCTTCTTTTTTCTGACTAATGATGAACACTGGTTGCTCACAATTGAGCAATTTTTCCTGCTACTTTCAAAAAGAAGAAAATAGAGAATAATTTGTCTTGGACCAGGGCACATCTCTAGAGCCAGTGAAGTTTCAAAGGAATTGATACACAGCTATTATTAAGGAGAATAAAAGAAAAATGAAAGTCTTTCGCATGATCACTCTGTTTATGTGCTATAAGAATAGAGCGTAGATTCAGTGTTGATAAACTCCACTATGAATGGCAGCAAAAACAGACAATCTGGGTAAAGTGAAAGGAATTACAGGAGCCCAGTGTGTTTCAGTATATTTTCTATATATGAGAATTAATGGACCATTATCCATCAGAAGGTAATTACTTTCAATAGTAACCAAAAAGGTATATTTAGTTCTATTTATGTCATTGAGACAGCTTGTAAGACAACATTACCTAGGAGGGTGATGGGACACATCCCTCAGTCTCTCTTAGACTGTATGTGACAATGTAGCACTAGAGACATTTTTGTCATGAATTTAGTGCAACCCATAGACAATGTTATCTAACTGAAGTGTACTTCTTCACACAAACAGTACATCTGCCTTCACTTGGAAGCAGAGTTTTTTTCAAACAATAAGGAAGTATATATAAATTCTCTGTTTTCAGATTAGAGCATCTGCATGTGTTTGCAATTAGAGCCTGGCACAGCTGTGTTTTTCTCAGATGTTCATGCATTTGCCTTATTATTCTTTGTATTTAATATTATACTTAACTTTGTAGTTTCACAGTTCCTGTTTTGCCTGTTGGGAGTCCTCTTCAAGTTAGGTCATGTAATTCGTTGGGAGGACTGAGTCTAATAAATCAGGTAATTGATTTTACAGACCTAAAGGTATCAAAGTATTGTATGTACACAGCCATAATTCTATCTAACATTTAAGATGATCTGTTTCAAGTTGCCTTGTAAGCTCTCTATTCCAAATCCTCTTCTTTAAATCACGTTGCACTCCATGCATATGCCTGTGCACAAGATATTTTAACAGAGGAGTAAGCTGTAGTAAGGACAGCAAGGACAGTAAGGACAGTAGGGGTGTAGTTGGCTTCAGAACCTCTGTAGCTTTAGCTCCATTAAACTAAGACGGGAATTTCATGAGTAACTTTGTTACTTGTTTGTTTGATTGGTTGGTCGGTTGGTTTGTTTTGTATCTTCTTGTGCTAAATGAGCAAAATGGGCATTTCATGACACCCTACTAAAGAGTGGTATATTTAGCCCGTTACAGATGTGCTCAGTGGACCTGACTTTGTCAACTAAACTGCATAAGGTACATTGCAAGTGTTTTTCTGAAGCAGACTGTTTAAACTGACTTCAGTGAAGTTATTCTGGACTCCTGATGATGTTGGTGATTTTTGTGTGGCAAAGAAATCTCAAACAAGCAGGGACATAGAGGATGTTGCGTGTTAACCCCTGCTGGCAGCTAAGCACCACACAGTCAGTCATTCTCTCTACCTGCTAGTGGGATGGGGAAGAGAATGTAACATGGAAATTTGTGAGTTGAAGATAGTTTAATAAGCAAAAAAAAGACGAAAAAGAAAGCAAAACAGAATAAGTGGTGCAGAGGCAATACCTCACTACCTCCCACTAGCAGATCATTGCCCAGATGGTCTCCAAGTAGTGGCTACCTAACCAGACTTGTATCCCTTAGGTTTATTATTGAGCATTATGTTATAAAGGATGGAATATCCCTTTGGTCAGTTTGGTTCATTTGTCTTGGGTGTGACCCCTCTCAGCTTACACATCCTCAATGTACTCACTTCATGGACATAGGGGGAAAAAGAAAAAGCCTTAAAGCTGCATAAGTGCTGCTCAGCAATAGTCAAAACACTTGTGTTATCAACACAGTTTTAGTCACAAATCCAAAACATAGCACCATATGGGATGTTTATGAAGGAAATTAACTCCATCGCAGCTAGAGCCAGTACAGATGAGAAGACCAAATTTTACTTGCAATTGCAATGCTTATGATAGTATATTTCTCTGTGCTTAGTGGATGCTATTTAAGTTGGTAGATCTGCAGAGAAATCAAAAAAGAAGACTCAGCCTTTATACAGGAACTAATTATAGAGATGATTATTTTTTGTCTGCAAGTTATTTTTCACCCTTGCTCATTTTAAATATACAATTTCTCTTGATCCTGCTTTTCCTTCTCCTCCATCCCTTTTCCATATTTTCTTTTCTAGTCTTTACACAATGGTCATCCATTTTTTAATCTGAGCCAAACTTTGTAACTTATTCCTAACCTCTCCAGTGAACTTAAGCGGTTGAAATTACCTTAATGAGCTGCTTTTTCAGTTGCTGGTCTTCTAATATTCAATTACTTTAGTTTGTGTCTATGTGCATGTATTTCTTTCAGTTAGTGTTTCCAGCTACTTACTTCCGCAACTACATTAGAAATTCATTTGCATGTTTGAAGAAACTATAAGAAAAGACCCTTACCTTTTAACATATTGCATATATTTTAATATTATTAGTAGTAAATACTTTTTGGTTCTGATAGCTTCTTATAAGTGCATCTTATAGTTTAATCTATAAAGGTTGATTATATGGGTGTTTTTTTTCTTACTCCAGAGTTTTTATCAAAGATTGGTTTTTTTCAACACATAACTTTGCTTTAAATTTTTTACAAACACTAATTTTTATGAATTTGTGAAATAAATGTACTTATACCCATTTCAGTGTGCATAGAATTTGTAAATCCTTTCAAAACGAGTTAAAATTACTTTTGGATCAATTTGTATTTTGTGATTTTAAGATCTAAGATATTATGAGCTACTACAGATAGAAATTAAAGCTAGGTTTCATTAGAAAGCTAGAATGCCAGCTGATCAATAGGATATAAAAACATTATTTATTCTGATACATATATTGGACCTTCAATGGGGAACCGTGCAACAACAAACTATAAAGTCTGGAATCTGAGTTCCCCTTAAGCCATATTAAAGGTACAAAAGAAAGGACTACATTAGCCTAGAATAGGTTTCCAAATATGGTGTTTTCTCAACATAAGCAGATGTTAACCTCTAGATAATAGATTGCAGCATGAAGAATTCAGATTTCAAACAGATTAAGCTATTCTTGTCATCATGTATACACTTAAAAAAGGCATTGAGCAGGCTGCTGGTGTTGTCACGTTGTCCTGAGCACTTATAGGCAGAAGCACTGAATTTAAGAGCTAATGGGGCAAAGCAGTAGCAAGATTAAGTTCTAAGCTGAAAATTTCACAGTGTCTATGAACCTCAAACTCTTTCCCTCCAACTCTCTTTAACTGGGCAGTAATAATTTCTATTCCAGTTGGGACCGGATGACCAGTTTCCACAGTCCGTTGTGTCAGAAGGGGTATTTTTGCTCCTGTGAAGTATCCCATACTCTTTTCCGAGATGAGCGTTGCTGAAGACTAAGCAGGAACACTTTAGGACTACAGTTGTGATGGATTGTTGGGTTCACTCTCAGTCTAGAGTAGAAGTGGGGTTTTGATTTGGATGTGCTTGATTAGAGAGGCTGTCATCAGAGAACTGAGGAAACATTGTTTTAGGCTCTGGTGTTTTCTTCTGCTTTCAGGAGTAAAGGCTGCATTCTTTTGAAAGGTAACAACCAAAAAAAAAGGAAAGAAATAATCTGTTTCTTCTTAAATGTATTTTTTTTTTCTTTTATGGCACAGAGTACAACAGCAGGCCACTCCTTCCTCTGAGCATGGTTTGCTTTGTCTAAGTGAGATGAATTCGTTTCACTTCTAGTCTTTATGTGTAAAGTGCTATAGAAGATACAGTTTACATATCTAATTCAGAAAAGAAATATGGACATTAAGATTTTCAATTAAAATTGTTTGATCCCTTTCAGATGTCAGCAATAGTCATTTGAGGACGATAGGCACAACCTGTTACTTTTTATTGCAAAGTTCCTTCTCATTAAAAATGCAGCTACTGTGCAAATAATAGTTTCATCAGGGACTAGAATCCAGAAATTTTCATCCCTAATGAGTTTTTTGTCCAGATTTCTCTCCTTTTCAACAAAACTGGAATTTCTTTTTCCTTTAACAAGAGCAGAGTTCTCTCAAGAAAGTCAGATCTGTGGCTAGGACGGTGCATTCTCTCTAACAAGAGTGCTCTAGATGTTCAGTATTTGCATTATCTTGAAAACAGTGCAAATCTCTGAATAAAGAGACTTCTCTTTTTTGGGGGGGGGGAGGGGAGAAGGAGGAGTGGGGGTGTGTGGAGGAAGAAGAGAAAGATTTAAGTGTGTTTTCCCTAATAGCTAAAACTGTAGTTTTGCACAGCAAGTACGTCTGGATTTGAGTTTCTTTTTTCCTGAGAGTTTCTTTTTTTCTTGTGACTTACTTTTTTTCCTGTATACTAAATGAGTCTCATTGGCTACATATAAAAATATGGAGCAGGACTAGATCAAGGATAGATATTACATCAGCTGATAGTCTACAGTCAGTGGAAAGATACAGATCACTATAGAGTACATTTTTTCTTTTCCTAAAATGGATGAGTAAATCTAACAAACTGTGTTCTGAAAATACCTAATTTGCTTCACTGGCTATACAGAAATCTAGGCAAGCAGCTTAATGATCAGATCTCTCTCCTATGAGGATAGGCTGAGAGAGTTGGGGTTGTTAGTCTGAAGACCAGAAGGCCCCAGGGAGACATCATTGTGGCCTTTCAGCACTTAAAGGAGGCTTATAAGAAAGATGAAGACAAATTTTGTAGCAGTGACATCTTTGTGATAGGACATAGGGCAATGATTTTAAGCTAAAAGAGTATGGATTTAGATTAGCTATAATGAAGAAATACTTTCACGTGAAGGTGGTCCTGGACCAGGTTGTCCGGAGAGGTGGGAGAAGCTCTATACCCACAATCATTCAGCATCAGGACAGACAGGGCTCTGAGCAACCCGATCTAGTTGAAGATGTCCCTGTTCATTTCAGGAGGTTAGAACTAGATGACCTTTAAATGTCCCTTTCAGCACAAGCCACTCTATGAATCTATGAATCTATGATTCTATGATTTATACTATGTATATCTACTGTTAGGTGAAATTCCTCTAGCCTGCAGAAAGGTTGGCACTAAGCAGTTTCCTGCCAAGGATGCTAGTTGTCATGAGCCAGGAAAAAAAAAAAAAAAAAGGAAAGAGCATAATGAAAAAAAAAAAAAGGAAAACCATTTATTTATTTTAGGGTGCATGTCTTCCAGAAGTATCACACTTCCTCAGAAATTTCATACATCAGTGAAAAATAAGTTATGATGCTTTTCTGCTCAAGAAAATAATTTGGAGCATAATTCACAGTTGTGTAAGACAATTACTGAGATCGATTGCATACTATAGATGTCTTGCTATAGTTTGCCCTAGTCTTTCCTACTGTGCTGATTCCGAGTAAATATGCTTAGCTGAAAGATACATGCAATGTAGAAAGATTCATCTCATTATTACAGCTTCGTTTCTGATTTAATTTAACCACAATAATGATAAGTATCTTGAACTTGCACACTAAAATTGTCTGTCATGAAAGAGAGAGTGGGCTGAAAGAGAAGTCATAGTTGTGTCAGTGAGAAGATAAAGAACATAATGGCTGTGTTAGTGGATTTTATTTAATCAGTGTGAGGAGAGGGAATAGGGAGTTAGACAAGCTCTGGTTAGTGTTGACAAGAAAAAGGAAGGAAGGTGGATGGATCATCCAGCCAGAAAGCATAAAGAAGATTAGTGTGAGGCTGAGTTTTCAGAAAGTAAAGTTCATAGAATCAAGATGGTTTGGGTTGGAAGGCAGCTTAAAGATCGTCTAGTTCCAATCCTCCTACAGTGGGCAGGGATACCTTTCACTACAGCAGGTTGCTTAGAGCTCCATCCAGCCTTGTCTTGAACACTTTCAGGGATGGGGCATCCACCACTTCTCTGGACAACCTCTTCCAGTGCCTCACCATCCTTACAGTACTGACCCCTGAGGAATGCCACTTGTCTTGAGCAAGGAGGGAGCCTTCCCCTGAGCTGAATTTCAGCTGGAGGCAGGGAAAAAGATACTGCTGCATCAGGAAGCCCTTGCTCTTTCTTTGGTGCCTTCACACTTCTACCCCCTTTTCTCTCCCACATTTCAATGTCTAACATAAGGTGGGAACAAAAGAGACCATTGAAATGGAATTGAGACCTTGACAGGAAAATATGCGGAACCAGAGATAACCTGGGCCTACAGGGAAACAGAGGGAACACGTGTTGGAAAAGTAAATGATGGGATTTGGTGATGGTAGGGTCAAATACTTCAGTACTTTAAAATTATTTCAAACTTAGATTTCAGTAAGCATTTTAGTATTTGTTGGTGTTACGATAACGTTAATAATGGCTAATTCCTGTCTATTTTTTCAATAATGAGTTGGGTGCTATAAGGCATCCTTTCCTTCTGGAATAGAAAAGAAATTAGAACAGTGTTGAGTGTTAGGCTACATCTTCAGTATGCTGAAATTTTGGAAATGATTCAGAAAAACAAGATAGCAAAAAGATCAACAAGAAAAACAGGCTAATAAGGCAGAGGAATCTCACAAATGTATGCAAGAGTTATTCAGAATCTGGAATTTGCCACTAAACAGCAATTCCAGCAACATGAAATAAATAGTTGTGCTAAAGTAAAACCAGAAAATATTGATACCAAACAGTGTATACTAAGCAATAGATTCCTCTTATCAGAGAACTATGCAGCATGCTTGTCCTGTTCCGACTCCGCTGACTTTTGAATTTCAACTGTCATATATATCAACAGATTGTCATGGCTACAGTGTAGATCAAAAGTGATCACAGACCTCTGTACAGATTTAGATAATGTCTGCATTCAATAAAATAATGATATTTCAAGGAAAACTATCAAAACCGTGTAGACAGAGATTAATTTCATTGCATATGTGCATTACTATATGCACAGCGTTAATAGCTAGGACACTAAATTTATTTCTTTAGCTATTTATGATTTTGTAATACTATTTATTTCTTTTTCAAGATAATGACTTGCAGGATCTTCAAACTATGTGTAATGAACAATTATTTTTAATTTTGTAAATGAGTCTTCACAGTAGTTATCAGCATGTATTTTGTCAACAAACATTCTAATTTTCCTTCAATTCATTTGGGTTGCTATGTTTTTAAAAGGGAGAATAATGTTATGTACGCAGAAAGCGAACTGTCCTCCTCTACTCTTGCACACATCTATCTGGACATTATGCTTTGTGTGTCTAATGTTATGTTATTGACATTTGAGATGGAGTAAATTATTATACAGTAAAATAAGAACCCATTGTGACATTGTTTAAATTCAGACAGGTTGTAAATTCTGCAATTGCATCTGCATCACAGGACACCTGATTGCTGATTTCATATGCACAGTATTTAATGTGTTTCTATGTAAGTTAGCACTCTCTCAATAGATTATAAATTGTATGTATTATTTAACAAGGTCCAGTGTGAAATGTTTACTGAAAGATATGTGTGGAAAATGTTGTTGTTCTCAGTCAAATTAGATTTGAATGCTTGTGTTGATTCACGCAAATTGTAAGATAGGAAATATGTCCTTTAAAAAATACTACATAGTATATTTTCTAGAGATTACTGTTCACACTGAAATGTCTTTGCTGATTTAAAGCTTGATTGTAATGATATATTTGCATCCTTATAAAAACTGTGACTAGCAGAAACTGTTTTTCTTTATTGTGATTTACAAAAACCCCCAAATGTTATCACCAAAATAATTGGTCTGGAAGTCTAAAAAATGTGTTTTATAAATGAAATTGATCAGTGCAGAACTTTAATTAGTTGTAAATATAGATTGCCTCAAGATGGCAGAGTGATGGAAAGCTTTGCAGTTTGATGTTTAGACAGGATATTTCGAAGACTCTATTTCTTATCTTAATGCAATATTGGGCATTCTCTTTGCATACAGTTATTTTACATTAGGACCATTGAGTTAATTCTTGATCACAGACTCTTTTTTGTAATTATTGAAGCAATTAGGTATTGTTTCTACTATGTATAATTTCTTTTCTTTGAATCAAACATGGTCTAATAACAGGCTGTGGAAGAAATAAGTGATGTTGTTGAAGAAAAGTGCTAGTATTTGGCTTTCTTCTGACTAATTTATGGGGCAATAAACTTTTTACTCATCTAGATGTAGCCATGCTGAGGATGTAAAGCATGATTATCATTTTAATGCATAATTAAAACAATAAATCAGATGTGAATTTTGACAACAGTGAGGAGTAGAAGAAGAATCTATCTTGGGGCTTTGCAACTATGTAGGGAAAACAATTAATTGCTGATTAGACAGTAAAAAACTGTACTTAACTGTACTGGGATCTCAATTATATGGTGCAGGGAAGCAAAGGATGAGTCACTCTTCCCAAAAATATTCATGCTCAGTTCTAATAGCTGTAATCATCTCTTTTCCCTCTGTTAATACTTCTGTGCTCTGAGGCTATTCAGAGCTTAAACTCTCTTTCACCCTACTCTAATCTCTAGCTGATAGCACTGATCTTTCACCAGTGAGGCCAAACAGAACCAATGGAGAGAAAACCAGGTCTCCAGATATTACTTTTTTATATTACTTTGATTTTCAGGACAATGTATTTTTTGACAACTCAGTGCAGTGAGTATTTATCTTTACTAGAGATGTCTTGTTTCTCCTTGAGACTCCTGCTAACAAATTTTGAAAGAATGAGTTTTATGGTGCCCCTTGAATACTTACCTCTACACAAATGCACTTTTACACTTTAAGTATGTGAAAATGCATAAACTGTCAATCAAATTATCACACTTTTTCGGAAAAAAAACCAACCAAACAAACCAAAAAACAAAACCTGCACAAACAGCAAAACTTCTGGTTCTGTAACTAAGAATCAGTATGCACCTTTCTGAAACTGGACTTTACAATTGATATGTTCCAGTGAGAACAATGGACGCAGGAAGAGCTAGTGATAGATATCATTTCACCTTAGAGTGTTGTTGGACATAATTGCCGACGTGTTTAAAAGTTTTGTATGTTCACCTAATTTATGTTGTACGTAAATTACCTACACTACATCTGGGATTAAGGCGTCATTGGTCAGAAAAAGAATTTCTTACTACATGACTGACAACTCCTTAGTAATAGTATTTATTCAACTTATATTGTGGTAAGACTGTCATATTTGTGACTGGTTTGGATTTTCAACTATTTAATTGTGAAGATGTTATGATACAACACACAGCAGCTGTATGTCAGTCTTCTAATTGGATTACTAGATAGAAAAATATTGGGTCCTCACTGGCGAATATCACTGTGTATGTTAGTATTAATTTAAAATCAGTCCCTGTTGGAGAACATAAATTTACATTTCATTACATTAGAAAACATTCTAGAAGATGTTTTCAGGCTAGTGAAAGATAGTGATCAGGCAACATGTGCAGGTGTAAGATACATGTTGAGGAGTGCATTTTGACAGGTCAGATTTACCAATTCAGTTACCGTTTAAGTTAGGAGACTCTCCTTTGTCTTCAGCTAATTTATAAATGGGTTCTTGCAGTCCTAAAACACAAGACCTAAACCTCAAGGTATTTTTTAAAATATTTCTTGATTTGTACATTAAGGAGCTATGAAAATATATATTGTTTTTGCAACTACTGTGCACTGTGTCTATCCTGTAACAGTGGTTTTTAACATGTCTTGTAATTGCACACACGGGATGTTGTTTTACCAGCAGCAACACCCACTCAGCAGTTGAAAATTTTCATAGAATCATAGAATCATACGGGTTGGAAAGGACCTCTGAGATCATCAAGTCCAACCCTTGATCCACTACTACCAGTTACTAGACTATGGCACTAAGTGCCACATCCAGTCTCTTCTTAAATACCTCCAGGGATGGAGAATCCACCACCTCCCTGGGCAGCCCATTCCAATGCCTGATTACCCTCTCTGTAAAGAATTTCTTCCTAATATCCAACCTAAACCTCCCCTGGAAGAGCTTGAGACCATGCCCTCTTATCTTACTAGTAGCTGCCTGGGAAAACAGACCATCCCCCACCTGGCTACAACCTCCTTTCAGGTAGTTGTAGAGAGCGATGAGGTCTCCCCTGAGCCTCCTCTTCTCCAGGCTAAACAACCCCAGCTCCCTCAGCCTCTCCTCATAGG